>OZ026615.1:41779736-42227236 GCA_964020975.1 Hermodice carunculata | reverse complement strand
GCGAGTTGCGTTTTATCTATGCGAATTGCATGAACAGGCACTTCTCCTCGACTGGGCATAGCGTGCCAGCAGCAGGCCTCGCTCGCTATCTTTGTTTCCCCTCCGCTTCAGGTCTCGTTTCTCGTCACGTGACCTTCGCAACAGAGGCATTTTATTTTTTTTGCACAATACGCGAGGAGTGGTAAAACTAAAAGTGCCGTAACTTTATTTCTGCATTTCATGCAAACTGATCAACATGACTTTTGTTGAGTAAGACGTTCTCTACATTTCTATGTGGTTTCGTTGTCAATTTAAACAAAAATTCGTGTCCTACACCCTAACAAAATCAATATAGGCCTATCGATCTCAATCAGGAATTGATCAAAACGGCCAAGCCTGTGTCACAGTCACTGTGTGAATCAATTGCATGGGTACCGGTCCCTTGGTTAGCGTCACGGACGATGGTTCGTCTTTAATTTTTCTTAAGATCGGTCGTGTGTAAATGTTGTCATTAAATTATAGCGGTAGAGTTTGTTGCTGCAGTAAAAGGTCGATAAACACACTTTGTCGCAGTCACTGATAAACTGTCAACATGATCATCACATGCGGCAGCGGTATTTTCACCCGAGCCATGTTTACCTGCGGCTGGCGTATTTTACTCTCTTTCTGTGAAAAAAATGGACCGTCTGCTCTATTGACGCAAAGACTGGTAGTATGTCATCATTCTGACCAATTTACAGAGTTAAATTTTGTTTCTTGCTTTTATAAATTGTCCGTAAACGCCACTTGTCTTCACACAAATGGTGCCCATCTTTCACAAGCAAGACTTCACAACACGAGGTAGCGAGTAGTCCCGAACGAATCAACGGTTGAAAAACGACACATTTGATTGGAAGGCGAACACCATGTGATCGATTCTGGCCCCCTGACTGACCTAGAATATTCCGGAGAATCGTTTTCGGTAGTTTCCGACTAAAATGACGTTTGAAATAGAGGCAGTTTTGGCGGGGTTTCCCCAAAAATACTTTTGTTTCAGCCAATGGGAGAGCTTTCTTAAAATAGACTAGGTTCTCTGCATTCTAACGATATGAAGATCATGGCGGGTAGACGAAAAAAAAGATCGAGACCGCGACAATGAAATCACCCTGCGTGGCAGTTTTCCAAAGTTGCATCATTCAAATTGTCGCAAACAATGGCCTGATCATTGTTTTAAATCATCGTCGAAGGAAAATATTCGTTTTTAACGCAGAATCGAAATAGCCATCGACAAGAACTGACGTTTCTCTACAATAAAAACGTGTGTGCTTGCATGTAAATAAACAACACGAGGAATATGAGACGGCCTTTAATCAGCCACTTCGAAAGTTTGAGTGACACGCTGTTCTAGTAGGCGAGTTCTAGTACACTGGGAATTTGACGTGCTGAGAGTTAAAGGTTGGTCCTACAAGAAAATATACTAATTTGGAGAACAGCTCCTCACAAAAAAACATCTCTCCTCTCAATGTCTCATGACATAGGATCCATGCATCAAGATCACAAACATGGGCACATATTCATTTAGATTATGGTGGATATTCTTAACTCAAAAATCTCGTTTGTTCTCTCGGTGGTACGCTTCGCGGAAAGTGCTGTCAGTGCAGTCGAAAATGCGAGCGTGCGAAGCCAGAAAAAAATTCGCACGTGTTAATGGTCGAGACCACAAACATTTCAAGCGTGCTACATGCGAAGTTAGCGTGCTCATTTTTCTTGCACGATGCACTGGCGTGCCAGAAATTTGCGCACAACTCAGTTTTCGCATCTGGCTGGTCGCATCTGATTCTGGCTGGCGAGAATTTCTGGCATGCCAGATTATTTGCTAGCATGGGGTGTTGTGAATGCGAAATCGGTACTGTACTTAACCTTTAAAGTGTTAATCAAAGCTATAGTTGTGATCTCATTACCATTAAACATGTAATGAATAACAGATTCAAATTTCTTATGAAGATACCTTTCATTCAAATACCAGCAAGCCTTGTTTATAGCAAAAAGTAAGGTTAGTCTCAACAGCTTTCCTCGGGACACTTTGCGTGCAATGCCTGAGGAAAGCTGTTGACCCAAGTCTTAAATCAAGGCTTCGAGGGCCAATGTGGTTCAAAGGTGTTTTGAAGTCAGCTTGTCACATCCTGGACTAACTTTTTGTCTTGTCTATGGAATACTTGGGGTTTTTTTTCGAGTGCTGGAAGTTGTGGCTGTTCTGAAGCTCTTTCAACTGAGAATTATCAAAATACATGTATAAAATATAAATTTTCATCTCGTTGGAATTATGGAGGTAGTAAAATGTTAATATATTGTATCCTGGCTAGGGAGGTGAAGACTGTGGTAAGTGCTTTGCCCATTGCCTGGCAATTTGTAATCTGGTTGCCACAAATTTGTGCAATTCTTATCTAATTTATGCCAAGTGTACAGAAAAAGAAAATTCCCACACGCCTGTATGAAAGGAGTTAATGTGAATGTTTCAATGATTTCCAGTACCTGCAGTTTGATCCCAATGCCAAAGTCAACCTCAGTGACTTGGCATACTGCCTTGAACAGGAGATGAGGATTGTAGAGGAGGACAACGCCACCTACCAGGCAGCAATGGCATCATATCAGGCAGAGCTCAAACATACCAGGTACACATGAGATAGTTTTAACCCTCTGCCTGCTAATCATTACAAACACCATGCTTGTCTGAATTATTATTAAAATTATGGTTTCAAGATATAACTCCATTCATAGGTGAGTGTATCTAAAATTAATAACTTAGATCATCTTCATCTTTCTGCTGTGATGATTCAACTAAATAATTCTTCGATTACTGCCTGGCACATGTGCAACATGTGCCCACAATATTTTTGTTGCTTGTTTGTCGTGCCACTGTTCAAAATCAAACCATCAAAATTATTTTATGAACCTTGTGATAAAAAAATTTGACCTTAAACCACTTCGTTTCCCGCTTATCAAGATGCGTCTTGCCAAAGGCCACACACACTATGCTCATGGAGAAAGTATGTACAGAGGTTCTCCTCTGCTAAAGGCCTCCTCAAAAGAGGCCAGGCCTGTACAAAAGCCACTGCATGATGCATCCAGTATGGAATTTCCATTCAGTTTTATGCCTCAAGAGAGACCATCACTTGTGTGAGGCCATATTTCAAGAGCCTTTTGGATGGCCCTGTGGGTGGGGTGGGGAGAGCAGAACCATTTCACTTAGGTTTTACATGTATGCCTATAAGAGCCTGTGGCCTCTACAGAAGTGTTATATTGTCCACAGAGTCAGCTTGGACCACGTGAGTGGGGTAAGGGACAAATTGAAGCATGACCTAAGTGAGGCCAACAATCGCATTGCTCTTCTGGTCAAAGAGGGAGACGAACGCCACGCCAGTCTGGAAAGGAACAAAGAGCGGGAATTATTGTGAGTATGATTCAGATGACCTTGTAATACGCTCAGTCACTAGCTCATGGTAGATGTTTGAGAATGTAGTCAGCTTGGTGACATTAGGGATATGTGTGGTGTAGACAGCTGGAACATGCCTAAAATTCCCCTATATAGATTGAACTGATTGTCATTATCCATGACCACAGACAGGATATAGACCTGTAGACTAAAATATCAGATTGTTTTGTTATTTTATACAACTTTTGCATATCAGGCCTTTTTGTGGCACTTGAAATTTGACATTAAGCCAAGAACACATACATGGAAAAAAAATAGAGAGAAGCAAATTCAAGTCATGTAAAAATGTTGAATTTCCAACTAAAGCTACTGGTATAAAGGTAATTATTTCAATGTGATTGATGCATCGGCCAAGTGAGCGAAACTGAAAATAAAAATTGAAAGTACAGCAAAAATTGAATGAATTGTTTGTCTATGAATACTTCCATGATCGAATGTTCGACCTGTAAGTTCAAATGAAGGTGAAAAATACTGGACCCTATACCATCCCTGCGTGCATACTCTTTACGTTTCCTCACAATCCCTCACTTTATCTTCATCAAGCAATAAACTAAAGGAAATACGACAAACATACTTGTAAGTATATAGTTGAGAGGGAAATGGGTTTCAGTGCAAGTCCAAACAAAGAGGTGATCAGAATCCCAATTTTGCTTGAATAGGTCTTTGTTTCTGCTTTCTAAGCTACTGAGGATGGGTTTTTTCCTATGGAATTATCACAGTGGTGGAATTGGGGCATATTATGTGAATTTCTGTACAAATAAGCATACATGATAATGTATGTGTCTTTATTTCCCTGGCATCTCTTGCATTCACCTGGTTTGCCCTCCAAAAACATACACTGTTTGAATGTATATCTGTAATATTAGATTGTTACAATCACATGCTGTAGCTTTGAAGTAAGTGATCAGCAGTGTTGGAAAAAATTGCAAGCTTCTCATGAGGAGTGAGAACTAAATATTCCATTTTATGAAAAAAAAAAATTAAAATCTGTTTTGGCGAGCTTTAAATTTATAAGTACAGATTATACACATTTTGCCTATTTTCCCAGCCCCTTGAGCTTGCATGTTTAAGTCATGATAATTTGTGACTACTGTTGTGGTATAGTTTTGTATCATTGCATAATTTCTAGTTTTTATCAGTTTAAATTGCACTGAAATGCACTTTTGTACCCAAGTTTTAGCCTTAAATGTTCAAAGCTAGAAATGAGAGCAAAATTGGTTTATTTTTGTGTGCACAAATTTTCATGCTTTTGCAAAGGTTGACCCTTACAATATCTTAAATTCAAAATTTCAAACAAAAAATACAGTTCTGTTGTATAAATGTAGTCTGGTACACGTTGGAGCAGAAATTCCTTCTAGCTCATAGGGTTAAAAAGAAAAGTCAATAGTCCCAGAATTTTACAGTATTTTAAAATTTGTGGATTAAATTTAAGTGTAAAAAATGCAAACATCAGTGAATTTACAGTCTGCAAAATGTTCTGTTTGACCACAGGGCCATTGAGAAGAAGTACCAAGAGCAGCTGAAGAGCCTACAGGCTGACCTCGAGAAAGAACATGACGTCTTGAACCATCAGAACTCTAAAACCAGGCACAGACTGGAAAAAGAGATTGACAAACTGAAGGAGGAGGAATCCAGGTTAAAGGAGCGGCTCTCTCACACCCAGGAGGTGAGAAAGTGCCGTCATTTAGATTGAGAGTGTGTAATTTTCCTGAAGATAAATTCAAAATGAAATATTGTTCAGCCAGCTTACTCTGACGTTCAGCATGTACTTTGATGTAGAGCGTTGAATTTGTTGACATGTATCTTGAAGGACAAAGCATAGCAGCTTAACCCTGTCTCCCTTAAAGCACTCAAAACTGGCTGGTGGTCAAGTGTCATCTACTCCAATGTTTTAGACTAATTTCAATGGCAATGAAAAACAGGTAGAATCAGAATTGTAGATAAGAACATGCCCATAACATGTCCAGGTTAACTTTATTTCTTGGCCTAGGTTGGGTGCTACACTCTCATGTCATCAATACTAGAAAGCTGTAAGCCATGTGGTGTGGTGCTCAATATTTAATTAATTTTCACAATCATGGTTTCATATAAGTATGTGCCCAATGCATTATTGTCCTGAATGACCAGGAACTGGAGAAGTTGGAGAAGGAGATTATGGACATGGCAGAGAAGTGCTCAGAGCTGGAGAAGGCTAACTTCCGCCAGTCCAGGGAACTGGAGTCGGCGGCTGACTTACACAAGAAGGTGAGTGACTGGATAGAAAATAGTCTGATCAAGACACCGTGTAGGTTGCAATTAGCGTGTCTTGATTAGTATGTCTTAATGTGTGGTTCAGTTTTATGTCGGTGAACAACTGACAAAATTAAGTTTGTTGTGCAGTTTTATGTGCACAGCACTGCCACTCACTTCATACCTCTCCCTGATTGTGTGTGTATAATTACCCAGCACTAAGATGTAGATCACATAGACTTGTCATAAAAAGTGCTTTCTTTCAAAGTCTAACAAGCCTGTTCTAAAGTCACTGGTTTTTGTTTTGTTTTGTTTGTTCTTTTCCCCATTGCCTTTACAGGTCATGTTGCAGCTGTCATGACAAGGGCAGCTGCAGCATCTAGTATGGATTCAGTTGATATACATGTACATGCACTACTTTATAAAGTAATAACTCCGTGATACTATGAAGCAGAATACCATGTGACTTCATTATACCCTCCTGGTTTTAACTATTTTCACATGGGTTAAGTAGATTTTGGTTACGGATCAAGTATCAGAGAGTCTAGATTACTGATTCTCTGAAAAAGTGACAAAATCTCACTGATCTCCGACAGTAGTGCTTTTAAATTGTTTGTATAGTCAAGCACTTCTGCAGTAGTTCAGAGGAAAGGCATGGCAGATTATCATTCCAAAAATATAATTTTTCATAGTTACAATGAAGAAACATATTTCTGCAGTCACCTGAAGTAATCATCAGATGGAATGCACAATGTAAAAAGTGATTCCCTCAAATGAGAACCCTCTTACCAAAGACCACCCCGTTATAAGGCCACTATCTCTGTGCAGAAAGTGCTCCCCCTCCCCCCCCCTGCCAACTTGTGGCCATTTTTGTAGGGCCTGTAGGTAGGAGTGGCCTTATTAGAGGGAGGTCATTGAACTTGCAAAGATAAATGTGACTGTTGTTAACTCTTTCAGTGCTGATCACAAGAAGCGTTTGTACTCCGTGAAGCACTGCAATTATTCCAGATTCACTTCCTAGTGAAACAACCTTTTCATTTCACGTACCCACATACCGATATTCTGAGAGAAAAGTACTAAACGATGGTTCAAGGTTGAGAGCATTCCTCTGGCACACTGAGGAAATATGAAAGACCTCTTGAAGAATGCTTTTGAAGTGAAGAGTTAAATGGCTTTTATGTGCATGTGGACTACATATTTTACTTCTTCTAGGAATGCTGTCAGAAAAATGCACCAATGTGTATGTATGCAAAACATGGACTTAAGCAGATAGTTAGATCAATAGTTATGTGATCACTTGAATATATATAGTATTTATATAGCTGTGTATATAACTATAGGCAAAAGGGTCCAGCAGGACAGTGCTATTGCTGGCTCATTTTGGTTTACACAGCCAAATTGAAAATATTGAATTGGCTGACCCAGTCTGAGAAATGGATTGCGGACCGTCAATTCATTCTACAGTTGTGACTATTGCCATGATAGAACGGGTGAGTTTTCTTCTTTTGGAGTGGAGATGCCTATGTCCGTGAAGGTGAACTTTCGGGAAGGAAGATTTTCTGTGTAACGAAGTCCACAATATTAGCACGTAATATTATAATGTTGAGGATGCTTATTAACTTCAGATAAAGGAAAAAGCATTAAAATGCAATTCATGTGGAATGAACTTCCAAATTGATGGTTTTGCTTGTAGTTGGAAGAGATGGAATCAAATCGGGACATCATAAAGGATGAACAGCAAAAGTTTGCAGCCCAGAAGGTGGTTCAGCTCGAGAGTGACAATAAAGTAAGGTTGCCAAGGTTACTAATTTTTAAAGTTAAAATAAAAATCAATTGACAGTTGTATTTTGAAATTTGAGCACATTTTCATGTGCAACATTAACTCAGATCAATGGGAAAATGTGTTAACATTATAAAATTATTGACTGGATTGAACGACAGTGTACACTTGTGTATGCATGTATGTATGGGGGGGGGGGAGCAGGTGGGAGGTGTTCAGTTGGGCAACTGACATACATCACACAAAATTGCAAACCCAAGTCCCAGGTTTAAAAAATTGTGTATGAGCATCACAGATTGAAGCTGTCAAGCACATTACAGAGCCTTCAATCACATCATGGAATATAAAAGGCCTGATCATATATCACTGGTCCCCATTCAAGTAAGCGTCTGTTGACTAATTTTTTGAGCCGTATAGGCACACGAATTATGTGCAAAAATTTAATTGGATTTTATAAATAGATAAATAAGTAAGTAAGTAAATAAATAGATAATTTATTTCTACATTTGTACAGCGGTCTGACATTGTACATGTTTGCAGAAGGCTGAAATGTTTGTTTAACAATTAGATGACAAAGGTTGAAATCACAGTCACATTAGAATCTTTAGGTCGTGTCCAGTCTGAAAAATGTAAGGTACTTTTCATATGTTTCCATTCGTATTCAATGAGCTTTGATCAGTTGTGGTTACCTCAAAATGCCTTTGGTGTCTAACCTGTCTCTAACAGGCCAAAATAAAATCTGAGATTGACAATCAGATTGGTATTAGTAGCGAATGATTTCTGTCATGTGCTGGGACTGAATCGTAGAAAATACACTCACAATCTGCAGTTTATGTGTTGATGTGTCATATGTACATGCTAATCATTACTATGGCAACATTTCAGGAGCTGAAGGACAAGAATGATGAGCTGACCATGGAGGTAGAGGACTTGAAGCAGCAGCTGTCTGCGACAAAAAGACGAAGTAAAGGCAGTAAGAATAAAGATCCCCGCGACCCTCGGCGCCAGGGCTCCATTCTTTCTGACTATGCCAAACCCACTATCCGCCGTAGGAGAGACAGTGACACATCGGGAGGTGGGATCTGCAGGCTCAGAACCTGCTGCTTGAAAGCTTGTATTTTGAAATGGAAAGCAGATGATTATAATAGAGTATTGTGATCGCTCAACTTTGCACTTTTTATTTTAGAAGAGTAGTGTCATTTTATCTTTGAATGTAAAATTTTATAGGAGTGAACAGTGATGGATCATTGACAAGTTGGCTATTTCTTCTCAGCCGGCAGTATGTGCACTCTCAGATTTGATAGCACCTTACCAAGTGTACATTTTGTACCAGACTGCAGCAATAATGTCAAAGGTGTGGGTGCCTATTGACAAAATCGAGCCCCTCTGAAATTTTATGTGGCATAAAATAAATGTGCTCAACCCTAACTAAAATGGACAGTCAAGGGACAAGTCAGATGTGTTCATTACGCACAGGAATCCCTGTTGTGTGGGGTTATTGAAATAGACCTGTAAGTAAAACAACGGAAGTGGATGATATAGTAATTTACCAACTTAATTTGGCATTTTTGAGTGACATTTAATGAACAAATTGGATACAAACAACAGGTTCTTTTGACTGCAGTACACTCTCCAGGGTGCTTGCAGAACAAACTTTGATAGAATTTATTAGGTGTGGATCCATGTGTCTTACGGTACATATAATCCGTAAGAAACTTTACTGGCCGATAGGGACCTATTAATATAACTGTTCATTGTCCGTGATGTTCCGACGTCCATGTGAATAAGGGTTTCCAAACTGGAGAAATTTACAGGCAGATTTTATGATATCTGTCATAGCTGTCCATCTTAAATAGATGTCTGTCGGGATAGGATTGACTTTACATGTATATGGCTGAAAGTGGCGCCATGCATTTAACAAGGGAGCCAGCACCATGGTATATCAAATTTCAATGGTTAATGATTCATCACTGCCACCTTGTGGATATTGTTGGCCGAACACTTTGTGAATGAGATCTTTCAGTAAATTGTTGAAATTGTCGCAATTGGGTGAACATGGTGAAATACAAGTTTCCTGGCATATGTCTCCATTTGTATCTGATATCTGCATGTACTGTACTCTGCTTAGAATCTCTTTGTGCTTTCTTATGGCCGGCTTCTCACTCCAGTGTGTTCTCAGCTGTACATACAACTTCATGGCTTCGGAATACCTTATCGTCCCAGATTGGTTAAAAAGTTTGCTCAAGTTCAATCACGATCTTTTATTTTATGAAATGTAGAATTTAATTTCAGAGTGGATGGGAATTTTGTTGAACAGAGAGGGAATTATATGAATTCATAAATGTATTGGTATGTAGAATATTTGAGCAATAAATAATCCACAGTATTCTTATATCAGTTTTTTGGAGTCAGTGTAAGCGAGAACATGATCATGAGGCAGTCACTATGGTGACAATGTAAACAGTGAAATTTACAATACAGTTGATCATTAGCAGATTTTAAAAAATTGCTCAAAAATACGATGTAACACAATGGTATTTAAAAGCAAAGTTCTGAACATATAATGAGTCAAGTGAGAGACATGCATACAGATGTTCATCTCTGATCATGTAATCATTCCTGTGGCCTTGGACAAATACAGTTCATCGATCAATGCAAGTAAAAACTTTTGAATTTGCAGTCCTTGGGACCACCTTGAGTTTTTCATTGAAAATTCAGGGTTCTAATTTGTAGAGGTGACACAGTGGCCACCGAAATGTGAAAACAAATAATTGTCCTGATAATAAAAGTACAGATGTATATGGTTTTAACTTACAAGCCCTAGTCATTTGCTACAGATGTATCAGAGGATGAGGACAGTACATCCACAGCCAGTAGACCTCGCCGGAAGCTGCCAAAGAGGCCATCAGAGACAGACTCTGTATCAGATGATGTCAAAGGTTGGTGTATACAGTGGACTCCAGTTGTGAAAGGGCACCTTTTAATTCAAAATGCAAGACCTGTAACTTTTACATTGTTTCTCTGCTTTGAGTTTGCTCTTATAATACATGTACATGTACTTCATATTTGCCATTGCATTTTGGGTAACTGGATAGAAAATGACTAACAAAGTAAATGGTAGATATGGATGGAAACAAGGCTGTTTGTTTTTGTTTTTTACTCTTTTTTTCATTTTAAGTTTGTGTTGCCTTAATCTATACATGTACTAATGTGCCCCTATCAGTTGTTTATTTCTGTTTAAATATTGACTTTATGGTTGACTTGCTTTAAACAGCTAATGCTGTTTTAAGTTTTAATTGTGTTTGTTAAAATAATTTGCATCGAGTATCTGGCATCTTTATGTACAGAGCAAGTGGAGAAACTTCAGCAGGAACTTGAACAAGAAAAGAAAGACAAGGAGGCATCAGACCAGGACTACAGAAAACAGCTGCAAGAGCTAAGGCAGGGCTTCGACAATGAACGCAAGGACATCGAGCAAGCCTTCAAGCTTGAGATCACAGAATTAGAGGACAACAGCTTGAGGGAGAGGGCAGACCTGATACAGAGACATAGGAAGGAGAAGGTACGGCAATTATGGGATGGGAACAAAAATGAAATATTCACTCCTTCAGTGTTAGTCACAACAAAAGTGTTCTCGTCTGACTGATTATAGTGATTCCAGGGACAACTTGCTTGTAAGAAGACTGGTCATTTAATTGCACACTTATGTTTGGGGGGAGGGCAACAGAGATTAGTCCAGCTCAACACGGTTTTCCGCAGCAGCCTTTGGACACATTGTGCCCAAACTCTGCTTATTAAAGCTCTTTAAGTTGACTTATTCAACAGTTTAGCACTGAAAAAAAAAAAAAAAAGTTAAAGCAGTGCATTAGCTTGTTCAAATACGTAACCTTCTGGAGACACAGACTGAGTCAACTTTCATCAGTTCTCAGTGGCCACAGTGTGGCCACAGTGTTTAGGAAAGATACCTGTTGTATTTGATTCTTAACCAAACAAAAAGAAATAAATGATTTTTTTTTAAAGCCAGACAAGGTATGTAATGACCACACACTTCTTAGTAGTCTTCAGTGGGACAAAAGTCGCATGCTGATGTATCAGTGTTATAACACACAGGGTCAGACATGCTGATTACTTCCTTTATGTGTCTGATGTCCTGCTTCAGTTGTGCTTTTGTGGCATTTATCTGGTAGAGTATTGCAGAAGGGAGAGTTCTAATATGTGTAATGTCATCGCATGTATAGATTTATTTTTGAAGGAGCACTGATTTAAATTCAAATATCTTTTGTCCTTATAAACATGTAAACAGATAGCTGCAGATATGGGAAAATATAAGGTCCCTCCAAAAATGGTTTCTTTATTAGGTACTGTCCACTTCAGTTTTAAAGTCCCCCCCCCCCCCCCCCACCTTAATTCATTTATTTCTCCAAAAATGAAAAAAATATGGGGATTTTTGTGCAATTCTTTGTATTGGCCTTCCTGGCAAATGTTGGTAAAACTACGTAATATAAAAATACCAGTCCTCACCACTTCAAGTGTACACCCCCAAACCCCACTGTCTAATTCGTGTGGCCTAAGCTCTCATGTATATTACTTTTAATTGCTGTTTTGTTAGTTGCACTTTAAAGTAAAAAAAACCCTGGGTCTTTTACTTTTAGTGTCTAAGAAACTGCATAACTGCACAAATGTAAGCGTTATGTTTTTGGTTGTACAGGAAGACCTGCAGGCGGAGTTTGAGGAGGAGCTACAGCAAAGACTGGAAGAGCTGGAGCACAACATCAACGCGAGGTTCAGTCTGGAGAAACAGGACATGCTCATCAAGTCGGAATCGGCAAAAAATCTGCGGGAACAGACGTTTGCCGAGGAAAAACTGAAACTTACCACCAGGTAATTGACTAAAGCACCATTGGACAGCAAGTACTGTATATGCAAGATGGGGAAAATTGATTGAAATATTTCGTTTGATCTTTCAAGATATTAGACTTTGGTATTTTATTTATATTCACACAAGTTTGGTATTTCTGTGTGGAAATAATCAGAATTTTGTTACCTTTTGTATCAAACAGTTTGATTTCTTGAAGTGTTTGAAACTGAAAACTAATTTTGTCATTTTCAGTTTGAGGCAAGAATACAATGAGCAATTAGAAAACAGACTAAAAGAATTAAAGAACTCTTACAATGAAGAACGTGAGGAATTGGAGAGGCGACTTGACCGTGACCAGTCGGATGTTGACTCTTTGAAGAGACAGAAAGCTGAGATGGAATTGAAACTGAGGCTCCAACGAGAAGAGATGGAGCTACAGTTCCAGAAAGAAAAAGTGGCCCTTGGAGAAAAGTTTGACCAGGAGAAAGCTAAACTAGAAGAACGGCACAGATTAGATATTCTTGACTATGAGAACATGTTTACTAAGGTAACTTAAAGACTGAGCTGTGCTTTGCTATACACATATGCATACACATGTATATACAGAACTAGAGGAGTAAGGGAAGTCCTTGACATTGCATATTCCCTTTTCCTTCTTAATATATATTATATTAATTTGAAGACTAAAAGGAAAAAATGAAGGAAAGATTGGCCAACCAAAACAGTTAGAGCACAATTATGCATTGTAAACAGTTTGACAGCAGGAGTAAATGCTTTGACAATTAAACAATTAAATTTGCATTATCAATTAAATATTTCTGTTGCTCCTACATGTATTTTATGTTTTTTCTTTTTATTTGACTTCCTGTTCAGGGCAGCTATTCTCAATTCTAAAAACAACTGATTTGCCTTGTACCTTTAAACACATACAAGGGTGCATGAACTGGAGTTGTGTGTTAATTTGGTTGGAATCCACTAGGTGGCAGCACCAGTGAATCCCAAAGAACTGTATCCAATGAACATTTTTGTGTAAAGTTTTGTCTTTTCCTCCATGAGTGATGCTTTCTTTGGTTTTCAGGGTGTGAGTGCTCTAAAAGGCAAGCTGAAAGAAGACTTCTATGCCTTGCTGGATAGGTACAAGGAAGAAGTTTTATTGGAAGAAAAAAGAAAATTACAGGATGCCTTTGAGAAGGAGAAAGACGAACTTATCGAAGACTTTGAGCTGGAAAAGGAAAGCCTACGTAAGTGTCTTAATAACATGCCAATATATAGTTGCAGTAACATTAATTATGCAGAGTACTCAGAGTAGCAAAAAATGCTACATACATCAAATTAATTTTAAGGGTTCAAGGACAGCAGAGATGGGATATATATATATATATATATAAAATGCAACATATACATAACATTGGTACATGTGCATCATTTTAGAATCAAGAAAATATAGAGAAACAAACAGTGTTAGATGACAATGCAAAGAGACACACCAATCTTTGCAAGAATACACAGAATTGCTTGAAACTTCTGCATTGTAAATCCATCTAATGTATTTCAACCATCTAATCTACTATTTCATATATCATGTTGATTTGCTCATATGGAAATGCCTGTGTTCCTACCAAATCTGTTTTGCTTCATAATTTGGCACAATTTCGGACTGCAATAGTTCATAAATGGTGTATATGTATAGTTGAATTCTTTATTGTCATAATTTGGCAGGAAATTACACACTTTCATTTGTCAGAAAAGGATTTGTTTCAAGAAATCAGTTTAGGCTCTCCGATAGAGTTGTTCTTCGATATGTAAAGTATTTATTACAAAAGATAGGTACATGTATGTTGCATGCATCACTTGTATAAGTTGACACAAGCGTTCCACACTTTTATTTCAGGCCTTCAGTATTTTATCCATGTACTTCTCATTGAATTTCCATCATTGTTTTCTTTAGAATGAAGTATGATAAGAACTTATAAATATCCTGGCATCTCTATAACCAACATTGCAAAAATGAGCATACAGTTTGTTCAGCAAACTTTAATGTGTGGGCAGCCATAATGCCACCTATAAACTGGGGCCATTAGGATGTTTTGATAATCTGGGGCAGTGGGGGATTGTTTTATAATCTGGTGCAATCGTGGATTATTTTCAAAGTTTACTACTCAAGTCACATATTTTCATACCATGAACTTTCATATTTATTCATCAATAATGTAAACCTATTGTCAAAAAGTGAAGAGTCATGAATGCTACAGAATACACAAGGGGGAACATTAATATGAAAGGTAGGGCCAATGATTTTCCAATTTTTCCGAAACCGAAGCAGAATTGTTGCTTTTTTTTTCATCCTTGAAAGGGAATTTGGTACTTTTTCTTGTATGAATTATATATAAATATAAAGCAGTGAAACAGAATTTGAAAAATTTTTGCTGATGAAGCGGAATTCCTCTTTATTTTGAAACAGAAAATCATTGGCCCTAGAAAAGCAGCTTTAAGTGCATGTTTCAATTTTAAAAACACCAACCGTGGATATGGACAGTGTTTTATCCATCACCTGACAGTCATGCTCTGACTGCCATTATGTCAGCAGCAACATTATTTTGTATAGGATTGTTGGTAAACAAGGATGAAAACTCCTTTCATGATGGATTTGGATATGCAATTGCTGTTTAGTATGAGGCATGCATATTAATTTCCTGCCACAACTGTATAGCTGGTTGTCTTAGTAACCATAGTCTCGCCCGGTGAGATACAGGCTGCTAGCTGTATGGGAAAGCAGGATATTACTAATATTTTGGAAATACAGAATACTTAGTACAGACAGATGAAAATTTCTTCTTTTGACCAATTTAGGAAATGAATATAACTTTGGTATTTGTAAACTTAAATTTATGTAAAAGACACTAATTTTGTGACAAAGAGGTATGTAGCCCTGTCTTTGATGGTGATATGCCGG
This sequence comes from Hermodice carunculata, assembly GCA_964020975.1. Classification (NCBI taxonomy): domain Eukaryota; kingdom Metazoa; phylum Annelida; class Polychaeta; order Eunicida; family Amphinomidae; genus Hermodice; species Hermodice carunculata. The sequence continues at coordinate 42,211,965 of OZ026615.1, read as the reverse complement.
TGTGTCTGTCATTGACAGGCGTGAGCCCTGTGCTTTGTGGCGGGAAATCAGTGTGCACTTCTCGTATTGCGGCTGGGTGTACCAATAGATCTGTTACTAACTGATAGTAGAGAGTGAGCTAACATTCTTGCTGGGTAGCTCACTACTCACAGGATACACCACCAGGGGGACATGATATCTCCCTGACAACGGAATGTTTGTAAACATTACCACGTGCATTTTAAGCATGTGGACCACATTTGATCAGCACGTCAATCTGACGGTTGGTCCGCGGTACGTTAAAATGTTCCATTTAACGTTGAGCCTATGACGTAACAATATGTCACCAAGGCCAGTATATATATCGAGGTGAAAACAAAACGCAGCAATCTTTGGTCAGTCTCTGATGAGCCCAGGTTGAGGCGAAACCGGTCAGGCAAAAACACCAAGGATTTCCGACTGTCAATTGTCAAAGACTTGGACAGCACACACAAGCAGGACGGTCCACTGTCGTGGCACTTGTGTTGTTTTCTTATAGAGCTAACATTCTATCTTGATGCTGGTAGATTCAGCCAACATAGCAGAGAAGGAAGAGCTAGAGGAGAACTACAAAGACAAGATGCTGGAGCTGGAGGCAATGCTGGATGAGAGGACGCAGAAATATGAGGAGGAGATTGAACATCTGCAGCAGGGCTATGTACAAGACAGAGACCAGCTGGAGGAAGATATCACTCAGGAATTACAGTGCAGATTAGAGGTAATAAACAGGTCATACCTGCCTATCACTCAGGAGTAAGAGTACATACACTGTCAACTAGGAAGTATGGTGAAGGTCAGAGGTCTGAAACAGATCACATGTATGTCTATCTCCGTGGCATTCGAGTACAATTAAGCTAGAAAGATCATACAGGTCATGTCTATCACTCAGGAAGTACAGTGCAGGCCAGAGGTAACAAAGAGAGGTTATACTTAATAATCTGGGAAGTATGGTGCAGGACAGAGGTATGGAACTAATTATATCTATCTCTAGAGTATAGTTAAGGTAGAATACTATGGTGGATAAGCTAGAATATAGATCATGTCTGTCAACCAGGAAGTAGAGTGCAGGCCAGAAGTACAGGTCACCTCCATCAACTAGGAAGTAGGGTGCAGACCGGATGTAATGAAAGATGTCACACCTGTCACTCAGGAATTAGAGTACAAGCTAAAAGTAATGAAACAAACAGGTTAAATCTGTCCTCCAGGACGTAAAGTTCATTTAATAATATAGGGTACACCTATCACCCAAAAAGAACAATGCAAGCTACTGGTAATGAAACAGCTCTCTCGCAGAACTCAGTGTGGGTGTATAACCAAACTTATACCAGCAATTGAGATCAGCATAGGAACTTTCAAGTGCTGACAAGTGTAAAACAATGACAAGATTGTCATCTTACAACTCAAAACTAGATGTAAGAAACACATATATGTATAATACTATTTCAGGTAATATCAGAGTGTGGTCCAGATCCTCTTTTATTTTTATTGAGCAAATTGTTTCCATCATGTATGTATGTATGTACTATCTGGAAAAAGTTACATTAATTTTGAGAACTTAAAAATATGCCTGATACTTAACAAGCAGATATTCCAATTTTTCCAATCGTAATCTAAGGGGAAGCAAGCTGGTCATAATTTTCTTCTTTTGTAAACATATTAGCCTGGATGCCCTTACAGTTTTACCAGACAAATGGGATAGAATTTGAGTATACAGTAGTGCCTCTCTTGAGAGACCGCCCAAAGGGGAAGCCAAAAAGCAGTCTTTCATGTGAACAATATGCTACATGTACAGTACTTTAATTTGAATACCCTGTTGTTTTGCAGGAAGAGTTTGTTCAGCAAATAGAGCGGGTGAAGGGAGCATTTGAAGAAGAGCGAGGTGAGCTGGAGGCTCGCATTCAGCTCTTGCAGGAGGAACTGGATGATATCAGTAATAATCAGCGGCGAGATGATCAGCTCCGAAAAGAGCTGGATGAGAGGAGCAAAGACACGGAGTCACACTATATGAAACAACTGGAGGAGGTGAATCGTGTTAATGCACGGCTTCAGGAAGAAGCAGGTGCCAGCAAAGATGCTGAGAACCGGTACCGGCATCAAGTGGCAGAGCTCAACCGGGCCAATGCAGCACTGAAGAAGGATAAGGAAAAGGTGGGGTAGACAGGAAGGACAACTAACAATTACTGCACCTTTAACTCATGGTGGAAAAAAGGGAGGTTAAGTTGTCTGTTTGGGAGGCTACATCTGGCTTTTAGGTCACAGGCATGTGACTCTAAAGAAACAATTTCAGAAATAACTTTGTTATCAAAATGGACAACTTATCCTCCCAAATGTATATGTCAATAACGTTTCTCATTTTTGTACAAATGAAGTACTAGAACATGATTATTTAGAAGATGAATGTACTCACCTGAAATCTTCCCTATGCTTCTAACACAGACTGTAAAACACTGCTGGTTTCATGCACATGTGTATTGTCACAGGTTTCATAAATCTAAGCTAATAATATTAATTATAATAATACAAATAGTGTATTGAACTCTGTAATGCACAGTTTGTAACATACATATATTGTCACAGCTTCTGATAAACCCAAGTTAACCTGTATTAATTATTTTAATACAAGATGTTTGCAAGCACTTCTGATGGTCAGTTTCATATTTGCACTAGAGTTACATCCAATGCTTAACAAAACCTAATACAATGTCCAAATAGTATTAAAACCATGTAAACCAGAGAAAGTTGTTATAAATTTCATTAATTGATGGCAGATGTGGAATCATTGCCTAGAATGCAGTTCGTCCTTATAAATGTAAAGTGCATTGCCCCTTTAGGCAGAGAAGCGTGGAGATGAACTCAGTGCCCAGGTTCAGGAGATGATGGAAGAAAATAACAATGTACGACGTGTCCTCGAAGACAGAATTGAGAAACTGAAGGAACAGAAAGAAACTATCATTCCTTTACAAACCTCTCCTCTTATGGGCTCTGCCTATATGAATGGGGACTCCCATAGGGACAAGGTGTGTTTGCCTTTCAAGTATTTATGGAATGTAAAGCATGGCAGTAACACTGATATCTATGAGCATAAAAATCATTTTATTAATGATCACTTGTAACAGATGTCATAGCAAACTTCACAAATATATTGCATACTGTCGGTGCACTTAATATATTAGTTAAGTTTTAAAACTTTTTTATGAGGTTATTATTTTAGCTGATTGGTCAATTACAAACAACTAAACATGAAAGTTAACAATTTATTTACTTATTTATTTTTGATGTTTTGTTCACAGGCCATCTTAGAGGCCATAGATGACCAGAAGCGCCTCCTGGAGGATAAAGCGAGAGAACTTAAACAGCAGATTCTGAACATTGATGCAGTTTCCAAAAATTCCACCACTTTGCAGGTAAATGTACCAGTACAGTTTATTTTGGGCTGAAGATATACATGTGGTACTGTTGCTACCTTAGAACCCAGATCTGTGTACTGTTTTGATTTTTATTGGGTAGACTGTTTTGGGACAAAGGACCCAAGGCCAATGTAATTTCAAACTACATGTACTTATATTGGTTGTAAGCAAATTTTTGGCCCAAAAGTAATGTATTTAGTTTATTTTATATTTTATTTGTAGAATTACACACATTTAAATAGTGGAGTGTGTGTTATGCTACAACCTTTAACAGTTAATTACAATTAATCACATTACATATACATAGATGAAGGCTTACCTTCCAAGGTATTCTACCAGGTTATCTTGCTGTTTCTGTTCTACATTTGTCAGGAAAATTGTTTTTTCATAACTGTGGAAGCTAGTTACATTCTCTGGAACTATAGGCATGCTGCTACTTGAATGAAAGGTCTTTTCAGAAGGAATATGAATCAAGCATCCTTATTATAATTGAGAGCAGTCCGTTTTAAGTAGTTCGACTTAAGTTGCAGTGGGCACTGAATGAGTTAATACACTGTCATTGCTAGCTAGAGCCTGAGTCGACAGTGTTCCCAACCACATTTGGAGAGCAATGCATCCAAAGCGCACAGAGGAAATGTGTAGACCTGAGCCATTCAAATTTTTGGAACAACAGACATGCTCGCCCAGGAATAACACATATTTTACAAGCAATTAAAATATGGGGGAAAAAAAATTAAAATATGACATCACTGAAATAATTCAGGCAAGAACAACTTTTGTTTGGATTGGCATGCGAAAAATTATGATAAAATGTGTGGGCCATTATGTTGCTGTACAGTAAAGTGTTATTTTGTGCATCTGGTTTGATTTTACGTTTTTGTGGTCTTAAATCAGCGGCCGAAGAAAACAGGGCCGCTGTTCCCAAACCTGTCGCTGATTTTGGGTGAGGAGAAGCCAGTCATTGAGAGACCAGCAGAGGTACAGGCACGGTTCACAGCATGAACCTGCTTGTGTCACAGTTCACCCTGCCTACATTGGCAGTTAAACAATGTTGACCACATTGCTTGAAATTTTATACTAGTTACAGCACCAGGGCGCAATGACGCGTGTTTTTGTTCATGCCTGGAATAAAATTCTTATCTTTAGTTTTAGATGTGATCATATTATTATCAGACAGAATATTATTTCTATCAGAGAATGGTACTTTTTGGCACCTAACAAGTATTATTACTTATGTACATATACAAGTTTCACCTGCATATTTGAATCCCTCATCATGATTTACAGATGCATGTAGGTCAGTTACATTGAGTTCTATGTAGCACATTTCACCCTTTGCAAATATTGCATGGGAAATATTGGTTTTATAGCTTGCACATGAAAAACTGATGCTGGAGAAAGAGGCACTGGAAACGTCCCTGCAGAGTCTACAACAAGAAATGGATAGCATTGTGGATCGCTCTCAAGAGGCTGACCACTGGAAGGTACAGCACCACCTGGTGTGCTTTGTGTGGACAACTCAGCAGTGTCCAAGTCAATGCTAACACACTCGCACTGTATGGCTTTGCATTACTAATTATGGCATTTTTGCACTTTTGCATTACTGTTTGTGTGCTAAAAAACTCTGGCATGTTTTTTTTTTTTTTTTGCCTTTTGCTGAAACTTTATGATCATCTACTTTTAACAGACATGCTTTTCTGAAATACTTTTGTTTGTGTTTGTCTTCTGTTCTCAGGAGTGACCTACATGTATGTTGTTTAATTTTGACATATTAACAACTTAAAACCTGGGTGTTCATTGCATCTCTATATTGGTACATGTAATTAGGTAAGTTCAGCTTCCTAAACACGTACCATATATTATTCCTTGTGAACCCCCAGGTTGCTTTAGAAAATTTTCGAATGAGAGATTCATATTCAAACCTATGGTTTGAATATTATAAAACTATTTAGTCATAATAAATAGTCAACATTTTGAACATTTACATTATTTTAGCATTTTAGGGGTCATAAAAATTGGGACGGTTCCTTATGGGGGCAGGGGCATCAAAATGGGATGATATGTTATGCATGATAATTTTCATAATAGCAGCATACTAATATAAACTACCCCAGATATCCTTTATATGTATGAAAAGTGGTTCAAGCATGACAGATGCAAGGAAGGCTCAGTCATGCTATATACATGTAGTTAGGCCATATAGAATTAATTGCGAGTTTCTCATGCACTGCTGCCTCAATTTTTTAGCCGTGCCTCGGCCATTGTACTTTGAAAAATAAATAAAATAAAAAGCAAAAATCTGCCTGCCCGCATTGTCAGTTTCTGCTGCCTCATTTTTTTTCCCTCGGTAAAAATGATTTATGGCCTATTAACACCAGATAGTCCTAAACTGCTAAATATTGTATTGGAACAATATATACATATTACACCCAATTTAATGTTCATGAGTGAAGGAAATGATGCAGAACGTACATCTGACATTGAATCTTCGAAGACTTGTAGTAAACACTGTGTATTTGGTATCATTGGAAAGTTCAGAACTTTGTCTACATAAATTAAAATGCTTTCTCATTGGCTAAGTGTGACTGCAGTGTGGTTAATCTACAACAAACATCCCTGTCTCAAAGGTTAGAAATGTTGTTCAGATGATTGTTTCTATTGGCTGATGGTGATGTAGTCAGATTGTCATATGACCTATTTGAAATTGAATGATAAACAGCAACACTTAAGATTGGTCACGTGGACCATAAGGAGCATGAAGATCATCCAGACCATCACTTCCTCCCTGACTTCCTCCCAGGTCTCAACGACATGCCGTTGGTGAAAACATGGATGTCGGGCTCAATAAAAGTGGAAAATCTAGCTCTTTTGATGCTGTTAAAGTGTAAAACTTGGATATTTTCATAGGATTAGGATTCAGATGGTTCTTCTGAAGCTTTCTGTTTACCATTGCAAGACATACATGTGCAAGGATATTCACTGTAGATTTGGTACCAATGAAGGCAACGTTGTGTGCCAGTTGAAAAAAAAGTTCACGAGAAACTCGTAATTAATTTTGGATGGCCTTATGGCTTTGAGTACATACTGCAATGTATATACAAATGTGAAGCACAGAAGAAAGGGCTTGTAGTAGATCTTGTGATATTTCTCATTCAAAACATTGCCTTTGGTGACAAATTTCAGTAAAAAAAAAATTATGGCAAAAGGACAACATGACAGTTAATGTTCAATTGCTGTTTTGATGCTTTGAATTGAAAAAGGCTGTACATAATGAGGTACAGAAGTCTGAATGTTGCTGTAATTATGCTCACCATCAGCTTTTTGTTTATTTTTTGGTTTTTAACCTCCTCAGTCTATAAGACAAGGGATATTGCCATAGTCTGTGTGTATATAGACATGGATGTTTGTTCATTTCTGTGCTTGGGCTGTAACTTATATTTTTTATTTTTATTTTATTTATTTATTTTTTTGCTGAAGACACATGTACATGAAACTTGAAATGTGTAGAAAGACTAAAGGATGTGTTACATGTATGTTACAGTGTACATGTAGGTCAGTAATGTAAATTGCTTTATTTTCATATGTATAAATTTTTTCCTTTTTGCAAAAGTTGACAGGTTTGCAGGGTCTTAATTTGGTAATGACAAAAACAAAATTGAGTTCTTAAATCCATTTCATTTGTAATTAATAAGAGTTCCACATACTGAAATGCAGGCACTTTTAAGCAAAAATAACTCATTTTGAGTAGGAGAAATAGAAAATACAAAAAAAAATCTCAATGGTCTCAGAATTTCATAGAAACTATATAACATTAGATGTAATTTAAGTGTGAAAAATGTCAAGATAAAAAAAGAGTGCAAAAATTTAGTACATATGGCACCGTGCTATGTGTAGCTCAGACAAAATCACTTCACAGACTCAACCAGTGTATGTGTAATGCTTGCTTCAACTACATGTATGAGTCACTCACATGACGTCTAGTACCAGGCAAGATGTCACATGGGTACATATCATAGTTAAATAATTTTTGGAAGGGTGGTAGAGACGGTGTTAAGAACTATAGGTTGGTGCATTATGGAAGTTTATGTCATTTATGTCAAACATCTGCTCTGAGCTGCATCCATACTAGTGATGGATTTTCATATGTTTGTGTATATATATATATATATATATATATATATTATGTTACACACACACATGTATATGTATGCATCACTAGAGTTGAACGACACTTGCAATTTCACAGGCCTCATAAAAAGCTTCCATTCAATTAACATGTATAATCTGAGTCTGAAGTTGGTGGATCTTTTTCCTCATCATTATGATGAGTTGATTTCTAAAAGTGCACTTTATTATACTTTGTATTGCCATGTCTTGGAAATTTTATCAAGATATATTGAAATAAGTTTTCCCTATTGTTCATATTATAATATGACACAAATCAGATCATCAGACACTTACTAGCCTTGTTTTAGAGAAACTCATAAGTAATTGTGCTGACCAATGTGACTTTTTGCTGTCTGTATATACATGTAGTATGTATGTTAGCAGGGTAATGTACAATACTTCATGTGTATGTGATAATGTTTTTTTTTTTTTTCTTTTTTAGTGCATCAAGTCCCTACGGCTGCCTTCAAGGCACTTGCCAGGGTTATTACATGTACCCGAATTTCTTGCTGCAGCATACAATATATAATATGAAATCAACTGGATTTCCTTCACATTTAATATTAGTGTAACAAATGGAGAGAAGTGCTGGGGAGGCAAAATGCAACATTTTTTGCGGTGTGAATATCTTCAAAACGAAAACTTGAAATTTTCTTACTTTTTCAAAAAATTTTACTTGCAGGCTCAATTAGAAAATTGGGAGGTTGAAAGAAATTTATTAAAGGACCAGCTTCGGCTGTCTTCTGATCAGGTGGGTGAAGCTTTTTGGCTCTACGGCACAGTATAACCCAGTATGAATGATGTAAGGTTGAAGTATCACCTAGTATGAAGCTGGTGAATGTACAGTAGGCCTGGGTATGAAGCATGTGAGTGTCCAGTACATGTACAATATAACCGTATATGAAGTGTGTGAAGGTACAGTGTAATATGATATGAAGTGTATGAGGATATGGTATAACTTGGTATGAAATGTTTCTATCATATTCTTTTTTATATATTCAATGTAGTGTAATTTTCTGTATTACAATGCCGAAAGTGCCAATGCATTCTTATAAATAAATTCTGTACACAAAAAGCGATAATGGTGTAATTTTGGTGTTGCAGATGGCAGATCTGAATGCAAAGTTGTCTGTGAGTCAGTCTGAGCATGTGCGTGAGGTGCAAAGGCTGAAGGATGAGGCAAATGGCAAGGTAGATATGACCAAGTATAACAACCTCCATGTGAGGCTGGTAGAACAGGAGAAAAAGATGAGAGAGCTGGAGGCAGCCATGGAACAGAGGGCAGCAGAGACCAGCAAGATGCTCATGGGTATGTCGCCAAGGTTACGTGGATAAAAGATTCAATAATGTGTGTGTTGCTATGGTTACAAGGACCAAAGATGAAAATAACTAGTGTGTTATTACAATTACAGAGACAAAGGATGAAGTAATTCATGCTTATGACAACAGTTCACAGATAAAAGATCATAATTAACTTGGGTTTATTATAAGTAATGCTCATGAATGTTTAACCATTGTAAGCATGGGAAATAATACGGTAATTTGGGTATACATGTACACGTATCGTAAATGATACCTATGGGTAATGGTATGCATGATAACAGGGATAAGAATTCCCCTCTTTTCAGAGGTTTTCCTCCTTTTTGGTCAGAAAAGTTTGTTCTAAAATGTTGTGGATTTGTTATGAAAAGGACAAATCTGATGAAAGAATTGAAAGGTGGACATGTATAGGGCTGTTTCCTTCCTGTCCTGTTTTTTGGTGTTCTCATTGCTGTGCATAGTATAATAATGAAGATCTGTCGTTGGTGGGGAGGGAGGTACATATAATGGTACACGAGATGTTTACAATGCAACTCTTTCCTGCTCAAACTGGCCGAAAGCGCCAAGTTATAAATTGTTGTTTCTTCAAGAAAGTCTGTTATTACTTAAAATTCAGCGAACCAGAAAACAATTTTGCAGAGAATTGTAGATGCAACCTACATGTATTGTGATGGCGCATCTCAAGTCAATAGCTTTCCTCGATGTGGGTTGGGTGCATTGCACCCAACCTGCATTGAGAGAAGCTGTTGGCTCTGTCTTACACTGAACAAGAAATGGTTAATGATACAAGTATAAACAATGATCATGATAATGGAAAGGTTTGAATTTATTTTGCTTCAGCCACACAAGAGGATCACAAGAGAACAACAAAGGATCTGCAGAATGAGAGGAATGAGTTGGAGAGAAAATTGAACAAAATTAGGTCACTGCTTGATGAACAAGTGGAGAAACTAAAAGTGCAGGTAAGGTGGCATAGGCAAAAGTAGTTGAATATTTCAGGTTGCGGCATATTACTCCAGGTTTCAATTGGATTGGTTCTTACCTGAGTGCATACCGAGGGTCAGGTCAATTTGTAGCACTTCATGGCAGTCATTCTTTACTTCCAACTTCTGGACAGTCAGTTTTATTTGGTTCCCCCTTCCGTGAAGGTTCATGAATATGTATGAAATTATTTCAATGCTTTTCATAGAGGAAGTCATTATTTGAATTTTGTTGCTTTTTCCACATAAGGATTAGCATGTATTCTAGTTCTTGTTAGTTGACCGCCAAAGGCGAGTCCCTGGTAGTGATTGCAGGTTCTGTGTGTCTGTCCAGATTGTTGCTGCTGGATAACTTGAGAAGTTTTTGAGGTAGGGCTTTAATAATGCTCAGGATCATTGTCTTCTTTAAGGGCTAGGTCAAATTTAAAGTTGGATGACCTTGACGCAATTCCCAAGGTCACAGAGCCACATTAGTGAATTTGGTGTCCGCATGATAACTTGAGAAGTTTTTGAGCTAGGGCTTTTATAGTACACAGGATTATTGTCCTCTTTAAGGGCTAGGTCAAGTACAAAGTTGGATGACCTTGACCCAATTCCCAAGGTCACACAGCCACATTGGTGAATTTGGTCTCCACCTGATAACTTAAGAAGTTTTTTGAGCTAGGGCTTTTATAGTACACAGGATTATTGTCCTCTTTAAGGGCTAGGTCAAGTACAAATTTGGATGACCTTGATCCAATTCCCAAGGTCACAGAGCCACATTGGTGAATTTGGTCTCCACCTGATAACTTAAGAAGTTTTTTGAGCTAGGGCTTTTATAGTAAACAGGATTATTGTCCTCTTTAAGGGCTACGTTAAGTTCAAAGTTGGATGACCTTGACCCAATTTCCAAGGTCACAGAGCCACATTAGTGAATTTGGTGTCCGCAGAATAACTTGAGAAGCTTCTGAGGTAGGGCTTTGATATTGCACAAGATTATAGCCCCTTGTAAGGGCTAAGTCAAGTTCAAAGGTGGGTGACCTTGACAATAATTGCTATCCTAAACTGTACCATGTTAGTATATGGTGGTTCCCTCAGTGGTGCAAGCACCACTATTACATCTAGTATCTTTTCACTAAGTCGCACCACTATTACATCTAGTATCTTTTCACTAAGTCTTGCCATTATTAGCAAGAGCTTATGCTATATTATTTATTTGCTATTATGTCATGTTCTTACAATCCAAAAGTTCAAGTGGATTGTTTTTTACCAAGTATTAAAGGAAAGACAAGCAGCTGCTGTCACAAAAAAACCTATCCAGGAATTTTGACCTGTGCAACATGCTTGCTGGTTTCCGAGTGATGACCTGTTAATAACTTCATCTGGCTGTTGAAGCCTAAAACTTTTTTAAACTTGTGCATCAAATATGATTACAGCCAGTAATGAAAGTATAGGTTTATATAGAGACACTGGATGGATTGAATATGGAGCAAGAAAAGATTGGATTCTGGGCTTTTTTTCTGAACTGCACAGGGAATGCAGCACTGTGGAACCAGTTTGCATAATTGCCAAAAATCTTCAAAATTTTATGAAATGAGAAATTACAAGGACCAGATTGACATGAAGATTTTTCATTACTTGCATATGAAGCAACTTCTCGCAAGTGTAAGTGAGCCCCCATAACCAATCCTTCTTGTTAAATTTTTGCATGTCCCCAGTCCAAAATTGACTTGACTTGTGTTTGGTAGCTGGGTAATCCTTGGTGTTAAACCCTGTGTGGTTGACTGGTGAGTAATTATTCAAGATTAAGTGTAATCCTGAGGGACCTACATATGATGTTGATGTTTTTACATGCAACTTTTTCCCATGAAAAATTACTGCCAAACATCTGATGTTATCAGTGGTGTCTGCTTTTTGGGTGAGTGAGAAAAATGTGCCGTGAGTTAACAGCTTTCCTTGCACCCAAGGTATACATGTACCAAGAAAAGCTGTTGACTCAGTTTTAAGAGGGTAACAGCAATACCTGTGATGATGGTAAATGTATGAATATAAAATGTCAGCCAGGAAGATTTGAAAAATTGAATGACGGTTTAAGACTGAGTATTCCTTATGACTGAATAGTGACATAGCTCTAATGTATTCAACCTGAATCTTACTTTGTAACATGCATCATACACCCAGATTCATCCAGTAATACCATAATATATAGAACTGCGTGTTATATGCAGGATACTTAATTGTCTGGAGAGGAAGCAGAAAGAATTCCTGCTACTCTGACTATGCACAGGGCTTTTCTCAATGTCTGTTGGTATCCTCCACTTCAAAATGTAAGGTAGAAAGTGTACACCAACATCTGTGCCTTGGCAAGTAATTAAGATAGGCTTGCTTCACAATTCATGAAAAAACATATGGGCCTCTACATTAAATTCAGTTTTTTTTCCAATAATTCATGACCAGACTGCCACTTTTTATTTGTTTGCAGCTGGAAAAGAATACAAAGTCAGATCTGTTGGTGAAGGACCTGTACATTGAGAATGCAGCACTGATGAAGGCACTGCACATCACAGAGACCCGGGAGAAAAAGGCAGAGCAAGAACTTTATAAGATGGGTGACAAATACAAGGCACTGCAAAGACTGTTCAATAAAATCTGCCCAGTTGCGCTGGGTTGAGGCACAGCTTTTCATTTCCACGATCATCCACACTCATACCCACCTGTATTCCAGTGCCAGTTAGAAAGAAGAAAATGCAGAGCAGACAACATGCATCTTGATGGGCAGCATCTTGTAAATTTTCTTCCATGATGATTGAAGAAAATTTACCTTTTTTTATAAAGTGGCTGTGAGGCTGCGAGGTTATGTTTTTAGTGGTTCGAAAGACCTTGATGTGCCTTTTTGTGTTAATTACAAGCAGCATACATGTAATTGTGACAAACTGTATATGGATTGGAGGGTTGATGTCCAATGTCTGCCACTACAGGATGCGTCAGGTGCATATACCAATGTGTGGGATAAGATGCTTGCCCTTTGCATGAGAGTCACTATTGCGTGCCAAAACTGGTCACATGATGAAAGGTCATTACATATACAGTTATGGGAAGAAAATTGTTATCTTTGGAAATGTGATTGCTAAAGCCATTTTTCCCGGCACTTCTGATGACATTTCAAAAATACCATTGTATGTAGCAGTGATATTTTTCAGCTACACTAATTTTTTATCATTGATGAAAAAAAAAAAAAAATAGTGTTCCAACCTGAGGCCTTTTATGGTTTACATATTTATCATCATGTCAGCCATGCAGAAAAATTGCGTCATCCATATCATAATATTAATAATACATATGAGAGGCATGCGTTACTTAAAAGTTGCTGGCCATATGACAGTTATAGATATAATGGCGAGTTTACCAAAACTTTGTTCCTATTGGTAACTTGGGTGACATTTCAAAAGCCCATGTGCTTGTACATGTAACTTACATCGTAGAAAACAATGATTTTACTGGTTAACTAATGACAAAGGACTTTTCAGAAAGAACGTAGCATTATAACTAGCATTCTTGATAGCCAGCAATGTATAATGGCAAATGCCATTGTGAACAATACAACTTAACACCAGGCAATAGGGTGAGTAAAGTTAGGCTGATATCACTGTTGGTGATACAAACTTTGCAGGGACATTGCTATATGTACTTCAGTATTCACCATCAAGGCTAACTGTTGAAATCCACAGAAGGGAAATCCAGGGTCAACTTACAGTAAGCTGACAGAAACAGTTTCTTCCTAGAGTTTGGAAAGACATTACAGTGGAAAAAATTTATGGTTGCTCATTTTGTGTGGAGAAAAGTTGAAGATATTCTTTGAGACTGTACAAAATGAAGAAACTGCGTCTCTGGATGAGACCCCAATGTTATATGGTGCTGTCGTCACTTGAACCAGAGAATAATTTTACGTGATCATGAACATGATGGAGGTCATTTTTGTAGAAAGAAATACTTAAAGTATCCATGCATCAATTGCAGAAATGTTTCTGCCATTAATTAATCTTAAGATGAAGCAGTTTTGTTATTTATATGACAGTTTTATGTCATGATTTACAAGGAATGTGAGTAAAATGTTGAAGCAGAAGCTTTCAATGAGCTGGATTTATGAAGCTTCTTTATACAAGTGTGACAACATGCCAGCTGTACATTGACGGTTGATTGTTACGGCTGTTAAGTTTTGACAGTTTGCTTGACAGTGTACAGTTTTGGTACACAGGCAGTTGATAAAGTTAGTATGATGTAGATTTTTCTATGTCAAATACTTTTGGAAGACAAACATTCCAATTTATTCAATGTAAAAGAAAGTAGAGGCAGCTAGTAATTGAAAGTTAACTCTAATCATAGTCCCCTCTTGCTGTGTTTCTCAAAGATCTAATATTTGGAATTGTCATCTGTATGTTGCATGACAATCCTTTAAAAGGTGTGCTCTTTTTGACCCAATGGGCCAAAAAGGTAACCAGGAAGGGCAGTCCATGCAGGCAAGTGTCCTTGTTGTACTTGGCCAGTTTGAAGGACTAACTGAATCAATCATGGCTTCCAAATTGCCCCAGTTGTGTTTAGGTGCACATTTATGGTGTATATTTTTAACTAAGCTGTACAACTGTTGTCTCATATATACATGTGTATATGATTTTATGGGAGTTCCCAGTGTTACTGATATTAATATGTATATATGTCTGTGATGTAAAACTGACTTTTTATTTGCAGATTGTAGATGTAGTATATACAGATATGTTTGTTAGTCTCCTTTTAAGGGATGTGGATCTGATTCTGAATGTGACGTCTACAAGTTTCTGTTAAATTGGTACTTTGTGTGCTATTTTGAGGCAGACTCCAGTAATACTGATTGTTTTACATATTACCTGAACGTGCCAATTTATTGCTACTGGAATTCTGGATTAATTGACCCCCGCCGCAGAAGGTGGTATAGAGGCACATAGCAATATTAGGGATAGGGGCTGTGGTCTGTCCGTCCATCATGTATGGTCTGCGCAGCCTGTAGCCAATAAACCGTTTCAGATAGAATTATGAAATTTACACCACAGATGTATCATGTGTAGGGCATGTGGCCCATGCCTTGTTCTTGACCTTGACATCTTTTCAAGGTCATAGAACTCCTAAAGGTGTATTTTGCAGCATACTTTTTTCCATATTTCAAGTTCTATTAAAGCCAGGCCTTTCATTTTTGTACCAAAGAATCATTCCATAAAGGTTTCATGTATGCCTAATTATTTTGGATGACATTGACATAATTTGCAAGGTCATGGTGACCCAGTACATATTTATTTGGGGCAATTAGTGTTATGGCACCTTTCAAAGCACGTATAACTGATTGCAGTAGGATGATCCTAACCATAATGGTCTGGTTGCAGTAGGATGATCTTTACTAGACTGGTGCCTCAACCTTTTCACAGTCTAGGGGGCCTGTATCATATTTTGGAGAGAAAATAATGCAATACAAATTTCTTCCTTTCATTTATGTTCCTTATTGCATTTGTATTGTGCAATACATCCTTTGTATTATACATACTTTGAAATATGATCCCAGTCCTGGTGCTGGGCAACATGATGCACTCAGGCTTCTACTACAAAATCCGATACATGTACCTTTTTGCTCTGTATACCTATGTATTTTTGGTCCACTCTTTTCACTTTCTGAGTTTCATAGTATGTTGATTCCAAAGTATGTGTATTAAAATTTAAAACTCATTCTGATATTAATTGTTGTAATGTCACACCTAAGCTGCCATGATGTGGTGGGGACATCAATCCTGTGGATCATCTAGTTTATATACATGTATGTATTTATCCATACGACAAATGAGGCTAAGATACCATGAAAGAAACTCGATTCATTACAATTTTAGTATGAAATTGCAACAAGGATGGGTTTTCTCATATCCATATGACAAATGATGCTAAGATACCATGAAAGAAACTCAATTCATTTCCATTTTAGTGTGAAATTGCAACAAGGATGGGTTTTCTCATTTTTAGCCAGACTTTTTCATACTTTCATTCTATTGTTTTTAGGCCTTCTGGTTGTAAAATGTTGCAATCCACTTTCATTTTTATGGATGATGCAGGGGAGAATAACTCAAACTTTTTATCTGGAATGTGACAAGGAACATTTCCATCTTCCTAAGTCTGTCATGTTATTATCAGAGTTCCTTTGATCAAAACTCTCTTCTGCCTTAGGCCATTTCTATCTTTGCTCACAACTTACACATAAATGTATGGAAAGCTTGAAAAATTGGAACTGTTTAACATGTTCAAGAAGCAATATGTAGGGATGGGCCATATGATCCTAAAAGAAAATCATGGAGAGCCAGTGTGTATTATCAGAACATATTTCGGAGCCTTCACCTGGATGTAAATCTGACAGATAGCATCTCGTCTTTCCTGAAAGTTTGACCAAAGTAACCACCATGATAAAGGGATTAATTGTGAAAAACTGCTTTATTATGATGAGCATTATCAGTGGAGAATAATGAGAAAAAGGTACTATTGCATGATGCCTAGTTTATGCTCTTGCCCCTTGAAGTTTCTTCTGAACTCTGAATCAGAGTAAAACTTTAAATTATGCCCCAATTCTGCATGACACCATCATTTTCATGGTGTTGCAGCTGTCATGCTCCTCACCAGGGTTCTCAGTTGAGGCTTAAGTTATGCCAAATTTTATTTTCTCCAGTTGGTCACTATGAACAGTGCATATTAATTAAATTTGCAACTGCATGCTACAACATCAATGAATTGTCCTGTGTGATGTGAATACTTACATGTACATTATGTAATTGAATCATTTATTTTTATGTGTTTTTTTTTTTTTTTTTTTTTACTTTTTTTTTTGGTACATTCGATTGTTCCGTCCAGGAAGAGCACTTAACTAGTCACAGTGTATATATCTTAACAAGTTCAGATGGCTGGATGGCAGGCCTGTTCATCTGTCACTGACATTATGCTGGAATAGCTAGATTTTGTACAGGGATGTCCAAATAATGTTCTGAAGGTGGATACATGTACATGTGTCTTGTGCACAAAGGGTTAGAGTATTGTTAGAGAGTATATTAATACCTAATGAGCAATTTTCAAAATGAGGAAAACAATTACTCAGAAATTGTTTTGATGTGTTACTTAGACTTTTGTCATGTTCTAAATTATAAACCTCAGTTCAAACAGAAAACAAAATTAAAACCATTAGCCATTTTATTTTTCAAGGCTTCATCTAACATTACACTTTATCAAGTGCAAGTCATGGTATTGAATAGGAGTGGTTCCAGCAGAATGCAGTACAACTGCCACATGTTACAGTCAGATATGAAACTGAAACATGGTAGTAAAAATTTTTCTAAATTTAAACATTGGAATAAGAAGTTACTTGAATTCAAGTCATACAGGATTTCAGGTATCAGCTGATATTGATTGATACCTAATTATGAAGTACATTGACAGACTGGTGCTTTTAATTGCAGGTCAGAGTCAGGATAAATTGACATTTATTTTTTGGGTTTGAAAGAGACACTTATTAAAGGAACCAGCTTTGGCAAATGTTGTTTTAGGAAGACACAACTCATCTAAAAATGTGTTAGTCAGATAAGGGTTCTTTAAATTTATCACATTTTGGACCTTTGATAAGCTCCCGGTGAAAGAAATGCCAATAACCGGACTTTGTTAACAATTATAAACATGGGGAATGTCATCTATACCAGTACGTGAATAATCACGTAAAACCAATTATTTCCATTTTTCCACAAATAAAAAGAATCAATATTGAACTTGATTCACGTGTTTGTCTTGCAGCAGATATGTACTATTTATGTTGAACGTGTATAAAAGAATGTCAAATGGAATAATACAGTCCTACAGGATGTGAACATGGCAGGTCATGTAGTGCACACCTTTCAGTAATAGCAACAAGTACCATTTGAATGTACTCTACATGTGTCAAAAGAGAAAAGACACCCAGATACCAGTTTATTTAAGTCATGTTCTGTTGGAGTCAAGCAGCTCTGTCAGCACAAGACTTCCAGTGTAATTTCAGGTCCTGGGCCCGGCTGCTAAGAAAAATTATTCTGCATCAGCCTGTAGGCAGCCCAGCCCAGCCCAGCCCAGCCCTGAAAGTGGTGTGTAACATGATCAAAAAGCAGACATGAGCCTTTTCAGAGAATTCAGTGAATTTGGTTTGAACTTTTTGAAAGAAAGTGTTTTTCTTTTGGTTTTGAAAGTTCAAAAATTGTCATTTTCAGAAGGTGGTGGGGTATTTTTGGTGGGTTTTCTTCTTGGTCAGGCTCATGTCTGAAAAAGCCATAAGAAATTCTCAATGGATTTGTTGTCTTCAGTTTCCTCTCACATGTGGTCTCTTGGACCAGACAGGAAGAAGAATAAGAAATGCAAATACCAGTTAATGACTAGATCATTTATAAGGTCAAAGACATCATCCTTTTCCCTAGATCCCCAGTTGGTTTTTTATGGTCACTGATGAGGACAGTTACTACTCTTCAATGGCTTGGAACACTGCAGAGGGAGAGGCTTGGTCCCATTCCTGGGTGGCACTGTGACATGTTGCCAGTACATTGGCTAAAATGATCACCTCTGCCAAAAGAGAGAACCAAACAAATTTGTAGACCAAGACGGGATATTTGGAGTGATATCAGTATTAATAAGTATACTTACCTCTCAACCACCATTGTCAAGACCTCTGTGTCTGGGCATGACGCCCAAGAAATCGAGATGAGAAGCTTGCTACTCACACTTGATTATGAAAACCTGATGGTCCTGTGGCACCATCTCTCGGTCCATGTGGCACCATCTCTCGGTCCATGTGGAACTAATTATGATATCGTGCACTTGCGCTCCATATCATCCTTCCTCTTTTGAAGAGTGGTCCGTTGACATCAGCTGTAAGAGGAAGTGGGATTGCTTGTGTGGGCTTCTCTGGTGGTCAAGAGGTAAGTATACTTATACTGATATTACTCCAAATATCCCATATCAATTACGTAACATTACCTCTTGACTACCATTGCAGACGTGGTGGTCGTAACACCATCTGATAATGTGTCCGGCCAACTGCCTCAGCTTCATGGACCGCGTCGCGCCCTGCCTGTTGAGGTAGGCTATCGCGATCCTGTTGCACATTATGAGGACATGGTTGTGCTCCACCAGATCTCGGAAGTGGAGGAGTGCCAAGCTCATTGCCTCCAGTTCCAACCAGTTTATGTAATGAGCTGCGAAGGACGTAGGCCAAGGGCCAGAGGCCGTCCAACTCTCCACGTGGGCTCCCCACCCAGACCGAGAAGAGTCTGTGTAAATGGTGAGCTGGGCCTGAAAAGGCTCCAGCGTCTGTTCTCTCATGCCGTTCTCCTGACGATGCGGCTGATCCTTGATGAGGATCGTCACTTGTGTGAGATAGCCTTGGTCTCTCATCCATCTGCCCCGCAGGGGCTGCAGTGAAGCGGGCCTAATGGGACCTGGGAGTCCATCCAGGACAGGGAGCCCAGCAGGGCGAGCCATTGTTGCACCAGCGACCTTGGCAGTCAGAAAAGGCCTGAGCAGAGACTACAGTCTGTCCCACCTGTCCTCCAAGGAACGACAGATGTAGGCTACCAAATCAAACTGGATGTTGAGGAAGACAAAGATCTGCTCTGGCTAAAGACTGGACTTGGGTAGGTTCATTTTCAGGCCCAAACGTTGGCAGAGTTCCAGAAGGGTCTGTGTGGGGCGCTGCCAATCTAGTTGCCGAAGTGCCCTGATAAGCCAATCATCCAGATACAAATGAATGCGAACCTTCTGAGTGGTGCAGGTAAGCAGCAACTGTCTGTGCAAACCTGGTAAACACCAGCAGTGCCATGGTGAGACCGAACGGAAGTGCCCTGAACTGGCATATTTGGCACTTGAATGTGAATTGCAGGTACTTTCGTGAGGACAATGTGTTTGGCACGTGGAAAAAACGTGTCCTTGAGATCCAGCGACGTCGTCCACTTCAAAGGATATAAGGCTGCCACCACCAACTGGGGTGTCTCTATCCAAAAGGACAGGACTTCCAGATAGGTATTTAGTGTCGACAGGTCTATGACTGGACGCCATCCTTGGTCCCACTTGGGGAGGAGGAAGAGTAGCTTGTAGAAGCAAGAAGAACCTTGGTCCTCTTCGGGCTCATTTGGCGCACTTGCGCAGAAGGGTTTGAACGACCTCAAGGAACACTGATGCTTTGGATTCAGAGGTGGGTGGAGCAAACCACCATGGTTCTCTGCTTAACGGAGGGCTGTCGTTGCCAAAAGGCAGCGTGTAGCCATGTGTCAGGATGTTTAGGACCAATGAATCATCCATGATAGACTCCCATTGTGCACAATATGTGGTGAAGCAGCCACTGATGGCACTGCTCGAAGTCTCACAATGTGGCGGTTGGCAATCCTGAAATGTCTTCTGGGGCCTGAGAGTCGGGAATGCTTTCCAGTCTTCTTCCCTCAACCAGAAGGCTTGCCCTTCCCAGGTCATCCTGCCCCCTAGGGAGCACGAGATGAGGGGCGGGTAGACACAGTCTGGGAAGTACCGTGCTTCGCGGCTGAGGTGGCCAAGGACAACAAAGACCAAGCAGAGTCAGTCAGTGCCTTAGAGCATTCCTGATCTGCCAAGTGGGCCTGAATGTCCTGAGCCTGGCGAACCACTTTAGCCATCCCTCCTTCGAAAAGAGTCCTAGTGCAGAGAGGCCCAGTGCAGGTTCTCCGAAATATCGGGTCAGGCAGCTTTTGACCTCGGGGGTAGGCATCCCTCTGCAACAAACGAAGGTTAGCCTCCAGCGTGCAAGCTGTCCGCACATGGTGATCAACAGCTCGTGACAAGGAAGTCACAAGGAGTGTAGCCTGGTCTTACTACTCTTGCACTGTCTCTGTGATATGGACGGAGCCCTTGAGGTCCTCCAGGAGAGACCCCAAAGCGGCCAATGGCACATCCGAGTAGGAGGACACAAGGACAGAGCCTCAGGCATCTTTCTCCAAACGTTTGAAGGCCTCTGCAGATGCCATAATGGTTCTCAGCTGCCTAGCATTGGACTCTTCCCAGTCTAGGTCCACCCGCAGTGAACCTGGAGGGAAGATCTGCTCCTGCGCTGAGTACCACTTCCCCTGGACATCCAGCTTAGGGAGGAGTACCCCCAGGTAGCCAGACATTGGCAGCTCAACAGGAACCTGTGTGCCACGAGTTTTGGCTGTGAGCTGGTCATAAAACTCTGCTGCAAAAGGCAAAAAAGGTAAGGGCATATGTTGACACATTTCCTCCGGAGACAAGTCTGCCCCAGCACAAGAGCGCAATAGCACCTGACCTTGTCCTTTGTTGGGGGGACCACAGCTTGGTCACAAACCAGGTTCTGAATAAGAGCTTTGACATGGTCACAGCCCGTGGCAGGTGCAGGTGTGATGTCCATGGGGGCAGAGGCTGAGGCCTCTGCTGCACCCATGGCTGCCGGCTCTCTGCTCCTGTCAGAGGGTGAATGGTGTGAGAGATGAACTCTCGACCTATGTCCAAGCCTGGTGTAGGACGAATTGGACATCAGCAGTTACCTCCTCTTCGGTGTCCAGACACGAAGACTCTGGACTCATGAGGGGAGCGCAGACACCTAAGGCCTCATCAAACAATGTATTGTCCAAGGGCCATGAGGCAGCTGCTTCTGACAGCAGGGGATCTGTCATCATGCCAGGCGTAGGGGTAGCGAGCACCTCCGGAGAAGTAACCACTACCACAGATGCCACCTCCACTTGCTCCTGCCATGAGGGGAGAGAAAGAGAAGGCAGAGGAGACTCGTACACCAAGATCTGTGAGGCCGCAGGCCACAGTGATCTGGCTGAGGCTCCCCCAGGCTGCTATCTGGGACCTCAACTGCCACCAACTGAGCAATCTGCTGGCAGGAAGGGTCTGGAGGGATTTCAGAGATCTCACAGATCTAAGGTCCAAGAGAGAGCTGACTCAAAGCATAAGCAGCAAGCTGCTCTGCCAAGTGAGTCCACTCAGGCTTGGCAAAGCTGTGGCCAATGCGGGGGAAGCCTGAGCCTCCTCATACAACTGCTGATCCTCAAGGAGCTCATGGTCCACCTGCTGCTCAAGAGAGTAAGGCAGGGTACCAGGCTCAAATGTGGGAACCAGGGGGATCACCAACTGCTTATTCTCGGGCAAAGCTACCGGAGGTGCAGAAGGGACTGCTGGTGTCACTTACAGTTAGACAGGAGTTCCGCCCGGGCAGTAGGTGCCAACACAACCGGGGCTAAAGGCCCAGTGGCAGTAGAAGGCTCCCCCTTTCTAGGTGTCTTCCTCCTAAGTCCCCTATGCCTGCGTTTTCCACCCTAGCTGTTGAATATGGGAGCTTGGGAGGTCAACGGCGGTACCAGTGCAGTAGGTGGCACTCCAGGCTCATGATCTGAGCACTCGGACTGGCCGTGGTGCTGGCTTTCTGTACTGCAGGGACTTATAATACAAGCGCTTGGACCCGAGGGCCCAACTGGATGGGGTTCTGGAATCCTGGGGTGGGCGCACTGTAGGCTTCCACTTTGGTCACACTGGTTTGCAAGGTTACTTGCTGTCCAAGCACTTGGACCCAGCTGCAGCTGTCGCTTGGCTGACTTCTTCAGAGCTGACTCCAAAGAAGAAACAGTCTGCTGAGAGGGGGGAACGAATGCACGAAACATCTCAGCCTGCTGTTTCATACTTTTGAACATCACCTCCAAGGCTGTGACCACCTTTGGATTGGTGCTAAGGGCAGAGTTGGATGTCATGGGGGGCAAAGTCTTTCGCTCGTGAACTTTGAGAGGAGAACTCTTGCTACTTGACTTATGACACCGACGTCCCTTCACCTGCTCCCAAGGGGTATCAAGAGCAGAAACACCTGTCTTACGAGACTGCAGACGAGCTGGAGCAGGTCTACTTTCTTTCTCCTTCAACACAGGAGATGCATGGGATGAAGGCAGACGAGCCAAAGCAAGTCTATGTTTCTTCCAATGGGGAGTCTTTGCAGGTAAGGACTCAATGGAGTCTGACATCTCTGCCTAGCATTTGGCAGCTCTTGTGACCTGCCACCTATGCCTAGTATGATCTGACTTCTTCCTTGCCTGTCACAGAGCACCCACTTGTCCTTGCAAGTTTGCTTATGAGAGCCAACTTGACCCAACTGTAGGCGACAACCATAGCAGTGTGGATGGTTGTCCCAGGCTGCCAGATAGTGGTCCCAAAAATCCTTTTGTCCACTATCCAGTAAGGACGAGGATGCAGACGTAGTGGTATCTGGCCCAACACCAATGGACTGCCTCCGAAAGGAAGCAATAGCCTAGTGTACACTGCTTTCCCTCTCTCTGCGAATGGTTTGTTGGGATGCCATCTTGAAAAAAAAAGTACAAGTCACACAACCAACTTTGCATTTACTAATTCAGTGGTATCCAATTACAGAAATCAGCTATCTAGGTATCCAAAGATGGCTGGGCAGCTTAGAAAATATTTTCTGCAGAAAAGAGTGTGGGAGAGCACACAAAAAAATGAGTGTGATCGACAGATCACAGAGCTTCACTCTCAAAAAGCAAGCCAGTAATGGCGCCCAAAAGAGGAAGGATGATACAGGGCACATGTGCACATGACGTCACCATCAGTTCCACATGGACTGACAGATGGCGCCATGGGACTGTCAGGTTTTCAGAATCAAATGTGAGTAGCAAGCTTCTCATCTCGCTTTCTTGGGTGTCATGCCCAGACACAGAAGTCTTGGCAATGGTTGCCGAGAGATAACGTTACATAATTAATGAAAATATATGGTACCTTTAATCTCTTCACTGCCAACTGTCACTAAAGTTGAAGAACTTGAGATGAACCTCTCTGAAGTATCAATTGGATACTATATTCAGATTCTTTGTAAACAGGCCTTTCTTTCACAAGTACCAGCATGCCTATTGTAACATAGAATATAATGGTCCAGGTGAACAGCTTTCCTGAGCATGCTTTGGGCGCATTGTGCCCAAAGTGCACTGGGGAAGCTGTTGACTCAGTCCAAAACTTGACACTAAAAGAGTTAAAGGAATTGGAAAGCTCATAAGGAGAGACTTAGAGGTAGTCAAAGACTGGGGTTTACCAGGATTTTACAGTTGTCTTCATCCCAGAGAAAGACTTTGATGGTCACATCCTAGCTGTGTCTGTGCTCACCAAATTACTCAGTAAGGATAGCTTCAAAATGTGAACCGTAGCTTCCAGCATTGAGACTGTCCCAATGGGGCATGTTAGTGCAATAGAAAAATGCATACTGTCAGATACCAGTGTCAAATTTCTGCCAAAGTACCTGTGTTTTGTTGTAGCAGTATTGTGGTGTCTGTGGTTCAATGCTTTGCCTCTTTTTGGAGTACTTAACAGATGACGACAGCCGGGAGGCAGCAGTCACTTCACTGGGTTTTTGCCACAGGTGCTCTCACCATTTTGTTCACTCAGCTGACTTATTAGTCAGCTGAGCTTTGAGGAGGCTCTGTCTATCTGTCCCTTGTCCATTCACACTATACATTTCAACTTCTTCTCCAAATTCCGTCAACCAGATTTACTTCAAACTTGGTGGGGATATACCTTGGATGGGTCTCTACCAAGTTTGTTCAAATGGTCATGCTCCAGTGATTTTTGAATTTTTTATGATTTTTATGTTCTTTTGTGGGGTAAATCTCAAGAAATCTTCTCTGAAACTGCTCAACCAATTGCTTTGATATCACACAGGAACACTCCTAGGGACTCATAGTTCTTTATTTTTCACCAGGTGGCACTGCAATGGGTTTTTTTTGGTTATCTTTTTTATGATTTTTGTGTATTTTTTTGGCTTCTTGTCCAGAACTGATACTCAGATTAGGTTGAAACATGGTGGATATGTTCCTTGTAGAAGGCATATCAGTAAATGCACCTTTCCTATTGATTACTATGCAAGTCAATGAGCATTCTAATGCTAATTCACATTTTCGACTTTTTCTCAGATATCATCGATTGACGTCAAATTTGGTGGTAATATACCTTGGGTGGGTCTCTACCAAGTTTGTACATATGGTCATGCTCCTGTAATTTTCAAAATTTTTTAAAGTGATTTTTTGGTAAATTTAAAAAAAAAAGTTTTGATAGGAAAGTTTAACATGGGTGTTTCTTGTAATGGTTATGACTTAAATAATTTTGGCCAGATTTGTGTCAAGCTTGGTAGGGCTGTTCCCCTTATACGTGTCTTAGTATTTTGTGCTAGTGGTCGTGCTTCAGTGATTTTTGGACCTTGACCTCATTCCCAAGGTCACAGGACAATTCATTTTAAATTTACTGTTCACTTGATAACTTGGGATTTAGTTTGAGTTAGGACCTTGATGTTGCACATGTTAATGTTTCTCTATGAAGGTCATGCTTAGACAGTACATGAGTAACCTTGACCTGATTTCTGGGAAAACAGAGCAACATACATGAATTTTACTCTTGAGTGCTTTGACGTGAGAACTACCTTGACCCTGTCCTAATTTCACAGAGCCACAAGTGCGATGAATCTCTAGGTCTGCTAAGCATGGGCTGTTCACACAGCACTCTTGTTCTTTTCTGCTCATGTTAGATCAGTCTTCCTGGCAAGAGAGGTTCTAGCCCCAAGGGACCTCCCCACGCTCTGTAAGCTTGCAGGTGCAAGCTTACAGAGCATGGGGAGGTCCCTGGGGCTAGAGAGGTTCAGGTGTCTTCGGCAGTCGCATGCTGGGGTAGCCTCGTCTCTATCGTCACTGTAAGTCGGTCAATTATAAACAGTTGAGCATTGTTAATCCAGTCTTAGTCACTACAACTACCCCCTTTTGCATCATGCCATCCTGGAGCAAGTATAAAAATATGTGGGAATGTCTCCATTTCTTCTCATAATGTTTGTACAAAATGCATACACATATTAGTTACCGCAATTACCCTACCCAATTATGGTTTCTGAATTTTTGCCATAAACACAGGCTGCATGACACCAAACATGTTAAAATGAAACCCAAATGCCAGAAAGATGGAGCCTGTCTCCCCTTTAACCTATTGCATGAACAGCAATACTCGGGGAGAAACCAATCACCATCTTGACACTACAATTCCGTAACACATTAACATACTCAGGCACTTGAACCTATCAACACCAGAAGTATTGGCAGTGACTGCAAGGACCCAACCTAGCTCAACATAGAAGTCATATGGAAATGATACCACTGCTAACAATCAAGCCTGCAAAATAGAACTACCTGAAACAATTTAGAAAACCCACATGTACAAAATGGCACATCACATTCATTCATCCACCATTCTTTCACCACACATGCTAGGTGAATTAAGAGAACGTCCAATGCAGAGGGAAGTACGGGGATGAAGGACAAACACCAGGAGGTAAGGAAGGTCAAGTGCTGCATATTTACACCTAGGCCAGTGTATTGGATGCCAGCTGTCCAATACAGTGTGATATTACTCTAAACCACATAGAACTTCATCTGGCACTCATGCTCTAAACAGACCAAGATTAATCAGACTTTACATATGGGACCATCAAATCAACTTTCACACTTTGGGCAATCTGGGGGTTTAGAGGTAACTTTGAAATTAAACAAAAATCAGAGAAACCATATGGGGCACACAAATAAAGCAATCTAAGCTGCATAAAGGTATCATATCTGTTATTCAAATGTGGTTACCTGCATCACAGGGAACATCTAAAACCCCGACAATGCTGAGTACAAGCATTCATCTCTGGCTCAAGTTGCTCCTTTGGTACAGATATTCTATACTTACTTTTCTTCCGTGGGGCAACTTTAGCCTGTTTGGAAATGCCTTTCTGCTTTATCTTTCCATTTGGGGAGGAAATGGGAGCTTAAGGGTCAGCTTGGGGTGGGAAACCTGTCTTGTCACTCTGGTCTGGTTGGTCATGTGAAGCAGGGATACTTACCTCTGGTTGAGCTGCTGCTTCTTCCTGCCTGCATTTGAGAGGATAGCCCAGTGGACAGCTCAGAGATAGGTTCCACCAGTGGAGTATCTTTCTGAAGGTTTGTGCTCCCTGGTACTTCCACACTCCCGGTGAGTACCTGCCCTCATGCTCATTTGGTGCAAGTGGGTACAGGCTCTGCAGTATTGAGCCTGAGCCTATCCCGAAGAAGCACCCTAGTTTCTTTGCAATTGCATTCCTTATACAGGACAGGAGTAAGGCGGTCTGTCACTAGATTAGGTTCGGCCACACTGGTTGCAGCTTGGGACCTTTCCCAACAAGGTGGCATGAGTTCAACATGTAAACCAAGTCACCTGTAAATCAAGTCACCTGGAGCTGAGGGCACTCAGTGGCTCACAAAGTATAATTGCATTTCTGCTTCTCCTGGGCAGCATGCAGATGTTGGTGAACCAAGTCATGAATCACAGCCATTGCTTCACAGAGCCCTAGGGCATACTCTCCATGACTGGTGGCCTCAGTTGCAGACACTGGCAAGAAGTCCACATCGTCAGGCCACCTAACCTCCTGCCCTAGCAATCTATATAGGGTAAGCCCAGCTGTACTGTGCGGGATGCTAATATATGCTACAGCAAGCAATGATAGGTGCTCATCCCAATTCTGCTGGTTCACCTGCACATAGCACCTTACCATTTGTAACAAAGTTTGGTTGAACCTCTCAACTTCGCCATTACTTCATGGTCAGTATAGGGTTACATGTGTCTTGTGAAGCAGGTAGTGTACACAGTGCATTAGATCTCCAAAGAAATTTCTTCCTTGATCCATTTGGACCGCTGAAGGGGTCTCAAATCTAGCCACAAATTTATTAATGAACTTGCGGGCAATGGAAATAGTGGTTTGCTCTGGCAACCGGTAACATTTGACCCAATTGGTCATTGATAACCAATACATATTTGTTGCCAGAGTCTTCAGTAGTTAGGGGACTTAAAATGTCCATATGAGCATGGTCAAAGGAAGTGCCTGCCTGGTAAATTTGGGATGGGGCTCATAGATTACGGTTTGGCTTCTTAAAAGCTCCATACTTAGTATCCCCCTACAACCCCATATTCAGTTCAAACTTCGTGGGGGATGTACCTTGTGTGGGTTTAAACTCAGTTTGTTTCAATGGTCACCCAGAGTGACGGTTGAAGTTTTCTATGAGCTATTTTGTTGTTGTCAAGGTAAAATCGTTAAAAAAAATCCCTCTTTCGAGCAGTCGGGCGACAATTGCTTTAAAATTGCATAAGGGGAACTCTGGTAACCTTGAGATCTTAAATTCTTCAACAGATAATCCTGTGATTTTTCCTTTGTTTTTAATGAATCATTTTGTTATTTTGTTTCGTTACTTCTTCTAAGCCACCACAAGCAGACTGTTCCAACATGGTGAGAATATAGCTTGACTCAATCTGCACAAATTGATCAATAGGTGGAAGTACTGTCATGTCCTGATTTTTAAGTTTTATAATATGCCGCATGCATATCAATTTCCCGCTGCAAAGCACGATTTGACGCCTGGCGATCACGGGGAATGCGTGGGTCACATCACAGTCACAGGCAGGGCAATATGCTCATTTCTCTCAAAATTAGCATTTTTGAGAAATTTCAATTCACAAATGCCAAACTGATAGTCATTTTGTACTTCCCGAGCCATATATAAGAAAAAATTTCCATCTGACTTTGTTAAGCATTTTCTTATTTTCAAAATGTTAGCAATGTCCCGCTTGTCCCCACAGGCACTGACCCGTATCTGGCCACATCTCGCCAAGCGAGACTAGGCAATCAGATATGCAGTTGTGGCAAGAAATTAATATGCATGTCTCGTATTAGGCTATAATCTGTAAAAGTGCATACTAGTGTACATATATGCACATGTAGTTTGATCTAAAACTGTGGACTAAATCTCCTTGAAACTTCGTGAAGATATACCTTGGGTAAATATCAAAGATTGTAATTTTTGCCTTCTCCTAAGGCACGTGCCAGATTTACTTCACAATTAGTGGAAATGTTGCTTCGCTCAGTGTCAACGAAAATAGCTCAGTGGGTGGTGCAGCTCAAATTTCCTGATTTAAAGTAGTCGGTAAGAGTAAATTATAAGGTTCAAGTTTACATATATGTGCAAATATTTTTTTGCACGTATGTGTAAACTTGAACCGAGACTGTAAAGCAGATCTGCTCCAAATCTGGTGGGGACGAACCTTAGTTGAGTCACCGCCAAGTTTAATTGAACGGTCATGCCCCAATAATCTTATTATTATTATTATTATTATTATTATTATTATTATTATTATTATTATTATTATTATTATTATTATTATTGTTGTTGTTGTTGTTGTTGTTGTTGTTGTTGTTGTTGTTGTTGTTATTATTCCGTTATGGTATCGCAAATTTTCTGAATAATTTATAATGATTTTTAAATGTGTTTGGTAAGTTCGCTTTTTTCTGGTAATCCACATACCATGATTTTTTCAATCTTGGTGGAAATTTACATTGACTTGTCCTTCATCAAAGGTAGTTTACAGAGGACATTGTTCTGATTTCTGGATTGCTGAAGTACTTTTGAAATTACACATAAAAGCAGTACCTGTTAGTATGTTTCAGTATAAAGTTATCAGCTATACCAAGATACATTTATGTGCAAGTAGTTTTCTCTAGAGCCATAAATCACATTTCTTTCAAATTTGGTGTAGATGTACCTCAGGAAAGTGTTAGCTAAGTTTGCTCAAATGGTCCTGTTACAGTAAATATATATATTTGTATGACTGTTTTGTTAAATGTTGGAGAATCTTTAAAGTCTTTCTCTAAAACTGCTCGGGCGAATGCTTTGGTAGTGCATAATAACACGCTCAGCGACTCCTGGACATCAATTTGTTGAACGGGAGTGCTGCAATTGTTTAAAGGTGTGTGTGTATTTTTGCAATCAGCAAGGACTGCTCACACGGTCCTTTTTGTGCATTTGATCCATTGAAAAATTAAAAATGGTCTGTACTAACATGTTGAAACGGTTAATGCTTATGAAGCTGTGTTGAAATTAGATTATAGTAATGTGTGGAAAAGAAATGGTCCTTGAAAAATCATGAACATATCCGAGTTTGCATTGACATAAGGACTTCTATGTGCCAGTAGTGTAACATAAAATTACACTGTGCCCTTCTGAAGCATTTTTCAGCATATGTAGGAAAATGTGATTTTTGTAGCTTTTCCTTTCTGTGTTTAACTCAACATAAAGCAAGCAAACCAGCTGGATCTTCATCTGTACTGTCCTTTACATGCAAAAAACCCCATTACTTTCAGATTTCTACGTTCTCAATTAAAAGCCAAGGCACGAAGTTTCCAAAGATTTTATTGTGAATATAATTATGATGTTGTTATAAATTCATGTGACATTTGTATATTTATGGTCTGCATATCGTCAGCAAACAATACTGCGCTGAATCTGGAAATATTGATATTTTTCAATACAAATCACAAGAACGTTACGAAGGAAGTGCTGATCGGAATTATTATTGAAATTCAGTTTTCCTGTATAAGCACAGTAGAACAGACAACTCCATTGAAAGACTACCTGCCTTTTAAGACCACATTCACCAGGTTCCTAAGTCTATCTTCCCATATTATTTTACCTCCAATGAGAAACCATATCTGCTTAACAGCACAACTTTTAGACCTGTCCCTGGAGTGGTATCTCAAAGATGGACTACTGTACCAGCAAGCTTATATTTCCAAGGAAAGTAAGCAATGATCCCGGTATATATATATATATATATACATATATATATATATATATATATATATATATATATATATATATATATATATATATATATATATATATATATATATATATATATATATATATAGATATAGATATATATAGATATATATATATATACTTGATGAGCAGCAGTAACTTTTCATTTTCATAGGAGAATGTCACGATCCATTGCACAAATAGCTTTGCATAAGTCCTGGATGTTGATCCAACCAGATGTTCATTTTTTTAAGCTTTATGCCACATGTCCAAAAGATTGTGGAGACTTGTTTAAAAAGTGACATGTCTGAAACCCTGATTGGCAGACACAGAGAAGATCATGGCGTAGAAGATAATCATAAGAATAAGTGTGTATATGCTTCTCCATATTTTTATGACACAAAATACATAGCATGGTTGCTGGTTATTTATGGCAGCTTCGGCTCTGTCCTTTCATATAGCCGACACTTGAGCCATTTTCTATTCCAATAAGGAAGTGTTAGTTTTGGTAGTTTCATTACTGTTGTCAGCAGAGTCTGGTGTAGGCCTACTATCTGCAGGAATTTGGCATAAAATAGCGTTCAGCCCAGTCGAGCTTTTGAGATTTATTTTTGTTTGCAGTTAAAAATTTTTCTTGAGATGGTGATCTCTGGGATATGAAATAGCCTTAAGCTGGAACTTTTCCATTGCATTGGTTTCTATCGTGTCGACCAATTCTTGCAGGCAGATTTCTTGATTGAATGTTTGTCCTACAGAGTTTTAATGCTTGCTGAAGTGATTTGCTCTATCCCTTGGATCTGAAGTAAATAAATCACCAACTGTGAGAACAATAGACGTGCTTTATACAGGTTTGCCATGTAGCTTTTTCAAACATTTCCACCTTCCGTTGGATTCTGTTATTTTCCTCCACCTTGCAGGAATAATTTCCTTTTTTGGGCAGTTCAAGTGACTTTGACCACTTTATTTCTGAATTTCTTGTGGGGCCTAAAATCACCAGTGACTTTGCATCTACCCCGCAATTCATTGCTCCAATTATGGTTTCATAGAATCTCTCAGGTCGCTTCAGAAACCCGATTCATAATTCCTTAGAGACGCATGGACACTGAGGACTTCCACGAACTACTCCATAAATGTGTCGAAAGTTTCGTTTGCCTATGCAAGTGGCACAATTTGGCCGTGCTAGTAGCTGCGCCTCACTTCAGAAAACATTCAATTTGGCATTTGACTTCTTGGTGCATCTGCGAGTAATGGTTGTGTGACCAAGGTAATGTTTTTGAAAGTTATTGGTAGTCTTTTTCAGAACCATACATATTGTGGAATGGTCACTAAGACTTATTTTACGCACTTAGACCTGACTTATTGATGCAGTACTTGACGCATAAATGTGATCAATTAAGGTGGTCAGCATTTTTGTGACTCCTGTTCGCTGACGTATCAGCGGGTTTAGTCGAAATGAAAACACAGTCAAACACCTGTCCCGACACCGGCGTTCGTAGCAGATTGATGCTGAAGTGACTGACCAGATAAAAGTCATTGTTTTCCACATTTACCTTGTATAAGTGATCTTCAGGGTCTGGAATCCAGTCAGACTTGGCATCTGGTGGTCAGCACCGAAACCCAATGTGAACGGTTTGGAGTGTTCTGGGTTTATTTTGACCCATACTGACTCTGCAGATCCACTGTGGAGACCCTTACTTTGAATAGGCGGGATCCCAGCAAATATGTGTGACACAACTTCATCCCTTTCTTGCGGAATCGATCATGTCGAATAAGATGGTACAAACCAATTGAGACATCGGAATCGGAGATATCTTCACTCGGCTAGTTTTTTGTCACATCGAAAATATCCAGCTCATTTACATTAGTCTTTACTTCATGCAGCTTTGTCATCAGATGACAGACGTTCAGGCGGGCAATTTTAAAATCTTTCGTTGATCAGGTTAAAACATGGAGTATGCTCTAATTAGTTCCCGGCGGGACCCTGTGTGCTCACCCACACCTGCTGAAATATGTTCATATGTCCATGCAAGGAGGCTTCGTGTAGCCTTCTTGGTCCATGTTAACAAGAGAGCCCAAAGGTATAGAAGTTGCAATTTAGTTTGTGCAGTTTGGCAGATGTATTTGAGATTAGGACGACAAGAACACGAGTATGGCTTTTGAACAATGATGTCTTCGTAGCCTTCGCATCACACGAAAGGAAAAGTTAATCTATTTTTCTCTTTATGTCCATGTCTTCCACATTGTTAGCACTCTTGCATGTGATATGCATCTTGAAGCCCGCTTAACCTGTAAGATTACACTTCATTTTGGTACATAACTCATAGAAAAGGAATTCAAAAATACTCTTATCGAGATAATGTTATTAAAAACGCCATGATAAATGATGATTGGCCCCGTTCACAAGTGATCGGCATTTTACCTAACTGTAAATCAGAACGTGCACACGGGCATGTATTTCGCTTTGTTTATCACAGTAGATTTTTGGACGAAAAATCGTATTTTGACCACATTTCCATTCAGCAGAAATGCTTTTCTTTGAAGTTGGTTTCGTAATCAGACATTGCCGACTTTCGACATAATAAATGTAAGTTTCGGTGGACTGAATTCATGCGTTAAGGTGCGGTCAGGAACCGCATGGCGGCATGCTGACATGGACCACCGGACGTCTGACGTCTGCAGTGCCAATTTACATGCGACGCAACATGCAGCCACCATGCGACGAATCTTTGCCAACTAATCTATTCCGATGTTTTTGAAAAATGTCAACTTTTGATCGAAAGATTTATAGTGTTTGGAATAATTTGAATCCGTTGTTGACAGCTTTTTTGTGTCTGGGTGGAATAAAGTAGTGCATAATATGCATAATTTTAGATTCCAAACCAGGTGCAAAATTTCACCTGGAGGGCTCTCGCTCAAATGTTCATGAAGATTTCGTTTCACGTAAAGAATCCCTAAAAACTGTGGTCAAAATGAATAAAATGTCCAAAGAATTTTTATGTGTTTCAACACTCCATATTCAAAATATTTCTCATATCAGGAACTCGTAAATAATTACATTCCATTTTTATATGAAAAGTGTCATTTGATAACATTAATGAATTTTCTTCTCATCACGTGCATTTTACTTTCATTGGGAGGAGTCAAACTCGAAAAAATAAAGACCTACAATGTGTGTATATATACATATATATATATATATATATATATATATATATATATATATATATATATACTGCCAAGTGTAGGTCCTACT
Source organism: Hermodice carunculata (assembly GCA_964020975.1). Lineage (NCBI taxonomy): Eukaryota > Metazoa > Annelida > Polychaeta > Eunicida > Amphinomidae > Hermodice > Hermodice carunculata. The sequence continues at coordinate 42,178,094 of OZ026615.1, read as the reverse complement.
CTGCGATCAACATAAGTCATGTGTCTTATCAATTGTTGCTTAATGCTAATTTTGAGTTCTTACGAAGAGAAGCCTTTTAAAAGCGTCTCCACATACACTAATGGCCACACTTTGACATTTTAATCATGCCACAAACAGCATACACATTTCCCGGTCATATTGCCGAGGGATCTACATCACACATAGTGATAATGGATTTCACAGACGGAAACTATAGTTTATATAACTGTGATCCGAAATCATATAAAACACAATTTTTTACAAGCGAAAATACCTTTCTTGAAATAATATTATTTGTTGAACAAAAATATTAGTATTTTAATACACGCACGAAAACATCAGTGAAGATTACGACGTTTTAGTACAACTGCCAGTAGTATACCTCAGCACCTTTTAAAACACATTTAATTATTTTCAGGCATGATTTACAGGATGCAGACGTTTGTTTTCATATTTTTTATGATATCATGACATCTTAAGATAAAAATTGATAATTTTAACCTAAAAGACTGTGACACTCTTGTGCTCAGTTGACTTTGTATGCACTGACTAGAGTGTGGCCCCCTAAGGTCACGATGACCTTAATTGCACTCTTAATGCGGCCTTTATAGAGGACCATCATATTGTGCAGCTCCATCTTGTGCAACTTCAGAGTTCCAGCATGAAATATTAAGTTTATTAAGTGAAAAATCAAAATGGTCCTGTGACATTTAGAATTAGGCGAAGGTCACCCATGTATATTCTCCATCGAGCCTTTATGAAGGCCATCATTTAATGCAATATCGAAGTCCCAGTTTACGACTAATTCTCAAGTTATCGACCAAAACCGAAATGCATGGACGTTATCCTGTAACCTTGAGGATTATGCAAAATTTGATTCCAGCTTAGTTCCTATCATGGAGCTTCATTATGCTAAGTTTCAAAGAATTTTTCAATAGTTCACCAACTATCACCAAAAAACCCGATATTTACCACAATTGTCCAATTGACAATAGGTGTAGGTCACTCATTTTAACAAAGTAAAATATATAGACTTCCCATGTGTTCAGGTGTCCTTGTGAAGCAATTAGCCCAACCGTTTCACTGACGTCGATACCTTTTTAACCTTTTCCCAAAAATGAAGTAAAAGGTGAATAATTATCGAAGTCTGACCTTTTGAACACATTTGATAGAAATCCACCAAAGGTAAATCCCAACGAAGTTTGAAGAGGATCCAGTCAATGAATTTGGAGAAACAGCATGTGCATGAGTTTGCACAAGCATTCTTATGCTAATACGTGTATAAACACATCTTGGTGGTTACATAATTTAGATAATTCTTTAAAACTCCGGAGATGACAGTTGTGCCACTCACTCAACAAATCTGATGTATACTCAGCCAAGGAATATTCCTATTAAATTTGAAGGAATCCAGTATGCGGTTTTAGAAAACTTACAAAAACACAAAAATTCGTTAAAAAGGTAGAAGCAAATTGCAGTCACACCGCTCCAGAAAATAAAGTCTAGGTGTACCCAGAAATATTCAGATGTAGATTTGAAGCAATTGACCGAGCAGTTTCACACCTTTGAAGCTTATCCGCTCATTCTTAATGTGTTCAAATGTTATTGGAGCCTTTTGACACCCGCCCCCCCCCCCCCCAAACCAAGAAAAGTAATAATAATTATAATAAAAGAAAATGAAAAAGACTTGGTAGACACCCACAAAGCTTGCAGAGGACCATGCCAACTTTCAAAAAACTTTTTTGAGGAATCGAAAATGTAAATTTCTAACGAATGCACAGCGGCAAATGGACGATACGTTCAGCTGACCGACTTGTCAGCTGAGCTACTGAAATTGTTATATATGACTTTACTATTTTGAAGTGCAAGATGGAGTAATCACGAAAATGCTATCTGTGTACAATAGTGGTTGAACGTTGGAACTTAATTCTGTTCAAAATTTTTGAACCCAAGACCATTTCAACGAATACAAATCAATTATTTTGAATCAAAAGACTGTCCATTAGACTGTAGAGAAGTTCTCCATGGAGCTTACACAAACCAGTGTGGTCTTGTTTTGACAATTGGCCCATAGAAAAAATCATACTCATATTCGATACTGTGAAACGCTGCACTCTTTCAAAAACATCTTGCAAAGAGCTGAAAGTACAGGTAGCTCGTGGTCAACTTTATCTTCATTCTGTTCAGGTATTTATTATAATTTATTGGTGAGCTGAGACATTTATTTACGGGCATTTCCATCATACGTGACCCAAGAAATATAACAACAAAAAATCTATTGGGCATCAAAAATTGGAATTCCGCACACACAGCTAATCTGAGTCACCAAGTAGATCAATCTTCCACTCTTGATCCCTTGATGCCACGCTGACCTTACACCAAAACACTGTGCTGTTGCCTTGGTCAGTGTATATAATAATGCATCCCAGAAGCGCGTGTCAACAATTTACCATAAAGCACGTATTTATCACAAAAGCACGTGTTATTGTTCATCATTTTATGTTGTGCTAGTCATTGGATTTGTCACTTGATCTCGTCTCTGTGTCAGTGCTGCGATGTTTCCCCCGATAGCCAATGTGTGTATCGCCAGGTGCGTCGGGGGAGCTGGAACTGTCATCGTCATTATGCGCGCCGTAACCGTGCTTCCGGTGTCGTGTGAAGCGGCGATCCCGTGTACCTGTAAGTCACACGAACGAAACAGATTGACTAGTTTATGATGTACGGAATTCTGCAAGCGGCGCACACCTGGTTTCAAGTGAGCATCGATAATGCTCTGAGCAAACAGGTGGAGGGGGGGGGGGGAAGGGAGAGAAAACTCCGATATTTGCACTGGTGTGGCCCGTAAGAACATTACCTATAGGCACGGTATTCATATCAAATATTGTATTTTGCTGACAATAGAGAACGGACAAAGTATTCAAATTTTCCTTTTTCCATTACGTTTTAATTATTCAGTGAATCACCACCTTCAAGACTCCCCAATGTGATTTGCACGTACATATATATATATATATATATATATATATATATATATATATATATATATATATATATATATATATATATATATATATATATATATATATATATATATATATGTATGTATATATATATTTTGAAATTCCAATTTTTATTTACCTTTTTATGCCATAACGAGCTAATGGTTACATAAATATACATTTATATAATATAAAATCATACATAAGCAATCTGACCACAAAATATAACACTGTGACTAAAGACGGAAATGGGATATAGATGTACATTTGACGTCGTTGCATGCTCTTGTGAACAAGATTGGTAGCAAGACAGTCTGTGTTTTCATCTCTTGAAACGAAGATTTTCAGTTTTTTGTTCACATCTAGATGATATAAATTTCTGTAGAGAATTGTGATTTGGTCAAAGACGGTGTCTCTTAAATAATTAAATAGGTCGCAGGTTAACAAGATGATTTCGTTTTCAACAATTTGGTAGGAACAAAATTAGCAAATATGTTGATCCTGCGGCTCATTTTAATAACTAACCAGTTCAACACGGACTTTGTGATTACTAAGTCGAAGCCGTGTGAACTCTTGACGAAGTTTAAAATGTTTCACAGTTTTCAAATATTTTTCAGGTTCATAATTTTGTTTGAATAAACGATAAAATCTTAACTTGTTTCCAATTCCATGTTTAACGTTGTCGTCCCGAGTCTGCAAAACGAAAACCTATATGTATGGGTCTATCAATCTTGATTGTAAAGTGTACAGTATTTTTTTCTGGGTAATGTGTATTGTGTTGATTCAGCCATACATTGGACATACCATTATGCCAGAGAATAAGTGTCACTCTGGTCGCCCAAGAGTTTTTGCCTTCCTTACCAAGTTGATAAGAGTAAAATATGACTGTTTCAGAATTGTACTGTTCGAAAAATTTAAAATTCTAAACCAATGTTTAATAATACGGATTTTGATTTTCAATTTTCAGTGGAAAGCTTCACAATATTTTGCATGTGAGGATCATATATGTAAATATATATGTATATGTATATGTATATATATATATATATATATATATGAGAGAGAGAGAGAGAGGAGAGAGAGAGAGAGAGAGAGAGAGAGAGAGAGAGAGAGAGAGAGAGAGAGAGAGAGAGAGAGAGAGAGAGATTTTCTGCTGCGCTCGTGTGTTAAGGATATATTTCTTCTTAGCAGAGGTATCCACAAAATAGGCTATAAAACACAACAAACTAAAAATAAGTCCAACAAAGTATATATTTTTGAAAAGTGCACAAAGTGGAAAATTGTGTTCTGTCGTTGTCATTTCTGTCACTTGTCACTTTATCATAATGTGAGATGTCAACCTTCCAGCATAAAACAATCATAGAAAGCAAATAAGCAATATTTGCAAAAAGTGAGACCCGCTTTTTGTCTTCATTTCTTATAGTTTTATTTTGCCACTAGAGTTTCAAAGTTGAACGAAAAATTAAAACGTTGGATCCATTTTAAACTGAAAAGTTAGGGGGGAAACTTGTACGCTTACTGTGCGCAATTGCTGTATAAACACAAGGCAAGTGATACAAATAACAATTACAAAACACAATTTTCCACTTTGTGTACTTTTCAAAAACATATACTTTGTTGGACTTATTTTTAGTTTATTTTGTTTTAGGGCCTATTTTGTGGATACCTCTGCCAAGCAGAAATATATCCTGAAACGTTTAGGAGATTACCACCCAATTACAATATTTTCTTAGAAGGTACGGCCTCTAATTATGGCGAAACTGTTGTCAATAGGTTTGATGATGCATTTGTACAATTCCTGAAGGAGCAGTGGCAGAAACACGTCAAGGCTACAAGTCGTGAAGGCCAAATAGCTTAAATAAGAAGAGTTCGTCCAGCCATGTAGCTGATCCTACTTCCTGTAATCTGTGATATTGAAGGTGCCGTAATATAATAATGTCACTCTGATCAACAGTTAACCTGTCTGCATTTACATTTTGATATATACTTAGCTATGTAGGCCTAAAGATAACAACAACTTATTTGCTACATTGTATATGTAACATATATACAATGTAGATGTCCAAACGCTTTGAAGAGTTTTTCTCAACGCGTTGTATATCTCCAAAATCATAGCCTGTAGTCTTGGTGCCGGGGAAGGAGCCATGAATTAATGATACTGATGGGTTTACATGAAAACGAACTGTAAATATTGGAAAGGATACGGATTCACGTACGGCTTTAGGGTGAACGTAGAATCAGCTCTTCCACAAAGAATTGTTGCTATTGTGCTTTGTAACAAGGACATTTGAGTTTAGAATTACTTGGCCACATCGCGGAATAAATGGCGTCCATCGGTGACCCTTCCGTAAAGGGGTAGCTTTTCACAACACACACACATACTTACATACATACATATATATATATATATATATATATATATATATATATATATATATATATATATATATATATATATATATATATATATATATATATACTTGCAGTATGCTAAAAGATAGACAGGAGGTCTTTAAAAAGATATGACATCTGCTCATTCGTTTTTGGAAGCACCTAAAATCTGAGACAGTCCCAAAAGTATACCCCACAATTGTAAAGAACGGCATTCAGTATGTTTTACATAAAGGTAGCCTGTGCCAAATAAATTGTAATTTTAAACAGCCTCATGGCACACACACAAATCACATGTAGACCCACATCTTGCAATCTGTGAATGTTTATTCAGTTGATTACGTAAGTCTGATTTAAAAAATTGAAGTCTTTCTGTGCGAAATGAAAATAAAGTGTGATTGGCGTTTAGGACTGTATCTGTATCACTTTTTAAGACTAAACAGTGCTTAACCGGTAAGGAAATTGCCAGTAATTTAAGATAAATTTCGAAATTTCAAACAGAAGCAGCATAGTATATTGTATAACAAATCACACTGATATATTGTCAAGATGGCCAATCAGAACTTTTACCAAACTACTTCACATTTTTATGGTAAAGTGGTCTTTTACGCTGAACTGTAACTCATAAGTCTGGAAAGAAGGGGGCATACTGGAGAAAAAAATCAAACTAACTAGGCAAAAAGAAAAAAACAAAAGAAAACAAAACAAAACAAAACAAAAAACAACGCTGCTAGTGACTTCTCATAGTGAATGATACAGCATCTGGGAAGACACTTGTGGGTGCACTCATAGTAACTACTCAAGCCTCTGGCTATTGATTTTGATAATGCCACAACACCTGTTTTTCCCCGTTAGAGTCATTTTACACCTGTTCACTAACAAGAATGTAATATCTGATAACTGTAAGCTGAACAGATAAAGTAATGTGATCACGTAACACGCTTTTCCGTTTTCATTGTATATTCGAGAAACGAAAAATACGAAGTGATACACTTGCATTGCATAACTTTCACTATGTCTGATAACAAATAAAATATGTTGAAATTGACTGTTACAACTTGAAGCTTGAATACCTGGGCTTGGGTATTATGTACAACAAAACAAAAACAAATTTGACAGCCACACGTATGTAGCCAAGATATACTTACGCTTCTTTCTTGGGAATCTGTGTGTTGTTTGTCTGTGAGTCGAATGTCTGGTGAATGTGGGTCTGTATTTACCCGCTGCGTATTGGTTTGCCGTGGGTTTAGGCCTATCCCTATCCCTTCTTCGTCTGTTCTGTGCCTCTGATATGGCTGCTACAATCAGCGCTGCAACCAACACGATGAGAGCACATACAAGTGCCCTCATGCTTGGTCACCGGTTACAAATGTACCAAACTTCAATCTCCTGTTTTGGAAGAGACGTCGCTAAAGTGTTCTACCTTTTTAACGGTTCATCCTAGCAATGCATACATTTTCTGTTTCTTGCTGAAGTATATAAATCTATGTAACCGCAGGCGAACATAAATCAGTTTTAATTTATGCTGGTATTGATATTTTCAATTTACAGGGTCATGCCTTCTTTTTTGGCCAACTATTTGATGTATCTTAAGCTTGTGATTAGATGGACCACAGGAAGTTTTCGCCTGTGCCGGCGTATTTTGATCCAAAAAAGTAATGATTAATATTACAGCCGTGCAATAAAATTGTATTTCGGAATCCGTTCAGAAGGATTTGAGAAGCTGTTTTATTCCATTCTTTGAATATTATTTTATTCACATCATTTAAGCTAACATTCTGTGACCTTAATTGGACTTCAGTTAAACCGGATGAATGGATTCACAACCTGATACGTTGCCACTTAACACTATAAAATTCATATTATTTTAATTTTTAATGAGAATGAAAATTGTAGAAAACCCCTGTTATTGGGAAAAGTTAAAATTACCTAAAAATCATAAAACAGTGCAAACATGCATCAAATAGAGGCCCTAAGTAACCGTGTCACGAAAATACATCGAAATTATAGAGCAATATACTTTGATTACCATTATTTGCGCAAATAAGAATAAACAAGGATGGCGCTTAAAATAAGATCATGAACAAGTAAAAGTTTAACCCATGCAGGTACATGTGTAACGGTGCCCTCGAAGTTGGCGTCGTGCTTACAATAATAATAATAATAATAATAATAATAATAATAATAATAATAATAATAATAATAATAATAATAATGATGATGATAACGATAACGATAACGATAACAATAATAATAATAACGATAACGATAATGATAATAATAATAATAATAATAATAATAATAATAATAATAATAATAATAATAATAATAATAATAATAATAATAATAATAATAATATTAATAAGTACAACCATATTTGAGGAAAAAATGATCATCAAAACTATATATCAGTACACATTTATACCGAGCTTTTGCAAAACGATCCGACATTTTTGTGAAAACTTTAGTCTGGTCTCAGTACACGGTAAATTTTATATATCTTCCGGTAGCACTCCGTACAAATACTGTGAAATTACTTGTATGCTTTTACTTTTCAATTTTGCACTTAATTTTTTCAAAATAAAAAATACCCCCCAAAAAACAAAAAAAAAAAAAAAACAAACAAACAAACAAAAGAGCAAACCCCCCAAAAACAAAAACAAAAAAAACCCCAAAAATACAAAAAAAAACAAACAAACACACAAAAAACCCACAAAAAAATAAAAAAAACCCCAAACCGAAAAAAACATTAAAAAAAAAACAAACAAAAAATAGAAACAACAAACAAACAAAAAAAAAAAAAAACAAGAAACAAAAAAAAAAACAAAAAAAAAAAAAAAAACAAAAACAAGGAGACCTATTTGCGAAAAGGCCCACTGTCCAGGATTTGTTTTGTTGCATGAATATTTTTCATCCAACAAAAACATAAAATTGAGTGAATGAAATATGTTTGGCGAGCCCGCCCAAACTAATCAAAGAGCATTTCTTAAAAGCCATTCTGGTCGAATGACTGAACCTAAATTTTGGCACACCCTGGTCGCTCTCATAAAAATCGTTCCGGATGCATTCTTTAACAAGAGTCGTCAAGATTCTGGAGCGCTTACCAGATGGACTACTGGAATCAAGGCATTATGAATGGCATCAGACAGGAATTGGTTGAAGTCGCCAATACAAGACTATGTACATTGAAGATGGATTTTGGACATTGACTTTGTGCTGTTCATCAGTTGCATATCCATCCAATACATTCATTATGAAATGTCACATAACTGCATTTATCTTTTGAAAATACACATATGTGAAATATCAGATCTTGACGATGATTTTAACGTCATTTCGTGACACATGTCTGGTATAATCCGCACAGCTGCAGGCACGAAAGAGGCATAAAATTGTAACAGAATAGATGTAATTATTCCTGAAATAATGCGTATGACTCCCAACAGAATAAGTGAAAATTACAATTGATGGATGCGAAGAAACTTTCATTAATACCGTGTGAAGCTATTATAAATGAAACAAGTAGCAGTATTACTATTTGTTGCGGTACTACTTACGATAATAATATTGATACGGTTGTATTTTGTACTGAGAGGGCTTACTTTACGGACATATCGTTCTTGATTCTCTCTCTCTCTCTCTCTCTCTCTCTCATATACACACATTATATATATATATATATATATATATATATATATATATATATATATATATATATATATATATATGTATGTATGTATGTATGTATGTATGTATGTATGTGTGTGTGTGTTTGTGTGTGTAATATTGTTGGTTGGCATTACAACGAGTGTGAAAAACCCCATTCAAATAGAACGCTATGTAATTTGCACAAAAAATATTCAATGAACCTGAATATACATCACACGCTAACGGGAGCACGCTTCTCGCCATCTGCACCGTCATGGGTATGTTTCTGCGGACAAAGCGGAGCATAAATGTCAACAGGGTCAACGGGTGCTGTACATGTGGGGAAAACAACTTTTTCTTACATAAAACGTACTCATCACTTCCTCTGTCTGCTGCATTCAGTTCATACATTTATTATTTGCTCTCCCTTTCACCATGACTGACGTTCAGGAACGCAAAAAGGAATTTGAATGTGATATGAATAAATTAATAACATCTGTTGAACCAAGATACATCATTTGTCTTATGCGACAAACAAACTGTGCTTTCAGTCAATTGACACCAAAGGTACAGGCCAGATTAATGTCCAAACATCCGTGTTTGTGTGCATTAGGACCAGTTTGCACCTTGAGGAAGACATGACTTTGTGGCTTTACTGTAACACGTGTCCAAATTGTCATAATATGTCATACCTTCTATCATCAAAGCGAACAATTTAGATTTATGGAATAAAAAGATGCACCATGTAGATTTATTGATTCAAGGCTTGCTTGATTACTCTACGAAACATTAATGTGTCCTCAGCGAAAGGTATACGCAGAAAATTTGCCAAACGTGTAGCAAGGAAGCTGTTGGAAATAATAAGGAAACTTGCAGCTCAAAACACTTGTCATGTGTGGATTAGGATTACGGTGCTAATCTGCCAGTCGTAAGCGTAAACTTTACTTTTAGCATGCTATATCTTTTCTCGAAATTGTTGGCATGTTCTCTTGTAATTAACCATGGCGGATTCCCAATATGTTTCAACAATTGCAATATGGTCCTGTTATTTGTGTGTGAGGACATCGAATATTGACAACTTTTGGACAAACAGCCTGTGGACTTGTATTATATTTAAGAGTACGATGTTGTTCAGTGTTATTGAAATTATCGTTTGTCTCAGTGGAATTTGGTAAATAAGCATCCTCACTCTTTCCGTTAGACTTGCATAACTTCTATTAATAGTCTAGACCTAATTACGTAATATCATAAGTAGATTCTGGTAGGCACGCAGGTTCAGGTTTACGAAGTTGGTTTGTTGGTTTTAGAGAAAGTTTACCACCAGCGTACACATGAATGGGGTCATAGTTACTTTTGCAAATGGCTAGCGCCAGTCCGGAGCACCTCCATTTTTATATTTTCATGCGAACCAAATTAGGTGAACACCCAGTGAAAATCCACAGTGATCTGAAGGACTTTGTCGGGAAGACTGCACATGCTTTCCACACGGTGAGTAAACTGGCGAGGGATTTCAAGGAAGGAACCGATACATACGTCAGTACCTGTGAACAAGCTGCGAAGAAACAGCCAAACTCGCATCCAATTGTACGTTGCAAGGGAAGCCCAAATAACAGCAGCGAGCAAAAATTCCAAAATAGTCACAAGGGATTTCCTAATAATTGCGGCGAAAAATACGCTTCATGTCCTCGCAGGGAGAGTCCTATTTATTGTGAAATACAGCAGTCCGATGATGGAAGCAGGTGGACCCTTAAAAGTTGTGGTGAACAGTATTCGCAAGGTCGTAAGAGCAGCCAAGATCGTGGCCTTGAGAGTGCGTCTAATTTTGGTGAAAACTATTCCGAAGGTCTTCATAGGTTTAGCTCCAGGAACTGTGGCGACCAACGGTTCCAAGATAGTCGCGCAAGTAGTCCTATGAACCGCATCAACCAGCAGTCTCAAGAACACGGCAAGTCGACGTCCAAAAACGGTAGCGAACAGCATGGGCAAGATCGTCGCAACGAAGGTCTATCCAATCGTAGCGAACGACAGGCCCAAGATTATGGTGAAGGTAGCCCTAATAAATGCGAATACAAATTTCTGAATCGTCGAAAGGGGGCTCCCAGCAATGGCGGTGACCGACAGCCGCAAGATGGTCGCAACGGCAACTTCAATAATTCTGTCGAGAAACCGTCCCAAGACCATCACAAGAGAAACTTCAATAACTGTGTCACTCAATGGTCTAAAAATGTGTGTAAGTGGAACACTAAGCCTGGCGAACGACAGTACCAAGACTGTCGTAAGGTGAACTTTAATAACTGTGGCAAAGAGCAATCCCAGAATCGTGACAGCTGGAGCCCCAATAACCATGGCGAACACCAATCACAGGATTGTCGTAAGATGAGTTCTTACAACAGTAGCGAAGAGCAATCCACAAATCGTTGCAAAGGGAGCCCGAATAACTATGGAGAACAAAATTCCCAAGGTTGTCGTGTTGTGAACCATAACACCTGTGGCGAAGAGCAATCGCCAAATCGCCGCAAGTGGACCAATAATAACCCCGCCTCAAAGCAGGTCCAAGATTATTGTAAGGGGAGCTTTAATAATTGTGGCACAGAGCAATCCCCAAAGCGTCACAACTGGAATCCTAATAACCAGGGCGATCAGCAGTCTCAAGATTGTTGCAACGTGAGTTTTATTAACTGTATCGAAGAACAATCCCCAAGTCGTTGGGACGGGAACCTTAATAACTGTGGTGACCATCAACCCATAATGCGTCGAAAGGGAGTTCCTTTTAAGTGTGGCGACCAGCAGTCCCTAGACCACCGAAAAACAAACCTTGGTGGTTGTGGCAGTTGGCAGACTCAAGTTCGTCAAAAGGGATCTAATAACTGCGACGAAGACCAGTCTCAAAGTGATACTTTTCCAATTAGGCCCAGGCGTCGAAAAGTCCGTTCGGAAGAATCACGCACAGAAAAACATATGAACGGTCTTACTGAAACTAGTGTTGCAAAAATAGAGGAGGGTAATGTGGATGAAAATAAGTCTAAAGACAATAGTGCTGTTAAGAGTTATGGAAAAAATTTTAAAGCTGACACCCTTTCAAGTGCTTCTGAAAAAGCAAAGCCAAGGAAACGTAATGAGCGATATCCGCAAGTTGAAAAACGTACAAGTGGCTATCAGGATATTGTTTCAGATGAAAATAACGAAAAAGGTCGAAATGAGGCCAGCAAAAAGAAAGTTGATTCAGTTGACGGTGACAGACTTCTACAAGGTGAAGCAAGCCTGGATGGCAGCAACAAAAATAGTTCAATACAGAGCGTCGGCGTTCAACCGTTGAAAACTGACAACTTTTCGAAAGACAACCAAAATGAAAGTGCTGCTAACGATGCCAAAAACCAGTCCCAAGCAGACACACAGTTACCGAAGCCTGCATCCAAAAGCGAAGGACCCACCTCTGGCACTGAACAGAAAATTCAAGACCAAACACCCATAACTCAGAATGAAAAAAAGAACCCATGTGAGGTAAAGCAAATGAAACACTCAAAAAGAGAAGATAGTCAAAACGGTGACAACAAAAAGGAATATTCTGTTATGTTTTTCGGAGACGAAAAACAAAATGACGAACGTACAAAAATGCGTGAGAAAAAGAGTTTGATTGACCATGGTGAAGAAAAGTTACAAGTTGACATACGTCGAAATAGTACCGAAAAGAGTTATGCTGGACTGCATTTAGCAGCCAATGCCCGTATGAATGTTCGGCACAAAGAGATGATGGCTCACGGCATGGAGAGTCAGCCCCAAGCTGACCCCCGTACATCGAGCTCCAAAAAAGATAAAGCCATGCATCGTGTGCATCAGCTACTGCAGGCTGATCCACGTTTATCTATCACCCAGTTAGCTGTATTAACTGGCTTAGGTCTGTCGAATGACACCATTCAAGAGTATGTCCAAGATAATCTGGATTATACAAAGGTGTCTTCGAGATGGGTTCCCCACCGACTTACCGAGGAGCAGAAAGCAACCAGAGTGAAGATATCAAAAGATCTCATTAAGAAATTCGGACCAGGAGGAAAGAAACGATTGACAGATGTAGTGACTGGGGATGAATCCTGGTTTTACTTCCGCCAAACTGCTAATAAGCGATGCAATATGGTCTGGGTTGGTGACAGTGACGAAAAGTCGCCAGGTTGCAGGATGTCCTTCAGATCAAAAGTCCAAATGTTGACTATATTTTTCAATTGCAAAGGACCGGTAGCTGTTAAAGTGATGCCGGAAGGCCAAGTTATAACTGGGCATTACTACAAGTTAGCAGTTATGCCTCATGTTATGTCTGAGACAAAAAGACAAAAGTCAAAATCTGGAAAATGCAGAACATTACTTTTGCATGACAACTCTAGCCATCACAAAACTAAAGCGGTGCGGGCGTATCTGGAGGAACAAGGTGTGACAGTTCTGGAACATCCTCCGCAGTCCCCTGATTTGGCCCCTTTTGACTTTTGGCTCTTCCCCAAACTTCAGGAGAAGCTGTCAGGTGTCACATTTGAAAGTATACCAGATCTTGCCAAATCTATTCATTCACACCTGAGAGATATACCAAGTACAGAATACTGTTATGCTTTAGAGTCATGGCTGAAACGATTACAACGTTGTGTGGAGCTGGGAGGAGACTATGTTGAAGAACATTCAGACGCATGATTTAGGAGGAAAATATGTTGAGTAACATGCACATGCATGATTTAAGACAAGAAAATGTAACATTCAGATTCATGATTTAAGAAGAGAATATGCCGAGTAACATTCAGATGGACGATTAAGGGGAAGGTTCTATTGAATAATATATTCAGATACCCCGGATAAAAGTCCAAATAGTTTGAAGATTTGGATTTTGGTCAAAATATCTTATGTTTCCGACAAATAGTTTTGCATTGTATATATTTTAGCGTTGTATATATCACGGAGAGAAGATGAGGTAAAACATGAACTACAAAATGACTGGCACAATTAATTGTTTGCTTGACACCGTAATGTTTTGCACCTTTTCATACTATTCATTATTTCAAATATGAAAATAAACAATTGCCAGCGGACGCTTTCCCCAATACCTATAAAGTTTTTTTTAAAAGATGCATGTTAATCTCTTCATATAAAAAGATTTAGAGATTGGTTTTAACATATTTTTATTTCCGTAAGGATACAATTGGGAAACAGGGCAAGGCCCTATATAAATCCCTCTTGTAATTAGTAATATTCACTTAATGCAAGAAATTAATTTGTTATATTGTTCAAACTTTTACGAATGTATTTCCTCATATATATGTATAAAGATGACCAAAATACCCATTTTCTTCGTGGTCGAAGGTACGGGGTGTTATCAGTGCAATTCTGCTGAGGTATATAACGGTGTCAGGAGGCAGACGTAAAACAAAACAAAATAAATGTATCGCTAGGTGGAAAGGGCTGATTCCGTTGTCATATGAATGAAAATGCGCCGGGGTACATCAGCAAGGAAGCAGTGCTGGAGCATAGGTGATATTTCTCTTGTTGATGCATCTCACACATCATGCATCTGCAAATAGTACAGAGGCCTGAAAGAGGTTGATGGGTGAAAGGATTCAGTTTCCAGATTCACATTAATTCGAACCTTGTCTTCCCAACTTGTTTTTACAAACTGTAAGCAAAGAGCTTTTTTAACTTTAATTCTGGTGAATAGATGCTACCTTACTGTCCTCCCCCCCCCCCCCCCACGTGTGAAAATTCGAAGACAACTTCAATGTGCAACTGGTCATGCATGTAACGCAATCACAGGTTGTTTCACATAAAAAGCCCACCACTTAACCAGACAAATTATAGGTTGGCATTTGTTATGAGCTAAAAGCATGTTTCTACTACACATTCATGTATTCTATGAGTACATTAGTGTAAAACTATCATCCATTGAAACACCAGTCTGTCCGCATCATAAAATCGATATTTGCACAGTCGTCCTTTAGGATACCATGTAAGACAATGTCATTTTAGTCCGCATGTACAGCAAGTTATTTTCATTGACTGGTTTGGATTCTTACCTTACATGCTTTGACCATGGTTAATAGTGCATTTACTCGGGTCCCGGGTACCGGGAACTCCCCAGAAAAAAAATGTGAAAACTCCGGTCCCAGGTCTTGTTTTTTGTACTCCGGTATTTACGAAAATAAACAAATGGACAAAATATGCTAACACAGATTTCGTTTACGTTCCTTGTTGTCGAGTTTTGATTTCAATTGCTTGTACTAAATCCGATCCCGTGCTTGTTTTCACCTTCACAAGTGCAGTGTTCACACATTTTTATGCGGGGTATACCATACATCACTTACATTCTGTCAAAATGGATAAGCGTTCCAACAGTGGTAGTGTCGTTTGCAAACATTTCGTCAAAAAAATAAACAAATAAAAAAAATAAAAAAAGGAGTAGAAGAAGGAGGAGGAGGAGGAGGAGGAGGAGGAGGAGGAGGAGGAGGAGAAGAAGAAGAAGAAGAAGAAGAAGAAGAAGAAGAAGAAGAAGAAGAAGAAGGATGGATTTGCAACAGATAGTATTTGCAACAAGGATAAGCTCAAATTAGCTGATGTAACAAATTAATGACATATAATTCTGAACCGATATGTTTGTCTAGACATGTTATTTGTCTGATGACGGCTTTTTTAAATAAAATGTCTTACAGTTTGTTTTTTCTGTGCCCTAGCGTTTTTTGAAGGCCGGGACCCGGGTCAAAAATTTATTCCAAGTCAATGCACCAATGGTTAATTTATTGCTTTCATGTTGTTTAACACTGTAATGTTTCGTTAAAACCATTTTGTTCCGCACGTCAGTCCATAATGTTTGCATTAAGTTTAAAAATACACATAGTCTCTACTACTCTGAAAATGAAACTGGCAAGCGAGAATCGCATTTTGGTAAAGTATACGACATGAAAGGACGCACATGACAACAAATCAGGAGGCAAGTTCATCTTTGTTCCATCTAAACCATGAGCAGCAATATCGACATATATATATATATATATATATATATATATATATATATATATATATATATATATATATATATATATATGTATGTATATATGTATTTATATACCATTACATAGCAAAGAGGTACCGATTCTGATATTACTTTCCGAAACTTTTTCAAGCCTTATTTACAAATGACAAGAGCGGATCAGGATTTATCTTTTGTTCCGACAGCTTGTATCATTGTCGCAGCGACATTTGGCTGCTCGTCAATCTTAAATTCAAAATACGTGTGGCTTTTATCCAGCTATATTTAGTGTTGAAACTCTTCACCAGGGGAAGAATAGCGCAGAAACGAGACGTCGGTTTGTGTTTGGAAAGACGCCCATGTCATCAACTCTTTTGCTCCACAAATATTGCCTTCGAAATATTGTACATGTATATGCACAATGGGGGGAATGGGTATTACATTTGTGGGGTAGCTGTTCTCATTTTCACACGGACAGATTAACGTCAGCAAAGTGAAACTGTTTTTTTTTATTGACTCAGTTTGCATTTCGTTGCTAATTTTTGTGGTCAAATAAAATAGTCATTTATTGGGACCCAAAAATACTTTGAGAGAGAAAGGCCAGGGGTGCGGTGGGGGTGGGGTCAGAAGGAACTATATCACGAAGGCGTTTGAACTTGGGGTCATAAAGTTAAAGACTAATTCCATAGATTTCTTCGCAGGTGTCTGGATAACAGATACCTTTAAGGTCATAACGTGCCTGATTGTGATTTTATTATAATAAAAGCTTCGAATAACAGATAATTTATTAAGGTGAGTAATATTGCGAAGAAACTTTATTGGGTCTGTTTCTTAATTGAATTCATTTCATATATCTTCAGCTCAAGCAACATTTGTTTGATTATTGGCAAATTAGAAAGGTCACCATTTATATGGCAATGGGAATTTTACATGAAAAGAGCTTCCACTCAAAGACCAGAGCGTACAGCTCTTAAATGAGTAATGGCAAAGTTAGCCCAGATTAACAGCTTTCTCTCGCCTGCTTTGCGCCCAAAAGCGCATCGCGGAAACTTGTTGACTCGGTCCACAGCCCAGTGCTCAAAGAGTCCAAAGACCTGAATTTAATACAAGCAAAAGCAATACACTCCAAAGATTTCTATGATGACCAAAAAAACAATGCGTTGCAGCACTTGACTATTTTGTGGCTTCCGAGAAAAAAAAAGTTATAACAATTATACTTTCGAAATTTTATGGTGATATATTTTCGCTGGACCATTATGTATACTCTTTTAGCGATATTGGAGCTATGTGTTTAAAGTAATTTGAAAGACTCTTAATGTAAATTCTGATCATCACAATTTTCAACAGATATGAAATTAGATGAGACTTGCTACTGTTGAAAGTCCAAAGTCCCAGATCGTTGACTTGTTCCTCGAATGAACTTTGACAATAACTTATCGTAATAAAATTTTATGATACGTTTCATGACTCGCTGATCTATTTTCAGAAGAAATACAAAAAATTATGAACTATCCATGTGATGGATACAGCTGGTGTGTGCACATCATACTTGCACAGTCGCTGTTAACACCTTAATCGAGGAGAGAGTGTTGCTGTAAATCATTTTATTTGTATGACAATGCAGCATAGTGCAGTATACTGACGGTTTATTTACTGGTAATAGAATCACCAATGAAACAGAGCTATTCCATGAAAATACAGTAAAGAACAGTATCCCAGCTGATGACTTGTGCACAAAATTACCATTGAAATAACCTGACTGGTGTAGCATTGTTTTACAGAGCTCGAAAGGCTGCACCCACACACAACCGGTTAATTAATTGCACCAGAAAACACACAAGTAGTACATAATGAGCACACTGACTCTTGACACTATTATTGTTAATGATAATCACCTGTTGAAAAAGATACCTAG
Organism: Hermodice carunculata; assembly: GCA_964020975.1. Classification (NCBI taxonomy): domain Eukaryota; kingdom Metazoa; phylum Annelida; class Polychaeta; order Eunicida; family Amphinomidae; genus Hermodice; species Hermodice carunculata. The sequence goes on along the minus strand of OZ026615.1, from coordinate 42,160,147 downwards.
AGCACACAGGTGGGTGAAGGATACACATAGCCTCGGGGTATTTACAGAAGTTGCAGACTGCATTAATTTTCCATGACAAGTGGAAACACTTGTCAGGGCATGCATTTTTATGGTCACGTTTCAGTGTGACTCAAAATAGACGTTCCATTTCACAATGATTCTTTTTATTCGCTTTACATAACGCTGTATCTCCAAGTGAGTGTTTAGAGTTTCAGAATAAATAAATTTTTGACTAAATACGCATACAATGCAATTACTATTGCGCTGTACAAGACTACCTGTTACATACTTCACAGTTCTGCTAAAAAAGGGAACGCTTTCATTGGTTTAACATCGAGTATGATAAATACGATGTTTCACACGGAGCTTGAGGCATCGCTGTAATTTTATGAATGTGGTCAAGCAACACTAGTTCATGCTTGATCCAGGGCAGTGCAAAAATATTGCAGTTAATAATCAATAATGAAGTTTACAATTTGGTGATCGCTGTGTCCGGCATTGAGGTTCACAGGGGCTTTGAAACGAGTTCAAACAAACGATATATCACAGACCAAACACACTTCCCACACATTCCTCCACATCATGCCCAGATGCTATTTGAATGGTACCGTTCTCTTTTCTTTTTTCTTTTCAGCAGGGGTATAAATGTTAAATGTGAAGAGTTATTTATCTGCAAACGGCCAGGGGTCATTTATCCCTGTCTCGTCCTAAATAATGATAATCAAATCAAATATGGATAAATTATATCCTGACGAGATCATTCCAGCCCCCCCCCTCCTTTTTATGGTAAAAGTGTGTTGTGTATGTTGTGAGAGCAAACTTTAATGTCAGTTATAGCGAGGAGGAGAGGGTGGAGCTTGGTTATAGTCTCATTAGTAGCTGAGGGAAAGTGGTTCACAAGGCAACACTGTGTGCCTGTCACTTGAGCGCTCTGCGATTTTGCCAAATAAGGAGGTCAACGTCAAAATATCTTTATAAAGTGACAGGTTGAACGCGAGTGAAGTGGGTATTATGGATGCATGAGGCCATGATGTGTGAAACGATGACAACCCTGCCTGTGCCACTATGGCCAAGGTGGTACACACACGTTAAAGGCACACTTCCGTCACATGTTATTTTTACTTTTTATAGTCTGTCCTTTCGAACGTTGCTAATTTTGTTGTTGCACTCAAAATAATGCCATGCTATAAATGGAACTTGTATTTGCTTTGCGTGCAAGACGGACAGCACTAATATAACAGCGCAAAAGCATCTTCACCTTCTCCTGTTCGTGTTGTTTTCAAAAGTGATACTACCATTGTTAGTGTGTCTTTACTTGATGCGTTCCCTCAAGATTTACTTTCGGTCAGTCATGGCGCATGGTGTCCTCATGAACACAGTATGCAAAGGTTTCCTTGTGGGATGAGCCTAGTTTTTTTTCATTTCTATTTTTTATTCTTTTTTGAGGCCGATGAAATGATGACTGTGTTGCCCTAAGTGGACTAGATCGGCAGCCTGGAGGAAAAACACCATAAGGGTACCTGCACTTTATACGTATCAATGTAAGTAAAATAAAACAGTTTAAATCTGAGTAATAATGCGTTTATATACGGGAACATTTGTGTGTGTGAATTGAATTGTGTTTTATTGACTGCGCCACATATACAAAGTAGCAATTTGTCACACATGATACATACAGTACAAATTTATGTTATAAAGCAAACGTCACCAAAAAAAAAAAAAAAAAAAAATCACACATGATACATACAGCACAAATTTATGTTATAAAGCAAACGTCACAGAAGCGACAAAAACAGATACATACAAAGGAATAAAGAAAAAAAAAAGATCTGCACATGATACACAAAACATAATAGATAAAGGCGCTCGGTATAAAGATACTATTGATTATATTGGCTATAGAGGTTTCTGCCGTATTGTAATGCATTCTTTCATATATGTCTCAAACATTATTATTAATTCCGTATCACTTAATTTCATAATAAATCTAAACATGTCTTGATCACTGAATGATGTTGGATGTACGAAAACGTCGTGAATCTTTTTCCGAAATTTTTGCCTTGGTATATCGTATCGATTACAGGACATAACAAAATGGTATTCGTCTTCAATATGTTTACAAGGAGGACATATTCTTTGGTTTACAGGAACTTTGGCTGGTCTTCTGTGTCTACCCGTTTCTATATACAGATTGTGTGCACTTATACGTAATCTAGTAATATTTCTGCGAATCTCGAAATTTTTTATCACCTCTAAATATCTTTCAAATTTTAAGTCAGTTTTGAATAATTTGTAGGTTCTTAATTTGGAATCATCATTTGGCCGTAGAATTTCTTGTTGCCACTGATTTTGGAATTTTTCTTCTATTCTTTTCTTAAACATAGTGGAAGGAAAATCGTGTGTGTGTGTGTGTGTGTGTGTGTATGTGTGTGCGCGCGCGCACACACACGCATATATATTGGAATCCCCCTATTAAGATAGCATGAGGGACTGAAAAGATGTCTAAATTGGGGATACAATTTCTATTTAATAAGGATGGAAAAAAAGGGAATGTAAATATGCAGTATTTAATATAGAAATGGTCTCTCTCCACAGAAGATTCTAATATACGTATAGTTTCTTTCCACCATACTTTGCCTCGTGCGTCGTGTTCGGAGCTGTAGGTAAAGCCCGGATTTTTTGATGGTTTGTTTGTTTGTTTGTTTGTTTTTTAATAACGGCAACATTTTTGTGGCTGTACCTTGGTGGGGGGGGGGGCGAAATTTTTAAAATTACAGTTTTTCCCCTTTAATAAAATCATTCCATTTGCAATATTTTGGGTAATAACCCATCACATAGATTTCAATCTTTTACACAGAACTCGGGAACTATTTTCCCCAGAAGGCAAACACTTGCGAACAGATCTTTCAATAAATCTCTCCAGTTAAGGTCAAGGTCATATAGCGTTCCCCCAATTAAAAAGTCATCAGTTATCAGTACCATAAGCACATTGGGCTAAAGGAAATACACCAATATTTGATCATGTAGTTGCCTCAAATAACAATTTTCCAAAGTCTTTTTTTTTTAAAGGTGCAATATATTCAATGTATATTTTATAAAGTATATGAACCATTTAGGAACAAAATTTATTGTTACGCGTTGAATCTACATGCAGTAAAAGTACATATACAAAATGAGGCCCACCCTACCGAAAGGTCCCACACTTCAGTAACAAAATGTTAGATCATGCAACATAGTTGAACCTCATATGACGGACATAGGACAGCTCGCAGGTCTTTTTTTTAATTAAAGCGGTGAAAAAATGCTTGAGGGACCGCAGGCCTGTCGCAATGAACAGGAATTTGCTTTGTATGTTGGTCTCCATGGAAGAAAACTTTGTAACTGAATGGGCAACCTAGGGTAAATATGTTTGAAATAAATAAATTGCCTGCTCGAGCCGACTCAGAAGACAGTCAGTGTTGTTTCCCCGCATCAATCAACAAACCTACCAAAAAAAAAAAAAAAAAAAACCAAAAACACGGAGTACTAATTTAAAGCAACAATAAAATATGAATCGTTTCAGCCACTGGATTCACGGGCGAAATGCTGAAGATAATTCTTGATCCAAAGTACTGCATAACAATCTGCATATGCTCTATGACTTTCAATCAGGGGATCCTTGTTTGCCTTCTAGTTGTCTTGAGGCCAAAACGGTGTCCGTATTTTCACGGTAAGTTGCACTGCACGTAATACGTAAGGCAGCATAGGACCCAGCACAAATGATCGCGAATGCACCTTCTGAAAGATAAAATGGCATAACATTTCACTTTATGATGATAATCGTCGTTGTACACCATTTTTTTCCTAAAATAAATTCGTCATTATTGTTTTTCCTGTCCTATGTAAAATAACACTGAGTCAACAGCTTTTCTCGATGCGGGTGTGTCAAGGTCGCGCTAAGAAAAGCTGTTGACCTTAGCCGTACTTTCATGTATTATCCACAATTCTCATCATTTTTCTATTACAATATAATTTAAATAAAAAACTTAAAGCAGACGACAATTTACATCTGGGTCTTTCGGAAGATTTGAGCGGGAAGGTATGAAGACCACATGCGGACTATTTTTACCAAAAGCATCTATTTCAATATTCAGTGGTCCCTTTCTTTAAGGCCACCCAAAGTGCCCCAGAAATGTTACAAGAGGGGTGGCCTCTCTTGAGGGGGTAATTAAAAAAATGTGGTACTAGCTGCATGAAGACCTGGCGTCCGGGGGGGGGCGGGGGGGGGGGCTCTCGTGGCGGTCATGAAGGGTGGGGGGCACTATTCTCACGTGGATTAAGTTGCTATCCTTTTGAGCCAAACAGGAGTAATAGCATTATACTAGTATTTGAAAATATCTGCATCTGACAATCACAATTTTTTCTGTGCATTGCAAGTTTGAAAGGGAATGCATATGATCTCGACACCATGATGCTCTCTCAGGGCAATTAGATCATACCTTTAGAAAGATGTCGTTTGGGCAAACTCTTACCTGATATAATAAGTCTTGCCAGCCACATCATGGACGGGCCCCGAGCTGAGAGAGGAAAGGTGTTGCCCAGAGTCATATCATTGTTGTCTAGGATCACGTTACATCCCTGTTCAGGATGACACTACTGCTGTCTGGGAACTTGTTATTATCGGCCAGGGTCATACTACTGTTGTCCAGGCCATATCATTGTTGACTATTAAAAGTCAGATTCCTGTTACGGGCTTCCGCACTAACGTTCTATAAAAAGTTAAGGTAACATGGCAAAGTCTACATGCAGTAATTATATTTTATCCAATCCACGAATTCTGTAAATTACACACAAATATTAGAACTGAATTATGACAAATGAATCAAAATGCGTAAACAATAAACTGAAATTCATCTTAATTACCATTACATCACAAGTCAAGCTACAACACTGCAGAAATCAAGAGATATATCCAGTACGCTGAAAATGTGACGCGGTCCAATTTGGTGATTGCCGACTGGTTCAACCTTAGATACGAAAAGCGGACAGAGCCAACGAATCCTCACAAAAAGCACACATTTAACTCACATTGGTTCCTTTCAATCGTTTTTATTATAACTGTGAAAAAGACACAATTCGATGTATATTGTTTTTTTTTCCAATTCCGTGACGCTGAAGAGGATCGACAGGCTGAGCGGTAACACACTCCACTTTTCACATTTGGGAACAGATTCGAAACTCGACCTGGGTAAAACTATATCGAGTTCCTACCATTCTAATTATAAACGGTCATTTTCCCTTGGTTCCTCGGCTTCCTCTACTAACACCACCGCAATGAAAGGTAAATAATAATAATAATAATAATAATAATAATAATAATAATAATAATAATAATAATAATAATAATAATAATAATAATAATAATAATAATAATAATAATAATAATAATAATCTAGCTCCCTGACAACGGGGGCACTGATGGAACGGGGCTAATCCCACGGTGCATGCTAGTTACAATGATATTGACCGAAATAATGTTCAATGGTTGCAGGTTGTCCACGTAGTAAAAGTGATTGGGTAGGAAGTGTGTGTCTATACTTGTGCCATGAGTAAAAAAGTCAGACCTTGACCCCCGGCAAAATACATGTAAAACAAGTTGGTCTATTCTTTACATTTCAGCTACTATCATGCTTGAATGTGTGCATTGTACTTTGTCTTTCTCATAGTGTATGTAAGCATGTGCGCCAAATCATAGATGAAATCCAGAACAAAACAGCACGTGTCATTTTTGGACCTTTGGTTTTCCTCACGATAAAATATTTGCGAATACACCTGTACAGCATGTAGGTGTGTCTTTAGACACAGAACCCCCAAAAGCTGCAAATTTATAGCCATACATTTTACACGTTCCTGAGCACAGTCAGACATTGTTACATGCAGACTCATTCAGATTAGTTTTGCAAGTTTATACTCCATGTGTAAAACTATTTGAAAGGCGAGACTCGTGTTATTAATTCTGGTGCTGCCATCTTGCAACCTGCACTTCGTGGCACCCAAATATCATGCACCCAAGCTGCGTCTAAGGTTAACAAATAAAGACAATACTAATAAAAGATATACACCCGTTTATATGCACATTAGTGTTTACTGTCTTCAATGACAAATATAGCGGCGATAAAATGATACTTGCCAAACATTTCATGTTGACGTAACAATACTTTACCAGTTGTACAGTGTAATATAGGTTGCACTGCCGAATTACCTTCCAATTTACAGAACACTGTTGAATTAGCTTTTACATTACATAATCTTCGTGCCAATCTAAGGTAGCTTCATGCAAACTGCATAAATTTGATCTTATGTCACGGTAACTTACTCTTCAATCACAATAATGTGCTGCTAAAATGCAATGAGTTTCTCATTGTGCCATCAAATTAAGGTAACTTCCAGCCAAATTACCACAACTTACTATGAAGTACAGTGATTGTCTCTCATGTTACAAAAACGAATTTCCAAAAGGAATTCAATGTGACATTGCACAAAGTCAAACTAAAATTAGTAATACTACAATACCTCACTGCCAAACTTCAGACACGTCCTTTCTTGTGTGATTACATAAGGTTATTGTCAATTTACAGAAGCATGCACTCAAGTCAGTGAGTTGCCTTCCAACGTACTTTCAGATTACAATACCTTGCCGCCAAATTGCAGTAATTTATTGTTAAATCACAGTAGTTCATGCATACTGCTAAATTGCAACAACTTATTGCCTAATTGCAGTAACCTGTTATCAACGCGCAGTAATCTGCTGCCAACTAAATGTAACTTTCTGGAAGAAAATGTGGTAAAATCTCCAAAGGTTTAACGATGTGCAAGTGAAGTGTTTCATCGCGTCAGTTATAGATTTTTTGGCACTTACAATCCAGGTCTTTGATAAAATGGTAGTTCCAATTCTAACCTATGGTGGTGAAATTTGGGGTATCAAAATGCCAAACATATTGAGGATGTACAAATACGGTATTACAAATACTTTCTAGGTGTTTCTTCGCACTCTAATAACATGACAGTTTTAGGAGAGTGTGGACGACCTCCAGTTTGCCTATTCTATTTAAAAAATGTGTAAAATTTTGGCTAAAGTTACTTAAAATGTCACACGTCAGACTACCAAAAGCTAGTTAATGATGTCAAAAAATTATGATGAAAATGGGTGTACAACGTGGACTACATATGTTAGAAAACTGCTTGATTGTTATGGGTTTAGTGAGGCCTGGATATGCCAAGAAGGAGGGTAGGAAGATGTTGTTTTTTTTTTTTGAGACTGTTTGTACAACGAGTCAAAAACTGTGCTTTACAAGAATGGAGTAGCAGTAGACAAGATATTTCAAAATTGCGAACATATTGTAAATTTAAGAGTTTATTGCAACCAGAAAAATATTCATATTTTGTATCAATAAGGAAATTTACAATAGCATTGGCAAAATGCAGGGTATCTGAACACTGGTTAAAGATAGAAATTGGAAGCCATTAAGGTTTAAATGTAAATGAGCGTTTATGTAAATTTTGTGATATTCAACGTGTTGAAGATGAGTACCATTTTTTGACGTTTTGTCCCTGTTTTCAGATTCTATGAAGTATGTACATGTACTTACCACAGTTCTATGCTAAGTTTCCCACTCAAGAAAAGTCTGGTGCTTTATTGAAGTCTGATGATTCCTCTACAGTGTGAGAAGAAATGGGAAAACTGATAGATAATTTATAATTATGTGTTAACAGTCACTCCAATCCGTTAATACTGTATGTTACAAATGTATTGTACCAAAGGCCTGAGGCCTTATTGTGCTGAAATAAAACTTACTTGCTGTTGGCAGTACCGCTATACCTGTAAGGTTGCGTCTTGTCATATCGTGATATAAACGTATTGTAAAATTTGTGGTTGCTTTACTTGAACCAGTTCATACATTCAGTCTACTTAGACCCATGTACTGTATGATCTAAGAAAAAAGGAATAACCGGAGTAACATTTTTTGCTCAGCTTGATGTAGGATGCTTTGAAATGAGAAACTGTTCCACAGTTATTATTATTTCAGTTACCACTCTAGAAATTACTGCTTGAATTTATGGTATGTTTGTGGTATTTTTATTGGTGCGTTATGAACAGTGTAACTTACTACTACTACATGATCGAGATATGTTATACAAATTTGACAGTTCAAATTTGTAAATTTTACCGTAAATTTTACTGTAGCCCATATATGTGCTGACCCAACTTGGCATATGGTAACCGTCAAATACTATTTCTATTGGCGACAAATTTAAGAAAAGTCCTTTTAGCTGGCGATGATTTAGGAGTGGCTCGTGATTTTCACAAGCATACGTACATACAGTGAGCCCGTCCGATGGGCCCATGGTGGTGTACTCCTTCATAGTTGTAATAAAATGACTATATAATCATATGCAAACATTGTAATTGCTATGGAATTTTAACAAGAAGATTTGATATATTTGTATTCCAAGCGCAATAGAACTTGCTGATACATTTACACGTCAAATAACAAAAAAATAAACAATTTTTCGTAACTTCTGTTACCGGATTGTCAATTTAAGTCATCATTTTCACACGTAACGAATTACTCTTTTCGGGGGAGCGATGTGGATGATGGAATAGAGCACTCTGAGAACTCTCTTGAAAACGATGAAAATGTTGAACCATCCCTTACGACCCGGCCTTTTTTTTTTGGATGGTATGAGCGGAAAAGGATGGGATTCAGACTAGATTTTATTTCCATATTTTGATTTCCTTGACAGAGATTAAATGAGAGATTTATCAAAAGACCAGACTGGAGTGAACACCGCTGGAGTATGATGGATATAACATTAATAGCCGGGACACCAATGCGGCGGGTTACCGTTCGTTGCCTGGGGAACCTACGCGGACACCTGGCGGTGAGTTCCTGTTTACAGTTTCAGCATTAGAAAAGCAGTATTGCACTATAATCATCATTTTTGATATCGGAAAGGAACGTGAAAGTAAACCTCAAACTCTGAACAAACAAACAAAACAAAAAAAAAAACAAAAAAACAAGAAAAAAACACACACACACCCAAAAAAAACAAAACAAAAACAAAACAAAACCCCCCAAAAAACCACAAACTAACAAACAAACAAACAAACAAACAAACAAAAAAAAAAAAAAAACAAATTGGATATGTGAAAAGAGAAAACGAAAGTTTGACTGCAGAGAAAATTCCTTTTGGACAAAACGGGTACAGACATTCTTTTCGATTATCCACCCCCTGCCCCCCCCCCCCCCGAAAAAAGTTTACAAAAAAAACAACAACAACAACTATACTTTAATTTGATATAAAAGCCGTACAACTATGTCCGGTGTTGCATAAAATCTATTCTTTCAAACATTTCAAGGCTTAGGAGACAACAAAACTTACACAAACATTTCATTTCCATTGCAGTTCTTATGTAAAAAACAGAACTTTGACAATGGTCATTTGTGACAAGGGGGAGCTTTCAAAAATGTAAGAAACTGTTATGATGTAGCATAAAGGTACATGTATAATGAAGCTGGTTATAATGCATACACAGGGTCTACCTGAAAGGTATAACTGAGTATAAACATTCATTTTCGTCTCCCAAGGACACTATCAAGGCTAGTTTTGGGTAGTGCATTGACTCGGCACCCGGGTACCCGGGACACCCCCCTCCCTCGTCAAAATGCTAAAAAGTAGGGTCCCGAATCCAATTTTTAATACCCGACTACTTTCGATATAAATAAACAATTATAGATCTATGTGTATTTCTGCCTTTTCACCGTAATGCTCTTTTTTTTCTTCTTCTTTTTCTTTGTCTCGGGAATAGGCAACTAACGGGTACCCGGGTACCCGGGTACCCGTTACGGGTCCCGGGTATTAAACATAATTTATTTGCGGGTCCCGGGACCGGACTTTTCCCCCTAAGTCACTGCACTAGTTTTGGGCTATCTTTGTTCTGGTTTCCTTGGTCCTTTGTGGACTCTTTTCCTGGGTGCCGAGGAAAGCAAGCATTGATACGACATTGTATGTCTGCCAGTAATCTTAATAGAAGGTTGCATGCTATTGAAGGCTGCTTAATATGCTTGATGGTTTCCTCCTTTTCGTTTTTAGTTCAAAACTTTTGCACCGAACGAGATTATAGCGAAGGACATGATTGGTTGTTGAGCGTGCACATATTTGATCGGGCAATTTTTGGGGGGTTCAGAACTACATGGATGTAGCACTGTTGTTTCTGTTTGTGTAACTGCATGCTGTGTAGGTTTATGTTGCTTGTGGGGAATTGAATGGCAAACTGCGAATGGCATCTATTCACATCGACGCCACTCTTTATTTTCGCACTTTTCTGTGTTATCCAACTGCAGGACTATCAAGTCGTTTCTTCCTCGCCTGGTGATAGGGGTGATCTGGGTTGGTTTGATTTCTTGACACATGGCCTTTCATTCCCATGGTGCATATTTGTCACACTGATGGTCAGTTGCACACGTTTCTGTTAACCTTGGGGTCAACGCAGTGTTAACTCTGACATGGAGGAGTTGTGAAATCCCGGCATGACTCTGGGTTTACCCTGGAGTTATGTGACACCAGCTGGTTTGCTGACGGTTCACTTAAGTGCAGGTTACACAACCCGAGGTTGACACAAGATTCATTAAATTCCCATTGTTAATTCTTTCCCCCTGGTCAACATGGAATGAAACTTTGTCCCACATTCGTCATTCCGGTAGTGTACACTGGTAAACATGTACACGCGTGAACATTTTTCTTGTCATTTGGGTAAAACATGTTTAGAAAAGTGAACTATACAAAATTGGAACAAGAAACCCTTTTGGAATTGCTGGAGGAACGCAAAGATATGAATTATAATTAAAAACAAAAAAATGATGGCAGAATGGTGAGGAAAAAGTCTGGGACACAATCACAAGCAAATTAAATGAAAGACATGACGTGTCAAGAAGAACAAAAAAAGCAGTTGAGAGATGCTTGAAAAAACATAGAAAGAAAACCAAGAGTTTGGTGATGAAAAAAAAAAGGAAAGAAAAAAAAACAGGAGGGAGAACGCAGTCTGTTGTGATGTCATCCATGTCCCAAAAAGTGGTCAAACTTCTTCCATACGCAACAGGTTTTCAGTCTCACAAATTACATTGATGATGAAGCAGAATAACATGGACATGCTACCGCAGTCGGAAACAAATGAGCCGATTACAGCTCAATTTTTCATATATATGTATATATATATATATATATTTGTGTGTGTGTGTGTGTGTGTGTGTGTGTGTGTGTGTGTGTATGTATACACAGGTTGCTACGCAGATGAGAAATGCAAAATCAGATTAGCATTTGCTTTCGCCGTCAGACAAAATTGATTTTTATGACATAATTTCTGTTGTATGTATGTATGTATGTATGTATGTATGTATGTATGTATGTATGTATGTATGTATGTGTGTATAAAATGACAACAAAATGGTTCCTGATTTCCCCTAGCAGCTTAGTTCTGTGGGGGAAAAGATGTGCTGTGTGTACAACGACGCCGGTGCTCTACTGCAATTCTTCATCGTCCTGATAAGAGTGCTTGTATGTACTCCAATTAAATCAGCATCAACACTTCCATAGAACTGCAGTGATATCAAAGGCTGGAAAACTGGAGGAATAGAACATTCCTTTTTCTGAAAAAGTTGCAGCTGCCTTTCTACCAACTGTAGAATGTTTGCAACGGCTTGTTTTGTAAAGAGAAAACGAAAGAGAAATTCGTCATCATCGAATTTGTAATGCAGATTACTTCTATCCGGCAGTGTCTCTTGTCTTCTTTAATCGCCTTTCAAGCATTTCAAGGCTATCTACCCACTCCAGGTAGCAGCCATTTTGATCACCAACTATTTCTTTCGCCGACTTCACATTCAGCTTCACAGAGACCAGAACGCTATCATTCAAAATTCTTTTATCTCTTAGAAACGCAAAAAACAACTTTTATTAGTGCTCCTTGGTGAATCACACTTCCTGACCATGGTGTTAAACTAAGCAGTAGGCAGGATGAGTTATAACTCAGGATTCAGCTTTAGGTTAACACAACACCTGACGTGTGCAAACGGAAAGAAATTCAACCTCAGGTTGAATCCAGAGTTTACTAAACACCGACTTAACACTGACGTCTGCAACTGGCCATTAGCAACCCATGCCATTTGAAGTCAGGTGTAAAAGTGGGTCAGCAAGGCCCATTACATTACAGTGAACCTAAAGGTCCTGAAAGTTTCACCCTACATACGAGGAAGAATTTTGTATTTATCAACTTAATCTACCTGAACTACATTATATAGTCATCCCGCAATTACACCCTGGTGTGATAAAATGAAAGTTTAAAGCTTATTTGACAACATATAGAGGGGTTAAATTTATGACTGCTATATTCCAAAAGGCGAGGATCATGGAAAGTGACCACAAGATGTGGGGAGTCAACCATGGAGAGGATGGGCAGTACCATCTTTAGGTGAATTTAGAACTAACCCAGATCTCTCCTATTACCTTGAAAACTTATTACGCCACACCATGTTCACCGCATTGCATCTTGGGGGATCGCCGGGAACAAGGTCGAAGCAGCGCATATAGTGTAATACGGTTGTGGTGGCAGTATGGCTGATGTCCTCGGTGCAAAACTACCATCTGCAATAGTAAAAGACAACTCTAAGGAAGAGCTGGAACGAGGGTTTTTGTTTGTGATCAGTTTGATCCAGCTTTTCTTCTCTGTTTTGTCGGACCGCAACTGGTAAAAGCTGAGTCCACAGCAGGTGTCTTGCTCTTAAAACTTGTGCAATTCGGCACAGAACAGTTAACGTTCGGCAATTTCTAACTTTCTCTGATCAGAACTTAAACATACGTGTATCATACCGGCAAGCGTCAACACTTCATCTAATATACCACTCCACTGTGAGTCTGAACCGCTGGCCGAGTTTGTCCCCGGCGATCCCCCAAGATGCATCGCGGCCAACCCGCTGTGATGTAATAAGGTGACAGTGTAATTGTCAGACAAATGGCACTTCATACCCCAGAGCCATGTGCCCATATTCTGTTTGTTTGTTTGTTTGTTTCTTTGTTTGTTTGTCTGTTTCTTTCTTTCTTTCTTTCTTTCTTTCTTTCTTTCTTTCTTTCTTTCTTTCTTTCTTTCGTTCTTTCTACTCTCTCTGTCTGTCTCGTTCCATCCCTCTTTCATTCATGCCTTTTTCCTTATTTCTTTTTACTTTCTGTCATCCTTTATTGCTCGTTTTACTTCTTTATTAACGGCATTTTCTTCGTATTTTTTAGACACGGTACCACATGGAAATTACACATTTTGCATGGTCATTGCCTTGCATTTGAAATTGTTTATCTGATATTTATTGGCCAAGATGTGCAAATTTTGTTCACTCTTGCGAACCTGGTGAAAAGCGGACAAAGTCAAAGCATATTAATTTGGGAAGTAAGGGGCATTTTAAATTTGAGAACTTAAGTTTCCTCAAATTATAATAGATGGCGATATAAACCCAATTTCTATCACATGTATGAACCATTTCTAATCTACAAAAAAAAAAAAAAAAAAAAAAAACCCCTGAACATAAATCGCATCATACCAAAATATGGGCATCGTAAATTTTGAAACTGAAACAATAAAGATGCCATTCCATTGTCTATTTGACAGCAATTGGCCGATTTGAGTTTACAACAAAACTCCTAGTTATTTAAATTGTGCACATCAGGAAATTTTGAATTCTGTATATCTTGAAAACCACGATGGATTGATATTTAGTTTAAATCTACAAAGGTACGGATCATTTTGCAGTCAATGAATACCGCAAAAAAGCTGTAGCATATTAAGTTAGGTTATCAAGGGATATTGTGAATTTTAAATTTTTATCATCCTCACATTTAATTAAATATAGATAAAACTGTAATTTCAAAGTAGATGTTTGGAATCATAATACATTTTTGAAAAATTCTGAAAAAACGCACGATTTTAAAAATTAAAAATGCGAATCATAGCATTAAAATCTTTAAATCTGAAATTCCTTAAAGACGATAATTGTGCTTAGATTCTGATTCCAATCTATATGTTATGAACCATTTTGCATCCAATAAATGTTGACCAAAAGTAATGGCAATGAAACTATGCTAAAGTTGCACCTAAAATTCTCTTTTGTGCCAAATTCTTCTTTTCGAGTTCCCCACCTCTGGTATTCGAGTCGCTGTCTGTCCTCAAGCCCGACTACAGATACAGACCAGCAAACGTCTGCGTGTGGTCATTAATTATCATAATTTCATTCTCTGTGAGCGTCACAAAGCATCAACGCTTCTGATGCTTTGTGACGTTCAAAAAGCATACAATTACGATAATTATGTTTCGAATCCAGAAAACGTTTTTCAAAATGATATGAAAGACATGTATCCGTTAAAATATGTAACCCCGAAACAATGACTTGATGTTATATAAAAGGTTTGTTGTTGTTTTCAAATGTAAAGTACTCAGGACTGCTAATTTTTGTTTGAGGTACGCTTTTTTATCATTGCCTAGTTTAGGACAGCATCGAAAATTAATATCAGAATGTTCGTTTGCGTGTATCAGTACGCAGTGTTCATTTATTGTACTGATTCAATGTTGAAGTCCTAAAGTGTTTGGCTAAGGAGAAATACATCACATATATATTGTTAAACTTTCAGCCACATGCATTTATTCTCGCTTGTTGACATTCTGAGTAGATCTAAAATATACAAGAGGAAGCCAAGGACAAATATTTACTCAAGAATTGAATACACAAATGTGTTCACAACAAATTTCTTCATATCGTAATATAAACTTTCCACCATGTAGGATTTTATTCTGAAATTACCCTTTTATTGTCTGGATGTTTATAATCACTTGGCTTTTGTGGGCATAGTACGAATCTTCAGGTCAAACGCGAAGAGAAAAAAAAATTGAATACATCGATTTGTTTTCTGGCGGTCATAAAAATGTAATAAAATGCAACATGGATAACGGTGGGGCACGATGTGATAATATTTTGTTTCAAAAGATGTCAATGTGATAATATTTTGTTTCAAAAGATGTCAGTGGTAATGCAACTATAAGACGATATAACATAATCATAGGGGATGACTTAATATATCAGTAGAAATTTCATGCCATGTCCCACCGGGCAAAGCGAATTTACTTCTAGAACAAATATCGCAGATATGTGCATTTTTACGATACACCTGTATGCAATTGACCTCAGGGCTTTGTGGAATCTCTCTGTACTAAAAGGAGAACTCGAAATTCAAATTTGGTGTGTAAACACAAACGTTTTTTGATAAAAATGTGGCTTTTGCAAACATTCAATATATTTTGAAAAGCATTCAAGATTAAATAACAAACTTCCTATTATTATGACCGTAGTATAAGTATCTGCAAAAAAAGTTGATAAAAGTATTTGTGATACGCACTTTAAAAGGTGCTGATCATTGCTTAGAAAATCGCTGACAAGGTCTTGTCCTCGAGAATTTATTGAGTAAAACAGATTTTCTTTTGCTGATATCAGGGAATCGGTTTTCGATGTACATTTGCGTGATACGACCCTTCAGTGCAGATGTTGTCTGCACTCAGGATCTAGAGATTAATCTGTTCCATGGACTAACATGTTGATGGCCTACATGATGGTCTAATTATATTTACTTTTGAATGAGATATGCCGGGAAAACGCTGTGAAACATACCTTAATGACTGGTCTCCAGCGACAATCTCCACTTAAATAATTGACATTATGGGCTTTAAAAATGAAGGCTGATATTATATTTTATTAAACATAATCACGTCATACAGTCCTCAGTATGTCCAGCGATCGTATCAACACCTAAGTCTGAATTCACATAGTAAAATGCGCTAACAACAAGTCTTCCGCTTTGTTTGGTTTGACTTATAATACAAACTAAAACGTCACATCTTTGTAATCCTTTTGAAGATAGTCCTCACTGAAAATTTTAAATATTCCTCATTAGTGCTACTCATGATGCCACTTTTCTGCATTGGTTATTTGGTGCGGAAAAGATTGTGAATAAAATGGAATGGCACATATACATGCCAACATGAAAGATTTCAATTCTGACATTTCCTCCAAAGACAAGAATGTTACAACTTTTGTTCTATACCCACCAGATGAACAGTGGTCGATATTTTAGGGCTAGAAGTTGAAAACCCTTTCTTATTTTATTGTAATTCAGAAATATTTGATGGTTAGTTTTTTTAAAGGGTCCAATTTATATATTCTCAAAAGCAGATACTTTTGTTTGGTGTTCTTTGAATGACTGCTGCATTAGTAGAAGCTGGAGTGAACCCATCTAATTTGCAACATTTTCAACATCTTTCCACTTTTCCAAACTTTGTGCACAAAATTTCATCAGTAGTGGGTATTATGAGTATAACAAAATAGAAAGAAAGCAAAATTTGAACTTAAAACTATTGATAGATTATAAATGGGGAAAACAGAAGTATATAGAAAATTGGCTATTAGCTTCTTCACGATTTGTCTGTGTGTGGACAGATAAGAGTTGACACTTCAGATGATGTCAAGTATCCATGGCACCAAGTATTTCACGATAAGCGTGAAAGATGGGAGAGTACATCTTTATGTTCGGAATAATCACGCTAAATATAAAACAAGAGGACTGTAAAATCCTTTTGCTTTGATGACCTTACATGCACTAACTACAGTGTTACGATTGAAATAAGATGACGATCACCCAGCTTTGCACTTACCAGTATCGGAGATCATGATGATGTTAACATTTAGTTATGTCATGTAACTTCAAAGTCCCAGCTAAAAGACTTATTGGGTCATCAAGTAAACGTCCTACATGTTTGGAACACAGGTCAAAGTCATCCGCGTGGTGCGTCGACCCAGCCCCTATAGAGTACTACCATTAAACGCATTATCGAAGTCCTAGCTAAACAGTTCTTGCGATATCACCCAAACTCTTTATTCACGAAAGTACTCATGTGACACAAGAAACAAAGGTCACCCATACACTTCCTTAGACTTGATCATCATTAGCTTTCACAGTCCATCAAAGTCTCAGCGCATAGAGTTCCGGAGCTACTGTCCTAAACTGAAATGAAATTCACAAAAACTGCCCTGTGATTGAGCATTATGGCATGGTAAACCCGCGGTCTGGCTCAAACAGTTCTTCAGCGGTCATCCACAAACTTCATTCAGTACACTTGTCCCGGTGATCTTGGAAAGGTCATTGTCAGCCAATACGAACCAATTAAAAACCAAATGTAATCCTGTGTCTTTTTTGAAGCCCAGTCATTTTAGCAATTATGTCTGTTAAAGATCCCATCCTCCCAAACATGAAAACTGACAAACTGGATATACTCACGACGTTGGAGGATGATTCAGTCAACCATTGTGGATAAAGAGTATATCCATACACTAACCACGATGATGGTAAAAAGTACTTGTTGATCCTAACATCATTTTTTAAAAAATGTCACAAATCAGACGCGAATTGGTACAGTCGAGTCGATATATATTTGATCATGTTAAAAAGAGAATAAATACAATGTTTTTAAAGAATTCCGAACAAATTTCAACAAGACATGTTTTAAAACTTAAACTTGATCGAGCTCTTACAGAAGGCTATATTAAATCCCTAGGTGAAAAACATCTTTACTTATCATACAGAAACCAAGGTCGCTAATAGGACTGTAGGTGGTGACCTTGGAAATTTGGTCAAGGTCATCCATCTTTTAAGCTCACCAGGCCCTAATTAAGGCCTATTACCATGTGCAATATTGAAGTTATAATTTAAATTCTGAGTTAAAATGCAGAAACCAAGTTCACTAAAGTGACCTTATGACCTTATGACCTTTGAATTTTGGCCAAGGTCGCCCAACTTCAAACTTATTTAGCCCTGGATAAGGACTATAATACTGTGCAATATAAAAGTCCTTTCACAAAAACATTTCTAGTTATCGTGCGGAAACCAAAACTTACTACAGTGACTCCGCGACCTTGGAAATAGGGTCGAGGTCAACATCTTCATACGTCACCTAGCCTTTAGACTGGCGTACATATCTGGGCACTATCAAAGTCCTATTCTAAAATATTTCTTGAGTTATGGTGCGGCAATCAAAGTGTCTCGACCGACCGATCGACCGACATGAGCAAAGCTGTATGCCCCGCCTTCTTCGAAAGGGGGCGGGGGCTAAAAATATTTTTTTAAAAAATAGAGCACTATTTGTTAAACAACTTAAGGTCTTGGGTTGACTAGGCTGGTTCCCATGCACTCTCGACGCGGTTTCAGAGAAGATTTTGAAAGATTCCCTGTTGGAACCACAGTAACATTTACCCCCGGCATTTACCCTCTCAGACCATTACGTAACTTCAAGAATTCGCTAAAAATCGAGAATGACGAGAAACTTAGTTAGAGATGGTCAATTCTATATTTCCACCAAGTTTGAACAGAGGCAAGCTGGCGGTTTGGTTTAAGTCAAAAAGTACGAAAACGAACAAAATTTCAATAAAAGAGAAAAAACCTATCGTGGTGCTACTTGTTTGAGAAATAATTTATACCGGTGTCTAGTAGTATTTGTTAGTAATTTTGAAGCAATTGGCCATGGCGGTTTCAGGGAAGTCGATTTTTAAGATTTTTCTTTGAAAATCACCAAGGTGTGGCCTTTTGAATTTACTTGGAACAGCTGTACCTAAATATCTGCCAATATATTTCAAGCGGATCTGGTCAACGCTTTTCGAGAAACTTTATACGTTTATGTACAATAGCACTTCTTTAATGACCATACTAAAATGCTTTCTCGTCAAACCTTGCGTAACTTGAAAAAAATGTGATAATGTGCAAAACACAGCAGGGAAATACAGAGAACAGTTTGCTGGAGGCCGACTCAAATACTACATGTCCATAATTTTTACGAGATTCTAGCCTAAACAATACAAAAAATAGAAACAAAAAAAAACAACAAGAAATTAAAACAAAAACCAAAAAAAAAACAAAAAAAAAAAAAACAACAACAAAAAAAAAAACATCAAACACCACCCCCGCACACAAAACATACACAAATTCATTAATAGAAAAAGGTGCAGCGCCACTTACTGAACAAATCGAAGTTCAGGGCTATGCAGAAGTGGCCTGTACAGTTTCGAGGCAATTACCGAAACATAATTCATTCTTAGATAATTATTTGAAGGTTTCCCGCCAAAAATGAATATATTCTAGGTGATTGGTGCCGAACGGTTGCTCATTCGAGACCCGGCCGTCCCGTTGTCACAAAACATATATATTTTCGGTGCTCCATTGATGCTGGTGGACTTACATATGTACAGTGCCCTATCTGGGACAACTCTGAACACAGCAATTCATTTGTAATGGGATAGATAACAATGACCTGGGCCATGTCAATTGTGGCATTCACGCTTACCTGCCTCCATTGCACCATTCTTTTAGAATGGGGATTTGGTACGGTTGGTATGCTCTTTTCGCACTTTCGGATTTTTGTCGATTGCTGCCGAAAGTTGCTGGTTCGAGACCCGGCCGTTTCGTGGTCACAAGACACACACACACACACACGCGCGCGCGCGCGCGCGCGCTCGTGTGTGTGTGTGTGTGTGTGTGTGTGTGTGTTGGAACGCCATCATTTGGACATACATAAAAAGACCTAGCACAAGTCATCTCCACTGAGTTTGAAAAGAATCTGGTTGATCGATCGTGTTGATGAAGTCGAAAGTGTGAATTGTGGAGAGACGAACGACACTGACAACAAACAATATAAGCTCAGCTGACTGACTGGTCAACTGCGCTTTAAAGTTGCAAATGCATTTGTGCTCTGACAAATTTTCAACTTTTATCCAAGAATATGTAATGAGGAAATCTGGATACATGACCAGTTTACATGTGGTAATATGAATAAAACATCACACAGTAACTGTACAGAAAGAAAACCGACTAAAACATTACACAGCAACTATACAGAAAGAAAACCGACTAACATCACACAGTATCTGTACAGAAAGAAAACCGACTAAAACATCACACAGCAACTGTACAGAAAGAAAACCGACTAACATCAAACAGTAACTGTACAGAAAGAAAACCGACTAACATCAAACAGTAACTGTACAGAAAGAAAACCGACTAACATCACACAGTAACTGTACAGAAAGAAAATCGACTAAAACATCACACAGTAACTGTACAGAAAGAAACCCGACTTGGCTATAACACCTCTGGTATATTATATATTTTCTCGTAATCCTTATGCCACTTCATAACACATCGCTTTGTTCCCAAGCTTATTTATTTATACTGTGAACTCAACTGACACAAAATATTACGTATGACTTATTTTATCTTGTCTCTATTGGAGCAATGCGGGGTTTTGAGATAAAATAAAGTAAAATCAATCAAAGGGTGAAAAGAAGAAGCTAGAAATTCACTCAGATATGATTCTATAGTGGGAATTATGACATCTCCAAAACTAACGCCACGGCTCGATTGTTATCTTGGATGGTCATAATTGTTTTGCTTGTTCATATGCGATTAACTTTTAACATGAATGAAAAGAGGGGAAAGAGAAAAGTTGTTGAAGTAGGTTGTGAAGTCTGCATCGCAGTTAAGATAACATCATGTCCGGGTTTTATGTATCGAAAATTATCATTCTGATCAACCAGGCGTTACTCATGCCTATATTTTGAAGAATAAATCTCTCAATTGCCACCCGGCATTTTTTGTCAGTTTGATCCAGGTGGTACGATGTATAAAAGTACTGTTTCAAGATGTCAACCCCCAGGAGTGCTTACATTGCCATCCTATGTGCCGATTTTGATTTCAATGTACAATGGATATCGTCCTAATTCAACAAACATGCTTTATTGAAAGCCATGCCATTCCATCTACAAACTTGCAATAATCAGACAGCATCTTCTTGACGGGCTTCACGTTAACAACATTTTGATTGTGAGGATCGCCCAGGGCAAAGGCCCTATTATGCGTCGTTGTCTTGGACCAAGTTCCACTATTGTACATTAAAAACTAGCTTTAGATATACATCAAATAGAAGCAACTGTGTTGCTGGGGAAGGATTTAGATCCACTGTATATCTTTGGCACCCAGCACTTTCGAATGTATCGTATTAAGAAACTTTTTGTCCATCTCTGATAAGCTTTGGGCAGCTATTTTAATTGTATCAGACGCGGAAAATACCATTCTGAGGTAATAAAAGGATTCAACTACTTTCAGCCTTCTATTACTACAATACAACTACTTATATTATCATGTGGCATTCCGTTACGATTGAACACCACGATAGTTTTATCCACATTTAAGGGTTATAAGCATAATGCCTAAATTATGTCCTAGATTCCATCCCAAATTTAATGTGATCACGGTGTCAGAGCATCGCCATTACGCGCTGATGATACTAACTATCAACAAAATATTTTTGTTACATGTGATTGAAGAATAATAGAGAGAATGACAATAACATGTAGCGACTGATTTATTCATCTGTCTGGGCTATATTTACATTTACTTTAATATAAACGATAACGTCATATTATTCGTGTCTGTATGATTTATTTTATCACCAGATGATAATTACGAGCATAACTGACATTTCCGAAATCCCGAAGCCGCAGTAAAACGGGAAGACTATCACAGGAAGAAAGCGGCATTGGGCATTGTCAGCAATCAATCACAACTTGACAAACACTGACATATTTATCTCATCAGTATTGTCATCCTTTACATGAATTTATTTCAAGCAAAATAAGCACACACGTGTAGCCTTTTTGCAGATTTGTCTTAGGTGCGCATGACACCTCGGGCTTCAGGCTTATGCCTTGAATATGGGTATATCTTTAGCAGCTTCCAAGGATATATCGTGCAAAATTATGAAACTTGTTATACACAAAATAAAAATTGATACGCCTAAACTAGGTGCAGAGGTGAACCTTAATCACACGCACAAAATACATCATATAACAAGTTTCTACCTTTTAACTGCGCTTGCAGCTGCAAATGAAAGCATTTACTGGCGACATGACATCCAATCGATTTCCTTTTTAATATCAGTTTCAGTCGGAAAGAAAGTGCAAGCTGAAGAAGTAAGATGACGCAGAGAACGCCTCAAACTGCAAACGGCCGTCGACCGAATTGAGCGGGTAACTGTAAACAGGCAGAATAATGCATGTAAACATACAAGATGCAAGGCCGCGGGGCTAATTACACGCGAGCAATAAACACCTGTCCGCAGAATACCTGGTCTCGACAGCGTTATGTAACCAGGCGTCTCTGTTATCTGATCTGTAATTATTACACCACAACGCCAATGAAAAGTATGCTCCGCTACATAATGTGTGTTCAATAGGACATTTTTGTTTTAATCAAGAATGATTTGATCATGCCTTCATTTTTAGCGGAATAGCTGATTGATACATATGGAATGAATGCACTACAAACAGACAAAATCTTGCCTAAGGAAGCTGGATCCACACGCAAGGCTTCCTTTATGTATTGCAATAATTACTTCTTATATGCTCTCGTTTGTGCTCGGTGTCCGTTCAAGTGGTAATAATAAATGATGATGATGATGATGATGATGATGATGATGATGATGATGATGATGATGATGATGATTATTATTATCATTATCATTATCATTATTATTATTATTATTATTATTATTATTATTATTATTATTATTATTATTATTATTATTATTATTATTATTATTATTATTGCGAAAACTGCCTGTTTACCGTTTAACACTGGGGTACCATGGACTGGAATTAGTCCATGGCACGTTCATGACATCTTAATACCAGAGCACAACAAAACCTTACAATTGTCAGCTATCAATAACCGCATCATATTGACATCATTTACATTCTGTGCACGGATATTAAAGTAGATTTCATTGGTTACTCATCTGAAAACAAAAATTATGTTACATTTCTTTAATATGCCAGCAACAGCACAAGGGAAACAGTTTATTGCTTGCTTCGAGA
Organism: Hermodice carunculata; assembly: GCA_964020975.1. Taxonomy (NCBI): domain Eukaryota; kingdom Metazoa; phylum Annelida; class Polychaeta; order Eunicida; family Amphinomidae; genus Hermodice; species Hermodice carunculata. The sequence continues at coordinate 42,137,105 of OZ026615.1, read as the reverse complement.
TAAAAGTCGCCAGCATTTGTAATGTATTACTAGTACAAGTAAATCTGAGGATACATATGGTTAATATAATGTACAGACTTAGACACTAACGAATAGTGTGTCATATGAGAACAGCAGCAGACTGACAGTGCAGATATGCAATATTCTGTCAATGTTGAACTATTACACTGTAACATAAATTTGTCTTTTGCCACGAAAAGTGAACCATATCATTCAAGTTTCCAGCTGAGCCTGGGCATGATTTGCCAGTTTTAAGTGCCTCATGTGGATTTTCTCAAACGAATGTTCACGTTAGCACATAAACTCTCATCTTTCGCATGAATATTTAATATGGATTAGACAAATACAATCCTAATTCCTCCGATACATTAGTTCACAAATTCACGTTTTTCTTTCTTTTCAGTGCTTGACCTGACCTCTACACACTTGAAGAAAAGAGGATTTCCTTGTCCCAAAGTCGGTGGCAAAACAAGGAATGCCGCAGAGCAGAACCAGAGTAAACATTGGGAGACTGAATTATAAGTCAAGTTCACGCCTGAAGCATCCATGGCTTAGATGAATGTCGACACCAAGAGGTGGGATAATTCCTTTACAAGGCATGGGATGCAAGGAATTACTCAATAGACAATATTGTTAGCCGGAAGGATAAGGAACACTTGAGGACAAGCTGTTATATAAGACAGACTCCGGCTGAGATTTCCTATAAAGACATTGTGGCAAGCACAGTGACATATTAGAATTTTTGCTCACTTATGCCGTTATTATCTGGTTACGCTTCACTAACCTCGAAGTGTCACTACGTGGTACCTAAGCTTTATTTAAGCACACTTTGTCAATACTCATCATTCTGTGATTATCCATCATCGTGAAAACATGAGGACTTTGTGGCTTATGCTCGCCTGTCTTGTGTTGGTGCTTGTTATGTCCCTGGCAGAGGGCAGCAGTCTTGGTAAGTCCCTGTGATTTTTTATTTTTTTTTTAGCTAGATTATACTCATCGAAGACAAAATACTGAAACGTTATTTTAAAGTGTCGCAGAAACGTTGTTTGTTAAAATTTGTTTGTTTATAAAAAATAGAAGTTTAATATTGACGACTTTTGCTGCAGTTTAATTAAATGTCTTCGTAGAGAGAGAGCGTGTAATCTTTTTTATTGGTTAAATTGTTTGTTTGTTTGTTTTTATAGTAAAGATAGCTTTCCACGGACAAAGCAATAAATGATCCGATTGTTAATTCTTAATTATATTTACACACACTTATGTACAACTCACTGAAGCAGATGCTGAGCTGTGGCAGCATTTAGTTATTTAGTTGTGTAGTTCTGAGGATAAACAACATGTGCATTTTCACATTCCGTGTTTCAAGGTTTTGAAAGTTTACGAGAAGCCATTTTTTCTGCATGTGACAATTTTGGGTTTCACTTTTGATCATTATTTACTATGAGGTGACAATAGAAATGGTATATAAGTAATTTCCTGTTAGTTTGGTTTAAACGTTTTTATTTATTCTGGATTACCCTATGGCACATTGTATGACGATGGTTTCTCCAGACACGGAACACCACACTGTATATATACCATACACATAGGACATTACAAGCTGTGTTACTAATACATATGTACAAATGAAATGTGAGCTTACCAGTGGGGTTTGCAAATAGGTGCGTCCGTATGGTTGGCTCTATATGAAGCTATTTTTATAACATAAGTTTTATGTCAACTTCACATCAAAGGTAAAGAAAACTGCTTCACCTTGGAAAAAAAATACTAAGCGCTTTGATGAGTATTTTCTTCCATGCCCCAGCCATCTATAGAATAACCTTCATCCAGATATTCGAAATTCAACTCTCTAATGCAGTTCAAGTATGAGTTAAGATGTCATTACAGGTTGGTGGTCCGTTCTGAATGTTTTGTCTGTGGTAGGGTTCTGCTGTATGACACTGCAAAACATTCTGTCTCAGTCATTTTTGTTAAATTAAATATGTTTAAACTAAGATTTAAAAACATTGGACAAAATATCTAAAGTACATGTTCCGAAGAGTATTAAATCAATTATAATTGACAGAATCAGATGAAAATCTGATCTCAAAAGGCAGGTCTGTGCATTAAGAAGAGTATCCTCCCTCAATTTTGAATTCAGTTCAGACCAGGAATACTGAGATGCCCGTGTTCTTGGTCTCAGAATTAACACACAGCTATGCTGTGAGTGGGATAGGACAAGGTGTTGTTTCGCCGAAAACTGATTTTGCGCCAGTTTTGCAGACTATAAGCTGGAAAATCTTAAATGTTCACACAATCTGACTGTCAGTTGCTACGTGTATAGGAGGGGTCTTCTCTTTTTAAGGGTGGTGCAACGCCATCCCGGCAAAATTTGTCCGCCATCCCTTTTCGGGCTCCCGGAAGTGAAATGTATTCACACAAACACATTCAAAGTATATATTTTGTACAAGGCTATGATCTATAGATATTAACTACACTAAAACTATGATCCTTTGATCATAATTGTCATATTAACATCGTCTTTGACCAGAAATCATAATATAACGTGGGCATCGATTTTTTTTTTTTGGAAATAACTATTCATTTGTTCAATCAAGTTCTAAACTGGTTTCACAGAATTACAACCAACACGTGGGGCTCCAAAAGCATCCCATAGGTTTAGTTGATCAGTGTTTGTTTTTAGAATTGCGTAAAACGTAACCTCAAGAATCTACAATGTCGCATGGCAACAATTTGAAGCATTCTGACTTTAGAACAAAAAAAAAAAAAAAAAACAAACAAAAAAAAAACAAAAAAACAAACAAAACCAGACCCCCCCCAAAAAAAAACAACGTAAAAAGCATTTTTTCAAAATTGAAGCTGATGAAATCAACGGCGATAGAGGAAATGTTTATTCTTGGGCCAAAAAAACTTTGTTTGCCAGGTCTAATCATAACAAACTATTTTATTTTTAATCTCGAAATTGCAGACAGATATGCCATATGAATAAATAATGATCCAGTAAGAACACGCTGCAAAACCTGAAGGGTAACCTGCGGGCCACATTCAGGAAGAGCATGAATGAACAAATGAGGGAATGAAGAAAGAGTAAGAAAAAGAAAAAGAAAGAGAGGATTAAAGCTGCCTCCTTATCATATACATTATGATATATCTCAAAGGCTACACGATACAGCGACCGAAACTGATGATCGATGCTTCTAAGGTGTGAACTACATAAAAATTGACAATTGACAACACGTCCGACACAATCTAGGATGCATCTCATGAACACATCCACGTGCTGCTTCGAGCAGTCAGAAAGGGAAATATGATGTTGGTGGAAAACTTGTTACGCTCTACTTGCTGTGTTAACCAAACGAACAAACACAAATCTGATGAAAAATCATATAAAATATAAAGCAACATACAAACTCCGATGTAAACTTGTTTTCCAATTTCACATGATACTGTGTTATAGTTCCCACATACAAAATTGATTAATTTCTAAGGTACCTATGCGTCAAAACCTGTACCAAACCTAACACTACACACAGAAACTTAGAAATGTTGTGAACCACAGTTGCCGCGGGTCGAAGAGTCGGCAGCGCCATCTTGCGGCGAAGTGTTAAAACCGAGGACCACTCCTGTGGTAGCCCAAACTATGGTGGGACTCTTTCAAGATTGGGTGTAATAACCCATGCCAATGCTTGATAGGACTCTTCAAAGATTGGGTGTAATAACCCATGCTAATGCTTGATGGGACTCTTTAAAGATTGGGTGTAATAACCCATGCCAATGCTTGATTTATACAGCCTCTCCGGTTTTCGGTTTCAACATATCCAAGTTTTTTTTTTTTAAACATTGATAACCCGATTCTTTTGGCTTTTATACAGGTCCTGTCTATCAGTCTTTTCCATTAACCTCATATGATTCTGAGACATGCTATATTGAAGGTTCCCCTGCTGGCAAATGCACGTTCTTTAGGTTTTCCCATTCGGATAAATGATGGCAATATTACACCAGCAACACACCTGAAAGCTTTATTCAAGCAATATGTGTATTGTCGGAAAATAAGGTCATGTTTTACGCCTTTGCAATCAGCCATTGCAATGATACTACATTTGGCTATAAGAGCCGAAACCACACGAAACAAAAATGCGTGTACCTCGGTTTCTATCGCAATGCTTAGAATCTGATCCTTTGAACTCATCCTAATGAAGAAAAGTAAAAATAAACTTTCTTACTACCTTTTCTCTTCTCAAATGCTAATTAGAATCTTAACGTTTAAGCTCATCTTAATTAGGAAAATCTAATAAACATGTGAGAATTTTTTCTTCTCGGATGCGAAACGCTACTGCATAAATATCCACATGGCTATCTCTTCAGTGACATTTATCTTTGAAGCAAGGAACCTCGCGATTGGTGTGTCGCTGAGCACAAGGTCTTGGTATAATGATATTTATTTATCTGTCTATTTGCTACACTTTTTTGCACTTTTGCAAAAAAGTTTCGAGTTATAAAATGCCAGGAAGCTTATCAGCTTCATGTCCCCCTGGTAAATATGTTTAAAACGCAACCAGCTCTGAACAGCGCCATGCGGAGCAGGCTAACTGAAATGGGGTTAATATCATTGTGGTCGAACGAACAACTGATTAACTCAACGATCATATTTCAAATTCGACTAGTCCACACTTAATATTCTTGTGATTGCTACGAGGTACTATTGTCACATTTTCATTGGGGTTCATATTTTAACCGTCTGTATATACCATATTTCACACTGTGCATTGGTTTCAGAGTTTAACTACTGGTCCAGTTTGCGCGCCAATTGTCATAAACATGTCTGTTTCAATCAATTATTAATTTGGCCCGTACGCATTAAAAATACAAAGGCGCTTCACAACTTCGTACAAATTTTAATTAATTATTCAATATATTACACAACCATGCAGATTATTGGCCACCCCATCCAGAATTGGACCTGGCTTGATCATAGAATTCACTTTAATTTACCTGTAGCCTGCAAAACTACAAATATGTCCGCTGTGTCGGTTCTGCAGGTGGTTTCTCCTGTCAGTAGATATCATTTATCCAGAAGGGTATCGGTGCGGGGCCCGTAATTTATTCGGGGAAAAAGACAAAGGAAAATTAAAAATGTTAACTCTTACACGTGTATTTTGATTCAAGGTAAAATACGCCTGAACAGACTGAAGCGGAGGGCGCAGCCGATGGAGGCCGACTCAGACGACACCTCATCACCTGATAGCGACGGAGATGACGACAGCGACTCACCCGACGATGATAGGCGGAAGAAACGGTCTGTCGATGCAAAGCGAATAAAGCGATCTGAGAAACCATTGTCCAGCGCTGATGAAAGTTCTGACTTTGACACGGATTTTGCTACATACCAGCGCGGGGACCAGTATTTGAATCATTATGATGCTTACAAATACGAAGATAATCTGATGATAGAGAAAAAGAAAAAGTGAGATAATTAACAACAGCCATGCTGTATTCCCGATGAGACGTTTGTGTAATCTGGGACTCAATAAAACAACCAGTATTACTTGTATTGACGATGGTAAAAATGCTGATATATTCCTACGGGTATTCATACAAACTTAAATAATCCATATTTTATGGTTGACATGATCAAGGCCACTGATGAAAATATATCCTGGCAGATGTTCGCAATTACGCTTTTGCGTATAGCCCGGGGCTTTTGCTGGAGGAATGTTCACGTGACCTTCGGTTATTGATGATCATCCGCTTTATTGGACTACTTACACGAAACATTCAATGGTTGTATTGAAACGTTCCTGTGTGCCTTGCAGATTTTGTGATGATATTAGTAGACCAGTTCTGCCTGGGAACACTGTGCTGAGACGTCCACAGCGTCCAACCCGAACTATCATTTTTTTAAGCCCATAGCAAAGTTAATTCCATGCTGTGCCGATGGACCACGGAGAACGCAATTTACCTGTGGCTCGGTTTTAATCTTCATTTTGCTGCGAGAACAACCACTGTAATATATAAGAAACTGATGATGTTTCACATAGTTAAAATGGAAAAAAGTCCCAACGCGTAACATGTTTTACAATGGCTTGTTTTCAGAGCAACAGTCAGATTAATCGGTGTGCCAGGAAATTATCATTCAAAATTTGAAAACATATATTCTTATAAAGTGGCTTAAGACCACACAAAAGACAGTGTTTCAAAAATAGCATTTGATACTTGGCCAAAGAGGTTGTCGGGATATTTTTCTTAGCTTTCATTTTTTGTTTCTTTTGAATGATAAAATTATTCTTCCTGTGTTACGTAGGCCTACTTTTATGCAAAGATATATTCAAGAAATGATATTTTGGAACGGTGTTACAGTAATCGTAAAGCACCGTCCATATGTACACATTGGACAGATTTATGGCCAGTAAATGGAAATTGTGTGATTCTCAGCAAAACAGCTGGTTGTATAGACCATTCAAAGTCCTACAACATGAACATTTTCTTATTAAATGAAACTTTATACACATAATTTGTACGTTTGAAGTAAGCTTTATTGATCCCGATAGAAAAAAATAATACTTTACTCTCTGGATAGACACGTGTTTCACCATCGATAACTGATTCTTTGAAGAAAATTAAGCAAAAAAATCTGCAAACGTCAATATCATATAACTTATGCAGAATTTCCATAATTTATTTTATAGCAAAGTCGTATTATATTGCATTTACAAGTTAAAACTATTACCATTCTGAACTCATTTCGTATAGAGATTGCAAATTTATTATTTTATATAGCTTTGATGCCTATGGATATGTCACTAGATCAATATTATGTTGTAACTCTGAAAATTGAAGCTCTTATGACATAATATTTAGGCGACAGCGTTGAAACTTTTACTCTACAAATTTTCAAAATGTAAAACAGATGCAGTTAATAGCAACGTTCTCCACCTTGGTGCTGGGGCAACACCTGTTTTGCGCACCACGGATTTATTTCAAGCAAAATGACCGTGGGCATTAACAAGTTTTCAATTTATAATTATTCTTTTGTTTAGTCGACTGAAACCTTATTAAAGCCTGATACTATTTTGTATGGATCATTTTCAATTTACTACACGCTAAAACATTGCAGAATGGAAAATAAAAATTGTTTAAACTGGAAACAAAGTTTTTCTATATACAGGCCTATGTATGTGTAAATACAGCTTGACGTCGTCACGGTTCCGACATTTGAATAGTCCGCCCCAGGCCATTATCATATGCACCGGTAATGCTAATTTGACGAAATTGTTGTTAACGTATCCGCTGACGCTGACCACGATAACTTCAAGAACCAGTAAATTCTTCAACAGGACTAGTTGTATCGTACTGTATACACTGCAACCCCCCCCCCCCCATCATCGGGAAAAGATTGAAATTAAACTGCTTTGTTTTATTCACAAAGATCACGTATGCACTTGACGTTTTTTATAAGAACATCAAAGATCTGTGTTACTTATTGATTTGTACATTTTGAAATGTATATTTGTACCACTGATTTATGCCTGTATATATAACTTTTGTAGACTTAATAAAATGCAATGTGTCTGAATTTTTCTTGTCAAAATATGTGGCTCTATGTCTATTATGAGGTCATAGCCAGAATTGGTGTCATCCTCAAAGTAAGGAGACCTCAATCACATCTTTTCCCTCATGCGCATCTGCAAAAGCCAATAATTGACACAAAACGTAATACGCGGGAATGGCATCACAAGCCGATTGGGGCTTTCCTGTCCAAACGAAGTCCTTCGAATCTACTTTGCAGAATGAACCTAAGATAATGAAATGACACTGAAAAGCAGCATTAAGGTCGAAGCAAAATCCAGAGACAAAAATAATGCGTTTAATGCCTTCTCCGTATATTCAAGTTATTACTCATAATGTGGCGCATTTTCTTTAAAATAACAAGATAAGACGCCCCCTCCTAAAAAAAAAAATAAAATAATAATAAAAAAAAAAAAAGCCATGCTAAGATATTAATATCAATAATGAATTTTCCAGTAATCCTGGGATATGTTTGGTCCGAGTGGACGCTACATCTCAATTCATCTCCTTCGACCAGCTGCATATCTGCTCATGAACGGATCATGTATCATCACTGATAGGGGCAGAATGATTTTCAAGGGTATGCAAATCATGCAAGTACATAGGACAGGGTATCAAATCACATTGTACACTTTTCTTGAGGAGGAAAGAAAATGTTTATGTATTTTCACAGCTCAGAAAAAGCTTGTTGACTATATTTGAAAAAAAAAAAAGAAAAAATTAGATTATCAGTGTCAGATTATCACGATACTATGTATATGGTGAAACTTTAAAGGCTATTCAGTGTGACAATACGAAGGCTCATACGTGTCAACGTCACGTTTATTTTTGCGACTCTCGTTATAATGACTTTTATGCCGTTATAACTACATTTTATCTCCTTTATAACGCCTTTTTAAAAATCTCGTTACATGAACTTTTTTATCTGATGATAATGCATTTTTATGTCTTTTGACTACCCTTTTTTATCTCATTATAACGACTTTTTATTTTCGTATGTTGACTTAAACGTGGCCAACGACTTTATCTCGTTATAACAAATTATAACTAGTTATAAGGACTTTTTATCCGGTTATATCGACATTTTGTGTCGTTATAACCATTTGTATGTTGTTTTATAATATAGATATATTATAATTAGGTAAAGCTTCGCCTGTGATTGGCTGAAGAGCCTCCGCCAAGCGTGTACGAGTTTGCAATGAAAATGATCAATAGTACATGATGGCAAGCTCAAATATATTTCACAAGGAGGCGCTGCATGCCTGTCAGAACACACCAAAAGCCAAACTGGCTGTCGCCATTGTGCAGTGAGCAATCAGAAGATTTTTTTTTTTTTCTTTTTCTTTTTTTCTTTTTTTTTTTTTTACCAGCCGGGATGGCTGCACGTCTATATGCCGTGAGGACGTAGGATGAAAATCTGTTCTTTGAAGGGCCTACAGCTATTTTAACAGCTCCATCAGAGCAGTCTACATCGTATATATGGTCATCTGAACGACTTGTTGGTATTTTGTTACGTTATTAAAATTTCAATCTGTTAAATGTTGATACTGTGCCATCATGTCATTCCTTGAGGATAAAGTGAATGTGTCTGTATTTTAAAATAAATATAGTGTGTGTCGCCATGTGATTTTGCAGATTACACTTGGCTTCGACTCCTATGCTATAGCGCATCTCAGACTTCTAATCTGCAATAGCACATGGCACCACATGTTATATTCATATAATAACGAAACAATGCTTTACCGGTTTCGATAGTGTATACAATGAAATTTCCAATAAACATAAATTAAAATTGTGCACATTTTATTTACTGTTCTTTGGATACACCTATCGCAACAACACTAATATTAAAGTTTGAATGGTACTTCTATCTTTTATAATTTGAACATAAATTCATTCTGTGTACATGTCAGAAGGTTTTGGTCAAGATCAACTGGTTCATGTGGGTTTTCAGTAGAAGGCTCTGAAGGCAGGTGGGCTACGTATATATATTTCCATTAGTTTTCATTGTAATGTGCACCCATATAAATTCAAAATCGCTCTACCGAGAAACAAAAATTCTTGCAGTTAATGTTTATATAGTTAAAATACTCATATAAACTTGTAACTTTTGCTACAAAACTAATCAACGTATTGAATATTACTGACACACAATCTTATGGGAATACACACCTCTTGTCAGCACGAATTTTGAGTATTGCATTGTGTATTCAGCCAGACACATAAAATTGCAAATTACAGCCTTTCCCATAAACACAAATTAAATTATAAAAAGGTGTTTTAAGAAGATAAAAAGTGGATATAACGAGATAAAAATCATTATGATGATATACAATGTAGTTGTAACCACTTCTTCTCTTTGACATTGAGGTACGTTTACATACAATGTCATTACAAAGTCGTTATAACGAGAGAGAAAAGTTACAACGAGATAAAAACGTTCGTTATACTCTTACTAATTAGGTGTTATTAGTAACAAATTTTGATTGCCTTGGAAAAGGGATAGCCTCTTTCATGGATAGTTCGAGCTCTAATACCATCCCATTTTTATTTTAAAACTATATTAAAAACTGCAGTTTAGGTAGAGCAGGGCAGTCCTCAAAAAGGGTTTCCGTGCATATTTAAACACATCAATTAACTATTCAAATTTAAATTCAAGTATTGTCAAGTGCACGTGTCATAACATACCAAGCAAGCCACGTGCTATAATCGATTGTGCAACAGTATATATGCTTTTGGAGTATATAGAAGTTTTCAAATGCATATTGTTTCTGTGGGGTTTTATTTTTACGATAAGTATTATGTTTGAACATTGTTGTACTCCTGACAATGGGATCCTTGTGATCTTGTGCAAACACATGGAAAATATACAAGACGCTTAAACTTTTGGAAAGAAAGAAGAGATAAAGTAAGAAAAATTAGAAAAAATAATGAAATAAAAAAAACGAAGGAAAACAAAGCTGATTTTATGCACTTTTAGAGGAGGGTCCCTAAGAAGTGCTTTTGCAGTTTGTTTCAAGTGCCGCCTCCGACTGGGCCAAATTAAACTGACGTCAAAGGAGGTAATGCGTAAAAGGGGAAAGAATATCCATAAACATGTTTCAACAAATGTCCAAGATACCTAAGGCCCAACAAAAATATATGTTTGGTTCCAGTAATCCGACCGACCCTACTGAAAAGTCTCGACCCTGGAATTACAAATTTTATCACACAAACACACACACACACACACACACACACACACACACACACACACACACACACACACACACACACACACAGAGAGAGAGAGAGAGAGAGAGAGAGAGAGAAGTCGATCTTTCCTACGAAATTGATCGATCCTTAAAGATTTTACCGATAAAGTGACCGTCGTGTGACGTCATTTTGCCATAAAGCCAAGCCAAACACAGCATTTTATTTCAATTTAATCTGGAGGGCTTACTTGGACCGGGGAAACAGCATAGCTGCATAGCCACGTTCGGTGATCGTTGTCGTAAAATTTCGCTAGATTCCAGGTGTTCATTCTCCGAGTTACCAGGGCAAACAATCGGTACGGTATTTTTAAAACATGACTTACTATCTTAACTGTAGTGCACCTGCTTGGTTGTGTCTGAAGCAGATATATTCGTTAGTTACAAATCCAAATGGCACACGATATCCTGGAAATCGTGCATGCATTGGCGAGAGCCATTTTGAACATGGAACAATGCATCGTGGTAGTGAGAGGCCCATAATATACACCTCAAAACAGCATATGTCATATTATTATTGTCAAGTCAAGTCAAAGTCAAAAATTTTATTTTAATTCGGTGACACACTTAGTACAAGTACTATTGATGCAATCAAACATTTTCACTACATGTACTTTTGGTTTCTATGTATTATTACCCCCACCCTCCAAGATCGTTCCATTACTATCCTCGTTTACAAACCATTGGGTGCGGAATGCACAATCATCAAAATGGCAGCCAAGTCCGTCTGGGTTAGTCCCGATTGGATATTTTGAAGAGGTAGTATCCAAAACATAGGTGTGATTAGTGTTAACGGAAAGTTAATTTGTCGAATGAATGTAAAGTACAATGCACAATGGGACTTTTCCAGGGTGAGCATAACCTAAAAATGTAAATACGATGTCTTGGAATTACCAGTTGTGAGCAGGCGTGGAGCCAAGAATATGAATATTGTATCAGACACTGAAATCGCCCCAGGCTATGAATTAAGTAGCAGCACTGGGGTGAGTGAGGAGCCAAGAGCCCCCCCCCCCCCCCCCCCCCCCGTCAAAGATCGAGCTCAGTGGAGAAGGTTGGCCAGATAGTGGATACAGATCATATTACCGGCAAGTATTTATAAAATTGGTAACCAACATTTCGACTGGAGTACTACGGGAATCATTCCTTCATAAAAGCTGCATCTGTGCAATGGAATTCACTTCCTTTTGAAGCTGCCCCGTCAGTTGACATTTTTAAACGAGCCCTGAAGACTCATCTTTTTAAACAGAGTTTTTAAATGTTTTCGTACGAAGGACTTTTTAATTGCAACTGCTTTTTCATGAACTTCTTCGTCAGTCTTATCATTTTGTAAATGTGTCATATTGTAACAGCGCTTATGGGCATGTTAAATGGATTTTAGCGCTATATAAGTGCAATATATCATTATATTGAGCGTGTGATTTGTACATTTGTGCAAACTTCGTACAAACATGGAGCTGCCCTAAACTCCTCCCCCCCCCTTTTTTTTTCCTCAAAAAGTGCCACAGCAGACTGGCAAAATGTTTTCTTCCACCCTTCAAAATGCAGATTGGTAGCGTCGTACTGGAATGCTTACAGGACTACTTTACAATGAGAAGACAGTATGTGAACATCAGCAAACAAAAATAATGAGTGAAACTGCAAAATGATAACTGTATCAGGGACGCAGGTGCATCCATTATAATAATAGTGGAATTAAAGACCCCGGATGGCATCAATTGAGGATATTCATTGAAATGATATTTTTTATTTTTACATAATAAGAGCTTCATGATATTTTTTGCAATGTAAATGAGGAAATCATATGCAAATGACACCTTCTAGTGCTGCCCTCTGAGGTCCTGAAAGGGACAGGAACAAGAAGGCACCACTAAAACATGGAAAGGTCCAGTTTTGCTCTCGCCCCTTTGTTCAAAATTTATTTTATTTCTTGAAAGAAAAAACGATTGGGAGAGCAGGCCAGCCTATATGAACCCCTCTCGTACAAAAACAAAAAAACAAAAACAAAAACAAAACAAAACAAAAAAAAACAAAACAAAAAAAACAAACCACAAAAACAAAAACAAAAACAAAAACAAAAACAAAAACAAAACAAAATAAAACAAAAATCAAACAAACAAAATAAAAAAAAAAAAAAAAAAAAAAGAAAGAAAAATGTAAAAATACCGGACGTGTTACAGGACAATACATGTATAAAAATAGAAATCTTAAAGATTCACATCAGATTTTATAACACAGATAGTAAAGGAACATTAGGGTTTTGTGGTTCCTTACCATGCAAATAATAATAATAATAATAATAATAATAATAATAATAATAGTAATAATAATAATAATAATAATAATAATAATAATAATAATAATAATAATAATAATAATAATAATAATAATAATAATAATAATAATAATAATAATAAATAAATAAATAAATAAAAATAAATAAATATAGCACTTGCTCTGGAAATCGTTTTGTTTCTTGTATGTACCTTATAACAGCATGGTAAATTTCGATTTGAATAGACATGTTGCAGTTTTCTGGTCCGTGTAACAAGGTTTTGACTGTGAAAACGGCATGATATTACTGTATTATGTAAAGAATTTCGTTGTACAGTAGGCCTATAGTGTGGACACTCCAAAAATAGTGAAAAAGATCTTCGTTTCCTGTGCCACAGTGACCTTGTGGTGTTGAAACTACACCGGTTTTAAACAAATCAGCATTGAGGGAACTGGATCCATGCGTAACTGCGCAAGTATGTTATTTTCTTTCCTCTTTCCAACCAAAAACACATTGTCTTTTGGTCTGTCCTTATTCAGTTTAAATTTAAATTCTTGTACAAACTCACTTCTTTTAACTTCAATCGGTAAATTCTTCCACAGCTTTATGGTTGACGGAAAGAAGAGTTACTAAACAAATCTGTACGGGTTTGAAATGTTTGAACTTAAAATACATGCGGACGTTGCACATTGTTCTACTCTCGCCTCTCTTACACTCCTACCACAACTAGCTGCCAGCACACACACACACACACACACACACACACACACACACACACACACACACACACACACACACACACACACACACACACACACACATATATATATGTATATATATGCTGAGACAGGGTCGAAGAATGTATAACGGACAATCACAAATTCAAAACTCTGACTTCTGCACGCCACGCAGGCCTATCCAAAATAGAGCTTGATTTGTGATTGTCTTGTCTCAACAACACACAGAATTTAGGGATGTACACTCGCTGAATTTTGTTCCACTCCACTTCATATTTTTTTATTTGTCTTGTTTCTGTCCTACAGTGAGCGTTGCAGCTTCTAAATACAAGTTTCACGTGATAGAAACTAGCTGTGACGCCTTTTATACTCGAGAAACAGGCCAAGAGGCCAACAGGAACGGGTACCCGGAGAGTGATCACTGTTGTACGAATAGTCTCGGGTGTATGAGGTAAGGAATAGGGAACCTGGGCAAAAATCTCTGGCAAGGAACATGGATAATGTCATGCACACAAAGTGATGGAGGTACATTAAAACCAAGACAACCCAACTCTTCCAGAGGAACCAGTTACATGAGCAGACAATAGGCACAGGAAGCACAATGCCACTGAGATGATAAAATAATACAGTTATCAGCCAAGCGTAACATTATGTCGTGATGACAGTGATGGTATTATGGACGCTGCATAGCAGGTCACAGTGATAAGACAAAGAGTGCCGCACGTTCACGATAGATCTGCTGTAAATGGTGTGTGAATCCCAGAAAGCTCATGGATTCTGACTTATAATGCAGAGTGACCATTACACCGTCATCTTTACACAAACGGTAAATGTATTAACCAAACCTTCGGCATTAAGAGATCCAAAGGACTTAAATTCACTGAAGCAGATTTAACTTGATGTTCACTACATTTTAATGAACTTTATTATTGTTTAAGACCATACAGTAAAGTGCAAGACCATACCTTAACTTCCAGGAAGGACCTCCAACTGAAGTTTTCTATTGTTTCAGACCATACCTTAACTTCCACAAATATGGACCTCCAATACTAACTGATGACTTATTGTTATGGAAGTACTACTTTTGAAGACCAGAAATGACGGCCTGAAATTTTGCAATGTTCCTTACACTTTTATCCCAAAATTTGGAATTTAAGAAGACAAGAAGGGACTTCGAACCGCTGCAGTTTTTCCTGACCTGCCTGCCTGTCGTGCAATCTCCCAGACACTAGTCCAACACGGCTGACAAGTTGAACTGATGGTCCTGCTTGTGTTTAACATGTTGAACGCATTACACGTTGCTGGTGGATGGATGCAGTGGTGCTTGTGAACAGGACGATATTACGCATTGCCACATGCGAGTCAATTGGCAATCAAAAATAGTTCTATGTGGCACCTTTGTAAATTTCCATCAAAATGATAATAAGTCGGATGTTAATTTAGATCAAACAATAGAAATGTTCATTAAGATAGGTAAAAAAAAAAAAAAAAAAAAAAAAGACGTCACACATCATGGCGAAGGTGAAAAAATTTTCGCGCTCTGGTAAATAGATTGACATTTGAGCGTCTATTGGAAAGAATCCCAGCCTTAAGTATATGGACATGTAGTGTTATGTACCTGTGATGACCGCCATATCAAAAGTCTATGGAAAATGTGAGTTGGACAAGAACAATTTAATGTGATCTTGTAAAGCCAAAACGCATGTGTTAACCTTTTGTAGCCGTAGGCACCATACAGTGACATACCAACTGTGATCATTCATATTTACTTACAAGTACTGAAATAGTGTGATTGTTTGTTCACGGTAACACAGAATTGTGATAACTGTCTTTTCACCATGGATTTGTCAAGTGCTATAAGGGAATCGCTAGAGACGTTATACGATGATACCATAGGGGATATAGGCGATGCAGAGGCAAGTGGTGACAATACGAATCATGGTAAATCCAAACCAGAGGTCAAAGGGCAAACCAACAAGAGAAGACGTCCCCTATCTTCACCCTCTCCACCCTCCCCCACAGCCAGCCATTCACAGCTTCGTAGTGCGATACACAAGTACCTGCTGGAAGTATTGTGTGGAGACAAGTTTATTGAAACTTTAGAAAATGAAATACAGAAAGCAATAAAGGTCCATTGTGATGGCGCTTTGGCTCAGCTAACCGACAACCTTTGTGAAACATACGAAGCAAAGTCCACTAATGTCAAAAGAACTAACCGAGCTTGCAGAAAATGTAAAATCAATGACCGATGCCCTTGCAAGCAAAGACAAAGAACTTGATCAGTTAAGGAAAACATGTGACGAATTGAGGAGGGACCATGATGCCTTAGAGCAGTACGGTCGAAGAATAAGTCTGCGACTGCTTGGCATTCCAGAGGAAAATACCGGCGGTGACGATGAGAACACTGATGAGAAGATACTGAAGTGCTTCAGAGATGAATTAGGTATCAACCTGAGCCTTGATGACATACAGCGGAGTCATCGTGTTGGTCGGGTGAGAGCTCCACACTGGCCAAGTAACGGTACCGTAAATTCTACATCTGCTTCTCCCAGGCCCATTATCTTCCGATTCGTCAGCTACAGGACAAGGGCAAAGGTGTTCGGCGCCAAAACTCGACTAGGGATCAAGGTTTCTTCTGACAGAAGACCTCACGAAGCGTCGTTCCACCATAGCGTATAAGACCAGATGCTTGAAGAGAGCCGGGAAGATACTCGACACTTGGACTAATGATGGGAAAATTAAAATCAAAGTTAAATTCCCAAACAGCTCTGCCATCAGAGTTCTACCAATTGACAGTGAAGAGGACCTACTGCCCTATTCCTAGTGAGATAAACGATGAAGTTTAAATCGAAATTGCGATGATACTTCATCACGAACTTGGGATTTTGCAAGCTACATCATGCTCATCTCCCTTTTCACATATCTTGTCACCCATGCCTTCATGGGCAGAAATATTATATTCTACATCATGACTGAGCTTATATCGATATCTTCTGACTTTTGTCAGTACCTGATACAACGTTGTAATACATCGTTTAGATCTAATCTTTTGTTGTCAATATTGAGTGAATATTCTACATGAAATGTTTGTCTGTACGTGATAATTATCATTATCATATCTGACTTATTATGACATGATTTTCTTGCAACCGTTATGAAAATGCTAGACAGAAGCGCGGACAAAGAAACTTTATTGTATATTGTCAGAATATATGAAATGTCATTAGTATTTTACCTTTGTTGGTACTAAAAATGCCAGGGCTAAGAAATGACAGTACATATCCTATTGCTAACATTAATCCTCTAACTTTTGAAAGTGCGTGATATTTTTCATGAGGTGCTGTTCAGACTTTAACTTTTGTTATCAATACTGACTGATATTTTGCCACAGAGTTTCGCTTACAATTTATTACTATTACCTAACTTTTTGTAGCACTATTGTTACACAACCCTCACAGAAAAATGCTTTTTTTGTTTTTTGTTTTTTCTTTTTTTTTTGTTTTTGTTTTGTTTTGTTTTTTCCTTGCCTGCTCAACCCGGTCGCGGGATCCCCGTGTCCTCTGCTCCATCAGTGAGGGGACATAGGGCTGGTGCCTGTTCAGAAGGCAATGCCCACCACACACGGCATCGCTTGAATGATTATTGTATGCTGTCTTGGGGATCCAAAATTAGACAGTTCTACAATCACGTGCATATTGTGTTTATTACTGCATGTGAACTATGGTCGTCGCTCACACTTCCAAGCCTGTTGCATCGCCTCCGCGTTCTATAAGCTCCACACCGTGGATAGTCTGAGGTAAACTAATATAATGATATCTATATATCCCATTTTACCCATGAATCTAAATTTCGGGGAGGGGGTGTTTTGTTTTGTTTTTCTCCAAATTAGCAGCCCCCAAGTGTATGCACTGCATTTGCATGTCTTTCGTAATATCTGCGCCGGCATCCATGGTGGATTGGACTCCGCGCCCTCTGAACTCCAGAGAGGGAACGGAGTGCGCGGGGCTACCATGGGTCTACTTAAAAGACTGCATGCGAGCGAAGCACATACTACTCATTCTTTTTCTTGCCCATTATACAGTTAAAATGCACGCATTAGACATAATATAACAATAATGTGATTTTTGAGGGCGGTA
This sequence comes from Hermodice carunculata, assembly GCA_964020975.1. Classification (NCBI taxonomy): domain Eukaryota; kingdom Metazoa; phylum Annelida; class Polychaeta; order Eunicida; family Amphinomidae; genus Hermodice; species Hermodice carunculata. The sequence goes on along the minus strand of OZ026615.1, from coordinate 42,119,146 downwards.
TGTTTCTTGATTGGCCCGACATCAATAATAAGCAGGCCGACATAGTGGTTAGTGCCCGAGGCTTGCCGAGGGCACTAACCACTATGGAGGGCTGCTTATCATTGATGAAGGGCCAATCAAGAAACAAACTGCCCGAAAAAATCACATTATTACTATTATTATTCGTTACAAAAATGAATGATCCAACAAAAATAATGCTCTCAGTAGAAATCATTTATAACAGCAGTTTCAAACTCAGTGGCCGAGCATTAGGCCAAGTAAAGGATGAACTTATATAAAAGTCATTTCAAATTTATAACAAATAGGCCCAATTGTGAAATTTGTTCACCAGCAAGAAGGCTTAGGCCTCAGTATTATTTAAACAAGGTTCCAGGTTGAAGCCTACTTGTTTTGTAATTTAGGCAAGTAGGCCTAAGTCTATTACTATTAAATCACTGTTTCTGCATCTGTAGATTTATGGTGCAGTTATGGAATGCTGCATGTGTCATAAAGTTTTGTAAAGCACAATCAGTACGTGTGTTAGACTGCGTTGTTAGGCCTACATTAGCCTGGAAGTTTTAAACTTTAGGATCGGATACTGCAGGAACAGCTACGTTAAATACTGTTCCAGGAGGGGCTGCTTGCGGGACTGTCACATTTCCATCTGGTGCCATCTCGAGATCCACGGTGGGGACCATCTCTGTATTTTGGGGTTGCAGGGGCAGCAGAGGCCCAGAAATGGGCCTACTACTACTAGAATCACTGTCTATCCCATGGGACGGTGTATCATCACCAGCTAGTGTTTGCTCGCTTCCGCCAGTTGCTGTTGGTACATACATTACCTGAAAAATACAATGTTAGCAGGGCTTGAAATTAACAATATTACTCACCAGCCAAACATGACAAAAGCAAAACAGGTTTACATAACACAACGGGGCGCTCAAAACTAAGTCTGGCTCATTTAACCCACCGACCCCTTTTAGCCCCCCTCTCCCCTATAATATAGCGCCTAAAGCTGTATTCTAACACAGTCACAATATTTAAAGTGTCGACATCAGGCCTACACGTCTTTCGCTTCATAATTTCATTTCATTGACCAATGTAGGCTTATTATTTTAGATGAAAATCAAATTAGGCCTAGGCCTACCTAGGCCTATATATCAAATAACTAAACATAGGCCTACCTTTGTGGGTGGATTAAGGCCCAGAGCAGAGGTTAGAATCTTGGAGCACGCCCTCTTCTGGCCGGACGAGCGATCTTCTATGTAGTGCCCAAGGCTTGATGTGTTTTTGTGTTTTGTAAGACTAATGATGCTTTGTGTTGATACCCCTGCCTGGTACAATGTGGTTACAGTTGACGCCCTGGCGTTGTGGCATGTGTATATTTGAGACAACCCCGACTTGTTGGATATGGTCTGCATCATTTGAGAAAGCGTATTTTTTCCCATAGGCTCATTCTTATACCAGTGTCCTTGGGAAAAATAGGCATGAAGTCGGTGCTGGAATAACCTGTCGCACTTTGGGTTCAGTTTCGAAGTGTAGAATCTGTAAATATTTACACCTGGCCCATACATTCGCGAATCAGAATAATCTATGTCTTTCTGCTTGTATCTTCCCTGATGGTTTTTTGTCGTTTCTGTTGTGACCATAGTTATATAATCATTGCCTTCCGTGTCGCGTTGTATAGTGAAAGTGTCTTTTTTCATTGCTGCCCAACCTTCCCTGCCTCTCCGGCCAAAAAAAGTAACAAAGATAAAACCAACAAGCTTCCACTAAAATACAGGGTTTGCGTTCCAGTCTGCGAAGTATTGCCCCAGCTTCTGCATATCTCCTTCTCCGATGGTAGGTTTATATTTCGGTTTTTTGTTTCCAGCTTTCACGAACAGTTTACATGATCTAGCAGCAAACATTTGGTTTGCTGATGTAAATTCTCTGTCTTTAATTATATTAAACGGTCGGTGAAATGGCGCCGCAGTAATATATCTGTGGATTGCGGCTCTTAGGCAAGTTAATGTGTTTGGTGTTAATGACCCACCTTTCTTTTTATCACTTGGCTTCACCTCGGCATAAAATTTTCGCAGCAATTTATTCAGTTCTTGTGTCGTTATCGTGTTGAAGTCACATGTTTTGTGTCGCTTGTTCAGCCAACTGTAAAATTTGTTTACTCCATATACTGTGGAGTTGGTGGTGTTTTTAGGCTTCGCCGCCTCCTCCATTTGTTGCATTTCATCTTCATTCATGTCCGACGATGCCTGTGAACAATTTTCATTGCCTGCTTGCATTTTAACTGGCAGCAATATAGCAAACAGAAAGAAAGCTGTGTTGAGACCTCCGCTGCGACTAACCAAAATATGGCGCCGATAAGTTGTCGTCTGCTGTGAAAATCACATGATCACAGTGGTAAGTCATGGCAGGTCATCGCAGCGGGCCATAAATAATGACTTGCGCTCTCATTACAAGCCGGCAGCCCGCTAAATAGGGGCATGAAGCCCGGAAACGCGGCCAATACAGTTTTTTTTATGGTCTTTATAAAGTAAGGATATCCTATAGGTAACGCTCTCGTAACTAATAATAATATCGGTTATTTTTGCAGTGTTGTTGCTACTATGGTGAAATGCGCTTATGACTAGCAGTGTACGTGTATGCCTACTACACTACAGTAGGCCTACCGTAATGGTTCAAGAAGATTGTACACCGATGACGCTTATATACGTCCTATTTACCTTTTGTGTACTTTTGTACTGAATTTGCAGTTGTAGGGCCTATTCTATGTTTTGTTATATGTTTCTATGTCATTATACATGTCACTCTTAGTGGTTCCCCTGGCAGACTCTTCAAGTCTTGGCCCCCTTTGGCTTACATGTATGCGTGCATACTGCATAACCTTCGTGAACTTTTTTGTCTACTCAACGGGCAAATATTGTAATATTATAAATTTATCCAATTATTACATTGAACTGTTATTATAGGCTACGTATGTTTAAACCCAGTTCTGGGTATATATGCAAGAATAGGCATGGTATTTCGGCTTCTGTGTCATCATGTTTTCAATTACATTTCATTTGCTAGTAGTAGGCCTATGTAGGCCTATCGACCTATTGTTGGTCTTATGCTGAGTGATGAATGGATTGTACAGACACTTGTTCACTTTGTGTATGGTATTGGTGGACTCTACATAACTTTCTTTACAGGAACGTCGGTCACTTGTAACTATAATTGACTGAAACTATGGTCTTGCTTGTTCTCTCCCTCTTTTGGAGATAGAACAATATATCAGATTTACCTCTACTCCTTATTTTATGGAGTACGTATCGTAGTCTCCCAAGGAACTCTTGCCATCATGCATTTTGTTATTAATGTTTTCATCAACATTGCTTACGAAACACTATTTCGATATAGACATATCACGGAAATTGTATTATGTACTGACAGATTTCCCAACATGTATCATTTTGAACTGTGTATTTACTACTGGCAATGCTCCTGTCTGCTTATACTTGATTGCATTATCATTATTACTTGTAACTCGGAAAAGTAAAGGGACAAAGACCCTTTTCATATTACAAACGTTACCTTTTTCGATCTGCCCGTGGCGTTATATTTTTGGATATAGGTACGATACAATACCGGTAGCCTACTGTTTCGATTTGGTTTGTTCATATTACAGGTTCTTGCGTAGTAACCCGTCCAATTTTTGGCTATACGGTACATTTTTTGGCAATGTGCAGGTGCCGTTGATGGGACTCACATTCCAATAATTGGTCCAGCAGATTCACCAGAAGACTACTATAACCGAAAAGGGTGGTTTTCCATTCTGCTTCAAGCCCTTGTGGATCATCATGGTCGGTTTATTGATAGGGCGAGTTGAGGTAAAGTGGGACACTTTTGGGAAAATTACCTGGCTTTGTGATATACATGAGTTCAATAAAACATCTTGCTGACGTTAATGTCCACCAACTGTTATTCTATCTGGTGCATGAAAAATAAATTATTAACATCTTATATATTTGTTGAAATTTCAAAAATAAAATCTTAAATCTAGTGTCCCACTTTATATTACATTTTATATAAAGAGGGACATTTGTTCAGTCAAAGTGGGACACATGACCCTTTTTCAGTAAAGATTGGACGTTTTGTTGAGGTTTGAAGTGCAAAGTGTACCAAAACATAGATAAGACTACTATCTTCAGTTCATCAAATTATGAACAGCATTCAGTATCACATGAAAGGGTAATACACAACTAACTTAAGTCATGCAAAGGCTTTATAAAGTATATTCCATACAAAGTGGGACATTAAAGTTGTTTTCCAGCATGAAAAATTGAAAGCTACGCAACTAACCTGTATAATCAGTTTTATTTGAAATCTTATCAATACTTTCAACTTTACATGCTAAATATGTTCACATGAATCGATGTAGACATACAACTAGTGAACACTAACTGACAGCCCTTCAAAGAGGACGATTGAATTGCCACTTACATGCACACGTGTAACACATGCATGCAAGCTTACAAAACCACCTAATATTAAACATGTTATGTAAACTGCGAAACGTACACACAGAAAACCTTGACATATCATGTTGAACAAATTGTTAAACATGATTTTTTTCCTGTTATGCAAAGCTAATGTTCAGTAACTTGATGAAAAAGTACTTTTAAAAAGTGAGTAAAGTGCACATAGATTTTGTGAAAATTAACCAGTAGTTAACACAAAGTTGACTTGCACAATCGAGGTATGATTATAACAGTGGTGAACTTTTGATAGGAATCACCGTCTGAATAATAATAGATTACTCTGAATAATATTATCATTCAGAGTGATCCCTCTCAAAAGTTGACCACTATACCTCAAAAATGAGGATATTTGGTTTCACTAGAAAGTATATATGTGCAATACACACATTGGCTGATTCAATATATGTAATTTTGTAAAGTGGCATTAACAGCAGCTATTACATGTAAAGTAAAGGTCATCCAGTATTCCATCTGTTTCAGCACACGATTCGTGATACCAATTTTTACATGTTTTACATTCCAGCCAGTCATCAAATCGCTTTGGATCAGTAGGATCACACCATTTGAAACCGCAGCCAGTGCACACACTCACTGCTGTTAATGATGTATTGCGATTAGTTGATGTTTGTGAAGCATTTGTAGATTTCGTGGCTTTAGCCCCTTTTTTACATTGCTTTTCTTTCACAAAATCTATATGCACTTTACTTGTAAGGACATTAGCTGGCAGCTTCTTGCGTTTTCTGGTACTTCGTTCACGTTTGGGAATTGGGCATAATGATTTCCAGGTAACAGATGACGTGCCTTTGCCTGTAGTGTCAGCATCGCCATCAGTAGGTTCTTGCACCTCAAGGGGACATACATTGGCCGTTAACGTTGACGGCTCTGGGTCTGGAACCCCTCCTGGGCGTATATTGCTCATTGACGTAGCCAGCTGTGTGTCTGGGACATCTGCTTGGTGTACAGAGCCTGTTGGTTGTGGGTCGGGGACCTCTGTAGGGTCTACATTGCCTATTGACACTGATGGGCCTGGGACCTCTGCAAGGCTGGCATCATTTGCAAGGCTTTGCTCATTTTCAAGATTTACTGGAACAGTGTCGCTGCCGCTGCTGCCTGGTTCTGCTCTTTCTGTAGTAAGACTAGGTGCAAAGGCTTCCTGTGGTATTACTTGGCTATCCACAGGGAACATCCCAGAGGCACGGAAACCAGACTGGGCTATAGCAACTTGTGTTGCGCCTTTCCAGGCAGGAGTAAAAAGATGAAAAAAATCAGCTTTTCCTGGTCGACGTCCTGATGTTATACGCATAAATTCGAAGCCACCAGTATTCCAGCGAGCTTTTAAGCTTTTGAAAAAGCACTTGTCTGCTGGCTGTAAGTAGTGTGTTGTGTGGCTTGGGAAACAGCACACTTCCACATTGTTGGCCTTCATGAGTTCCAAGAACTCTAAGTTATATACATGGGACCCATGTCCATCTAATAACAGTACATGTGGCAAATCCAGATTACCTGTGGCTTTAGGTATGTTGGTTACAAATGCTTGTGACCATTCAAAGAATAATTCTGAATTTATCCACCCATTTTCAGAAGCTCTGATAAGGGTTCCGATGGGGGAACCTACACTCCATTCTGCCTTGACTCTTTTTGCTTTGAAGATAACCATGGGTGGCATGTAGTTACCGACAGCATTAAAACATGCAAGAATAGTTGTGGTTTGACCCTTTTCACCCGGTTGGATTTGGTAGCATGGCAGACCTTTCACGCCTAACACTTTTCCACTCTCAAAATAATCCTGTAGCCCGCTTTCATCCACATTCCATATATGCGATGGAGCTTCCTTGATACCCAGTTTTGTAAGCAGACTTTCATACATTTGAAACCAATCTTGCACCACTTCCTTGTTTAGGCCAGCAGCATGGGCAAGCGATAATGGTTCCGGTTTCCGTAGTCTTATTTCGGGATGTCGCCGCATAAATCCTTTAAACCAGTAGTACCCTGCCATGTGTTTTGAACTGTTGAAGCCAGTAATATTGTTATTCTGTGCATACTGGTAGGCAAGCGACTGAACATTTTGTCGCCTTAGGGGAAACCCTCTCACAGCCAAAATCTTGATTAGATCTGCCAATTCTGCCTCCTGAACATAGGTGAATGTTGTTTTTTTCCCGAGCTGGTACTTATGACCCCTCACTAGTCCCTTGACTCTTTTCTGCAGGGTGCTCTTTGGAACACACCAGGCTCTGGCAATGTGTCTGAGGCCTAACTTTCCTTCTTTGAATTCTTCTATTGCACCTTTCATGCGGTCCTCGGACCATCTGTTCAACTTTCTGCCTTTAACAGATGGCATACCGCCCTAAAAAGTGAGAAAAAACTGTGTTTAGGGTCTAATAAGTAGCTCAATTATATATATGATACCCCAATCCAACCCTTAATTATAATTTTATCATTACTTTATTTTTATTTTATTTTTTCAACCAACGTAATTTTAATGTGTGGTTAGAATTATAGTTTTTCATATATTTAAATCGTTCAAATTATAGGCCTAATATGTGTCCCGCTTTATCTGAAATAGCCTGTCCCACTTTATATGACAATTTTCGAGTAGGGTGGGACACACAAAATCACGTGACATGTGCAAGTAGCGCCCCCACACTGGAAATGATAAGCATGAAAAATGAAACTTTATCATTGAATAAAAACGTTTACACAAAGAGAACTCTTAACCTGTTTATAAATTTTGAACCAGGATCTTAGCAAAAAATTACCTGCTTTACTATGTCACTCTCTAAAAGGCTTACCTTGCTTCGAGTAGTTGTTTTTGACGAGTGCTATAACACTGGCAGCAGACGACGCTGGAGAACTTTTGCGAAAAGGGAAAAATATAGCAACCGACAATTCATGTACATATTGGTTTGTGAGTAGGGAGCGGTTATTTAAACGACTGGAGTTGAATCTACGTTTAAGTCCCACTTTACCTGATGTCCCACTTTATCTACACTTACCCTACATGCTGTGGATGGCCTGGAAGTGTGCATGATGCACGCGTTTTTGGCAATTCAAATTTGTATCACGATGGTTCAAACGGGACTCTTGTTTCCACCCAGGACTAGGAACATAAGGGGGATTGATATACCAGTAGTAATTCTCGCTGATCCTGCCTATCCACTCCTCTCATGGGTAATGAAGCCATATAGTGACAATGGGCGACTGTCTGCAAGTCAGAAACGTTTCAACTACAGACTATCTAGAGCCAGAATGGTAGTAGAGGCAGACTTTGGTCGCCTAAAGGGACGGTGGAGGTGTCTGCTCAAACGACTTGACATACATGTCCATTTTGTTCCAAAGTTAATATCTGCATGTTGCATTTTACACAATATCGGTGAAATACGTGAGGAGAGGTTCCTCAATGAGTGGCTTGACGAGGTGGGTAGAACAGTTCAAGAGTTAGAGCAACCACAAGAAGACATTAGAGAGAGAGAGAAGTAGCCCCAGGAGCCGCAGATATAAGAGAGGCTTTAAGGGAATATTTCAGAGATGCAGATTAAACTAATATAAGAATGACTGAAGACCAAAATATACAAGTTGACCAACATCTTTATTACCTGTCAACATTGTGGATACACTACAAAATCTATGTACTTTTCCTCTTTACTACATTATATAGAACATGTCACCATTGTGAATAAAGTACAAACTCTACTTTCGTTGTTTACTTATGACCTAGAAAATAGCATAAATGTTGAAACAGTACAAACCGTAATTCTATTATCTACTAAATTATGTTGAAAATGTTTCTCAGAAACGTTAACCTACAAGATATGTATTTCTCTCTATTTTAGCAGCACCACATATTAAAGAATAACCTTGGTGCTCTTATGTCTTAACCACATAAGCAATCATTAGCATCATAAAATCATAATTTTAGTATTGATCCATGTCTGGCAACAGAAATGCAGAAAACGAGGATGCAAATGACTCCCCAGATTCACATTCTGTACCTACTGAACCTGGGCTTTGTAAAGTGGCATTACTCGGGGTCTCCCTGTTTGACATCGAAAAAGGCCGTTCATTGCCAGGTGAGGCAGCAGCGAAGATTTGCATCATTTGCGAAAATATCCTTTCCTCGTGTTCTCTTTCAGCCTTTTGCTGTCTCTCCTCCTTTTCCATTTCCAGTCTCATTCTCTCTCTTTCAAGTTCAAGCCTTGCCTTTTCAATTTCTGTTTGTTTATTGATTCTCTGTTGCTCTAGAGGGACAAGAGTTTTTTTTCAGATTTTTGGAAGCTGTCCTTCAGTGCATCGGTCATTCGTTGGGTAACTGCACCCATTCTTTTCTCATGGGTTGGTTTCTTTGCTTGAGCTGAAATCACGAAACGGAAAAAGATTTTTTAAATTTAAAATTGTATATGTAGAAAGAGAGAGAGAGAGAGAGTTTTACTATTTTTAGACTTTATCATATTTCTGAGGTTTCCTTTCTTATTTAGTATTGATACATTTTATATATGCTGATTACTGTAATAATAATTCTTGAAGGTGAGGGGATTTATTTATCAGTTAAATTGATTACCTGGTTTCGGGTCTTTCTTGTTTCTTTTCTCACGTGTCCCATCACTGCTGTCATCATTTGCTTGGTTGCCTTCTACAGATATCTCGGATTCGTCTGCGTCATCCTCACTTTCACTATTGTTTTGGGACTCATTAGTAGTAGGAGTACTTGAACGTGGCGCTGGTGAAGGTGGTGGCGTTGGCCCCTTTGGGGAGGCAGGTGCACTAGATGCATTCTTCTCACCATCATCATCATCATCATCATCATCATCATCATCATCATCATCTTCATCGTCAGTAGTCTCATTGCCGATATTTTCTTCATTGGCTGCGTCTTCTCCAGCGTCTGAATGAGCTGTAATCATACAAGTACAATATATATATATATATATATATATATATATATATATATATATATATATATATATATATATATATATATATATATATATATATATATATATATATATATATATATATATATACAAGAGAACACATACCATCATTTCCCTAATTTAAAAAAATATATATGCCCCCGCATTCAAATGCAATACATGCTCCCTGATACTCATATCTAGGTTGGTGGAATCCATGCAAATTTTCCCGCCACTATGCCCGGAAACATCTATAAATAACACCCCAATATTTTGTGACAGATTGACTTGCATTGACAAGGGCATTTGCGTGGTGTCTGCAACTTTATTTCATTTTCATTCTAAATTATTATTATTATTATTATTATTATTATTATTATTATTATTATTATTATTATTATTATTATTATTATTATTATTATTATTATTATTATTATTATCACCTGCAGAATCACTGCTTTCCAGCAAATTACGTGGATTTACTGCCGGCTTTGATCCTAAGATGGCATCAAGTTCCTTAAAATATTTGAACTTTTTACGCCCTCTGCCCGATCTCCTGTTGTTATCTGCCACCTTCTTGTAATCACTCTTCAAACTCTTAGCTTTAGATCTGCACTGAGCGAGCGACCTCTCGTGCCCTTTTGCCATCATTTTCTGACTGATTTCTTTGTAGATTGCACTGTTTTTCTTACAACTTTTCAGCTGAAGCTGGATGTTTTCCTCTGTCTCTATTTCTATTTTTGCAAGAGTTTCCTCGTGTGACCACACGCGACCTGCCATCACTGGATTTGTGTGCCTTGTCCCTATAGCATGTAGGTCAATCTGAACATTCCAAGAGGTTGAGCACGCGGGATTTGGTGGGCATGGGTCATTCGTCTTGACCTTCGACAGTGAGGTAATAAGAAACAGATCTAAATTATACTCCTCAGCGCCCAATTTCTATTGTTTTCAGCGGAGTCTAATTTTCATAGAGCTCCTCTCTTCCTAGGAGTCTAATTGAATTAGATCCGCTGAAGTGCAAGTGACCTCATGACGGGACTTTGCAATGGAACTTCGACAATTTTTGTCTACACTTTTTAATGAAAAAAATATTTTGTCCCTGGCAGGGTTCGAACCACGAATTCTGTGATCTACGGCTGAGCGTGCTGTCTATTACGCTAAACAGCTGAGACGATGCTTCACGGATTTTACATAATATTTATTCCAGCGTGTCTATTGTTGACCAGCATTGAATAGGGTCAGGGAGCGTGACAGGTCAAGTGTCAAAGGTCGTTACATTATGTACTCTTACTTGTCGCTTTTCTCTTCGAAATCAAGTCTTTTAACTTTGTTTCAAGTAGGAAATACTTTTATAATACCCATCTTTTGGAGTATAAGTATGTCAGACGCCTCGTAGAGTTTTCCAATTGAATTAGAAGACTCGCGCTGCGCGCTCGTCTTCTAATTCAATTGGAAAACTCTACACGGCGTCTAACCTATACGTGGACAACACGTGGTTGTTAGACACGTGGGTTTGTTTGTAGTAGGGCATTTAAAGAAAACTCTGCGCACGTGCAAGTCTGGCATCCCAAGAAATATTCAGGATTCGTATGCTTCTGTTCATATTTATCTGTGGTTTCGTTACCATAACGTTATGGCAAGTGTACCGAAAGCCAAACTACCTCGCGAGTAGGTTTGGTTTTCGATACCCAAAACGCTTATTATACCGATATGGTTCCGTTTTGGTCATTTGTAATATGAACACCTCGAGATCGTACCGAAATTAGCTGAATAACGGTACCATAACGGTATTTGGGGCTAATATGAAAAGGGCCAAAGACCCACCAGTACTCCCTACAGCAGGTATATCTTCTCATTAGGCTATACCAAAAAATTACTTCGTGTAGCGAACTTTTCATGATATTCACATCTCTTCTTATACTTATGTGTGGTGATGTACATCCTAACCCAGGGCCACGTGCCCAACTCTCGGATCTATCTATTTGTCAGGCAAATGTCAGAAGCCTGTCACGGGACAAGTACAGAGACATCAAAACCAGTTGTGCGAACACTTACGACTTAATAGTTCTTACAGAAACATTTCTTTCCTCTAATGATATTAGTAGCAACTACGATCTCCCGGGCTATTACCCAATCATAAGACGTGATCGCCCTGGGAGAGCTGGGGGGGGGGGGGGGGCTGGCCTTGTACGTTTCCGGGCGTTAAATGTTAAGCGCCGACAGGACCTTGAAAACCCCGATATTGAAATTCTTTGGTCAGAAATTTGTTTTCACAACCTTTCTTTTGGCAGTAGTATACCGACCGCCGAACTCTCCCGTCTCATTCTGGGACAAGCTCCAGGAGAGTCTAGATCTGGCCCGAGCAACAGGGATACAAAATGTTGTAATTGTGGGTGATCTGAATGCGGATCGCAGAACTAACCCTGGTAAAAAATTAATAAGTTTATGTTCGACGAATTATTTAACCTTGCACATCTCTGAGCCCACTCGTATAACTGAAACCACCTCGTCATGCCTAGACCAGATTATTACAAATATCCCAAATTATATTCGTAATATATCTATTCTGCCACCACTTGCGAATTGTGACCACTGTATGATAACTGCAAATTTTTTATTCCGTATTAAAAAAGACCCACCTTATGAGAGGGTTATCTGGGATTACAAGAAAGCTAACTTTGAAGATTTTCGCCTCAAATTAGATCAAATAGACTGGGACGCATGTTTTGAGACGGACAATATAAATACTGCTTGTCATTTATGGACGAGTACTTTCCTGAACGTGGCGCGAAACTCAATCCCAAACAGAACTATTACTGTCAGACGTGACGATGCTCCGTGGTATAATTCAAAACTACGTATGCAAAAACATAAAATGTTTCGAATCCATACGAGGGCCAAAACGAAAGATAATGCCCACACCTGGAGATATTACCGCCAATTCAGAAATGCATATATTGACCGCCTAAGGCTGACAGAAGAAGATTATTACAATAAACAATGTGAAGAAATTAACAATGCTAAAGCCACAAGTAAGGGCTGGTGGAGGAACGTAAAGTGTTTTATAAAGGATAACCAAAAGCCCCTTATTAGCTCTATAGAAAAGGACGGCATCATATACTCAGATAATGCATCAAAAGCGGAAATCATCAACTCTTGTTTTTCAGATAATGATAAAGTAGATTCGTCAGGATTTCCCCATTTAGAAAATCCTCATTCTGAAAAAACTTTAATAGTCTGGTAATAACAGAAGATCATGTTTTAGACATGTCAAAAAGCCTTGACACAAGTAAAGGTAGCGGTCCCGACGGTCTCAGTCCAAAAATGTTGAAAGAGGCTGCACCTTGTATTGCAAATTCTCTATGCAAACTCATTAAAAAAGTTATCAATCACAAAAAGCATATTTCCTTCTGAGTGGAAGAAGGCAAACGTGACGCCAATTCACAAAGGCGGTAGCACAAACGACTGTAACAATTATCGTCCGATATCTTAAATAAGTTGTGATGGCAAAGTTATGGAAAGGGCCGTCTTCAAACGTGTTTAACTTTTACCGGGATAATTTAGTTATCACAGACAAACAGTCAGGTTTCACGCCAGGGGACGGGGCAATAAATCAATTAATATATTTATACCATCAGTTTTGTAAAGCAGTCGACGAACAAAAAGAAGTACGGGTTATATTTTGCGACATAACTAAAGCATTTGATAAGGTGTACCACAAAGGACTCCTCCACAAACTATCGAAATCTGGTATTTCTGGTCAATAATTATCTTGGTTTCAAAATTATTTAAATAATAGAATGCAACGAGTTGTTATAAATGGAGAATCCTCCAGCTGGGGCAACATCGAAGCTGGAGTTCCCCAAGGTTCTGTTTTGGGGCCCTTAGTTTTTCTCATTTACATTAATGACATAGTTGATATAATTCATACAAATGTTCGCTTGTTTGCGGATGACACCACACTTTATGTTAAACTCGACGACCCTGTAACAGCTAGCAATGAAATGAATTCTGACTTGCAGTCTCTCTCCGAATGGGCTCGTGACTGGCTTGTGACGCTAAACCCAGGTAAAACCAAAGAAATGTTACTAAGTAGGAAGCGTCAGAGTGTACATCACCAGGATTTGGTGTATGAGAGAACAGTCATTGAAAAGGTTCAGGAACACAAGCATCTTGGTCTGGTTCTCAAATCTGACTTATCATGGTCAGCTCATGTTAAGATGATAACAACAAAAGCCATGAAGATGGTATGCGTTTTGCGTAGCCTTCAGTACAAATTGAACAGACATGCACTTGAAACCCTTTACTTTTCTTTTATTCGCCCATTGTTGGAGTATGGTAACATAGTCATGTGTAATGGCACACGACCAGACGAAACTGATCTAGAAAATGTCCAATTAGCAGCAGCTCGAGTTGTTACAGGGGCACGTAGATTCACTAGTCATTCTAAACTGTATGAAGAAACAGCATGGGAAACTTTGGCTCAACGTAGGGATAAACAAAAGCTAATATTGCGGTATAAAATTGTAAATGATATTGCCCCTAATTATCTTAAGGAACTACTACCTGAAACAGTCCAAAATAGAGTAAGATATGGTGTTCGGTCCCATTCTAAATTTACCCATATAAAAGCCCGAACAAACATTTATGGCGATTCGTTTTTTCCGTCAGTGGTACGTCTTTGGAACAGCCTGCCTATTGAAACAAGAAAATGCGAATCGCTGCAAGAATTCAAATCCAAATCAATAGTAACAAGGATAAAGCAAACGAATTTTTTTATGCTGGAGGTAGAAAAATTAATGTTATACTAGCTCAATTACGGATGGGCTGCAGCGATCTAAAGGCTGACCTGTATAAAATAAGGGTAGTCGATACACCGACTTGTGTCTGCGGCCTAGGAAACGGAGATGTATTTCACTACTTTTTCGAATTTCCCCGTTACTCTGCACAGCGTAGTATCTTGCAAACCGAAATCATCCCCCATGCTCAATTTCAAGCAAAACATTGCTGTATGGACCCATCAATTGCCCTAAACAAGTAAAATCAAAGATTTATGATGCTGTTACCGCCTACGTCAAAGACACAAATAGGTTTCCTTAATAACTGTCACGGGAACAATTCTGTTTAGCTAGCCATACTATACCTATCTGTCCTGTCAAATTGATGTCAACTTCTCTTTGTATGTCCTTGTACATGTATTGTCCTGTTATACCTGTATTTGCACCCTCTCTTCACTGGATTGTACTTCACAGCTTTTCTTTTTTTTTCTCGAAAGGGGTTCATATAGGCTTTGCCTGCTCCCCAATCGTTTTTGGAAATAAAATATGTTTAAACCAAGATAGGTAAGGAACTTGGTGCAGGTCCATAGGCGTTTTGCTGAACCTGCTCGATGAATCAAAGGACACGCGAGGCGCAGCCGAGCGTGTCCTTTGATTTATCTCGCAGGTCCAGCAAAACGCATATGGACCTGCACCGCGTTCCTTGCCTAACACGTAACTACAATCGACCTTTCCTTTTCTCAGTTGAATGTCAACTTGGACTGGCATCAAAGCCCCTCTCTAGTTTGTCCTGTGTTCACGTGCCCCTTCTGTGTTTACGGCTCAGCGTAACATTTTCATAGACAAAAATTCAATTTGCACTTTATAAACTCTGAACCCTGTTGCGTCTCATTTGTTTTGTTCCTAGTCTTGTCCCCGTTTTTTCTTTTTACGTTTTGATATATTGTTAGCCTACTAGGCCTATTACTTTTCTTTAGCAAGAGGGATTCACATAGGGCTATACCCTCCTCATAAAATGTGTTGAACCAACTAATTACTCAATGAATTTGTTGCAGGAATGATGTCCAAAACTTTCTTGTAAACATGTATAGATGTCGGCGTTGAAAGTAGGCCTAAGGTATATATTTTTTGCCATGAATACCCAATTAAACATAGAAAAAGCAAAATCTTACATGGCCGCAAAGAGAGTTACTATTTTTCTCTCACTCGGGATCGTTGTTGGTACGGACAATAGTAACTCTCTCTGCAGGGGCTTATAGAAGTTACCAACACATGTATCATGTTAATGATTCAACTTCGAAACGTTTACTTTTTGTGCGTGAACTCTAGCACAGAGAGAAATATATTATATATATATATATATATATATATATATATATATATATATATATATATATATATATATATATATATATATATATATACATATATATATATATATATATATATATATATATATATATATATATATATATATATATAAAATCGAGACTGCCGTGACAATCACCAAACTAAAATCGTATTTAAACATAAGGATTCATGAACCGAATGACAGACATATGAAGATCGTTGCGTACAGCCTAATAACATATCGAGGGCAAGTAAGCAGTAATGCCATACGCTTTCGGCAGCACCGCCACCATGCACATGAACATGCTGGTGACGCGTTAACACTTATTTGGAAAAGATGTTCCGTGGTCCATGGGTAAAATAGATGTCTCTTGCCTGCGTTAAGAAGTTTGGGATATTTCAACGAGCGTCACAATGAACTAGAAATTCTCCTTTTGAACTGGCACGAAGTCGGTAAATTTCGCACTTCAAGGGGAAGAAGATTCCACATTTCTATAGTAGAAGGTAAAAAAGATTTTTCAAACAACATTAATCTTGGAAATAAAGGTATGTCAGAATGTCTATTCGTATCAGATTGACACCTGGTGTCGTAGCTGTAATTTCCGTAGGGTGCTGGACCACTGGGGAGAGCGGTATACAAATAACTAGCGGTTAACTTGAGGACTATCTTATAAATCAAAGAAAGTTCGAGATCTCTCTCCATTTGGAGAGAATTTCCCAACCAATTTCTTCATACAACTTAACAGTGGGTGTTGTCCTCATTGCTCCTGTAACCATGCGGGCCGCAGACAATTGTAAATCTTCTCAGATCTTTTCGTCGGCCTGTCCACAGCCGTCCCAGACAACACTGCCATATTCTAAAAGGGGACGAAGACATGAAAAGTAAATAAATTCTTATGTAACACGATCAAGACGAAACTAGAGACTTCATTATGTTTATCTCTTTGGAAGCTTTGGCGACAATTTCTTCAATATGGCCATTCTACTTTAAATCAGATTTCAGAGTAATACCTATATGTGTGTGTTCGGGCATATTTTCTCGCTGATGACTTTTGAAAACAAACCATGAAATGGTGAAGAATATGTAGAGACAAGCATAGTGTCGGTTTTTAAAGCATTGAAGCCTTAGCTACTCTTCAGACCAATCGTCCAAAGAGGCAAGATCTTGAGTGAGACCAGTAACTGCAAAAGCAAGAAAAAGGGATGTGTCGTCCAGAAAAAGTTTAACAGTAGAATTTACAACATTTATATATCATTAATATAGAAAAACAAAAACAAAACAAAAAAACAAAAACAAAAACAAACAAAACAAAACAAAACAAAAAAAAAAAAAACAAAACAAAACAAAACAAAACAAGACAAAAAAAAAACAACAACAAAAGAACAAAAAATAAAAAAATATAAAACAAAAAACAAAAACAAAAACAAAAAACAAACAAGTGTGGGTTCTTGAATATGGGGGGCGGGGGGGGGGGGCAAGGATACACGTTGAACAGAAATAATAAAGTTTTCTGCCGGATGCTGTTGTAAAATCAGCATTAAGTTCACCTGCTATAAGGATGTTATAGATACCGACAGTTTTTGCATGGTAGAGACATTTGACGGTAATTTGTCCCAGAATAACGCTGGGGAATCAGGGGGCCTGTAAATAACTCATTGTGTAACTAGATTTGAGCCCATAATAATTCAAGGTCAGCGCTTTTATGCTGGTGACATCTATTAACTAAAAGTTAATGTGAAACGTACACACCTACACCCCCTGCTATCCCATTTGTTCGGTCTCTTCGCATGACAGTATGGAAACCAGATAGGGCAAGATCGTCATCTGGAATATTATCTGACAAAAAGGTCTCAGAAAGAGCTATTATATCAAAATTTTGGGCAATATCGGCACGAATGCATCTTAACTTTTTTTGTAACAAGCTTCAAATTTTAATATAACATGGACTAATATCATGGTAATCATCATTAGGCCCAGGATTACGATGGATATCGCCTACCAATAGATCCAAAATTGTACAATTTTGATTTATGCAAATTAGGCAAATACATAAAATCAAAATGTTGAATATCTTCAAAACTTTTATAGATATTTGTGTCATTCAACTTCGGTTTAAAAGTTTGGGACATGGCCAGATCCAATAAACCAGGAACAAGAATTATGGCATTTTAAGTCATGCAAATTAGGCTAATACAGAAAATTTTGATAATGTTGAACAATGGCAAAGTGTAGCATTTAAACTGTTCTCATTTTTTAGGCACCCACCCAGACTGATTTGCTGTAAAGCAAATCTTCTTACCTAGTTCTTTCTTCTTTCTTTCTTTCTTTCTTTCTTTCTTTCTTTCTTTCTTTCTTTCTTTCTTTCTTTCTTTCTTTCTTTCTTTCTTTCTTTCTTTCTTTTTTACCAGTTACTTTGTCTGAAACTTTTCTCTGACACTATTATATATAGAAACTCCAAACATGGCATGAGTGCACCTCCATTCAAGGAGCTTTGTCTTTTTATGCAGAGGAATAAAGATGTTTAAAGTTATGCAAATTAGGGGCATTTGATATTTAAAATCTTGAATATCTTAAAAGTATAATAGATGGAGATGTCATTTCAACTTCTACTAGGGGGTTATTGACCATTACGCATGTAATAAATCTTAAACAAAAGTTTGAGCAATTTGAATTATCCTATTAAAGTAGCACCATTGGAAATTTTAAATCTTGAATAACTTCAAAGCTATTATAGATAGAGATGCCATTCCAACTTCTACTCCTATGCTATGGATTAGTACACATCTAATCATACCTATAAGCTTTGAAGACACACACTGATTTGCTATGCAGGAAATCATCTTTTCTAGTTAAAGTGTGTGTGTCAACACACACTTTTCTGTTTTTCCGGAAATTCTCTCTTTCTTTCTTCTTTTCTTCACCAGCAAATTTGTCCGACACTTTTCTCAAACACTATTATACATAGAAACTCCAAACTTGGCATGATTGTACCTCCATACAAGGAGTTTGACCGTTTTATACAAAGGAATGAAGATGTTTAAAATTATGCAAATTAGGGGCATTTGAAATTTTAAGTCTTGAATATCTTCAAAAGTATAATAGATAGAGATGTCATTCCAACTTCTACTAGGGGGTTATTGACCAGTACGCATCTAATGAATTTAAAACAAAAGTTGTAACAATTTAAATTATGCTAATTAGCAGCATTTGAAATTTTAAAACTTGAATATCTTCAAAACTTATATAGATAGAGATGTCATTTTAACTTCTAATAGGGGGTTGTTGACCATTGCGCGTATAATGAATTTAAAGCAAAAGTTGTATCCATTTAAATTATGCTAATTAGAAGCATTGGAAATTTTAAAACTTGAATATTTTCAAAACTATTGTAGCTTAGAGATGTCGTTTCAACTTCTACGATGGGGTTGTTGACCATTGCGCACCTAATGAATTAAAAATAAAAGTTGTAGCAATCTAAATTATGCTAAATAGCATCATTAGAAATTTTAAATCTTCAATAACTTCAAAGCTATAATAGATAGAGATGCCATCCCAACTTCTATTCCTGTGTTATGGAATAGTTATACATTGCCATACCAATATGCTTTGAAGAAACACACACTGATTTGCTATGCAGTAAATCATCTTTCCTAGTTGGTTTTGGTCTTGTCACCCATTTACCTAAGCACTGAACCTGGCGGGAATGAAGAATGTGAAGCAGGCTATCCACAAGGAAAATCCTTGAACTCCCACTTGTTCTTCAACAGTTAGCGATGCCAAAAGCATGTTCAGAAATACAGGTAAATTTTGGACGGCATTTGAGAGTCTCTGTAAAAAGATACGCAAATCTTGTTTATTATCTTGTCACCTGTAACTGTAGTTACTAAGAAGTATCCATGCCATTAATACATGTATGTAATTGACTTCGATCATTGCAGAACAGTGTTTCTCTATGGAAGTAAACTAGGCAAAAAAGTCGGCGCTTTTACAATTTAATGTACGTTACACATTTTGCTAACTATTTTGGAGGTACATGTACTTACATATGTGTGTGTGTGTGTGTGTGTGTGTGTGTGTGTGTGTGTGTGTGTGTGTGTGTGTGTGTGTGTGTGTGTGTGTGTGTGTGTGTGTGTGTGTGTGTGTGTAATCGATCCAGAGCAACATGTGTGAAGAGCAGCAAAGCTTGACTGCACATGTGCTAAATATATGAAACAAAACATTGTTTTAGGGCAATTTACCTGGGTAATATGGACAAAAACTTGGCCAAACATGGGTACAAAAGCATAAGGGATCCTGGATTGGCCATGTATTTGTCTTTGGGTTGTCAAGACACCGTGCCACGGATATGTGACGAGAACAGGGCGAGAGCCACAGGCAGCCTTGACGCTGGGGAGTGTTGGGGGTTTATGGCAAGGGCCATCGGAGTCCACGACAAGACCAGCAATAAGTTGCTCCAAAATTCCACGAAAACCAATGATGTTCTGGATCTGCCAGAATGGGGATGGGATAACCAAAGGCAACCAGCAGATAACATGGCTCCTTTGTTGTCAATATAACATTAAGATGCACGACACGCGCTGGCGCAGACCCCCAACAACAGCGGCAAATGACCCGTCCTCAGCAGAGGCATATTTCTACCGAGACCATGTACAACAGATTAAATGCTGCCGGTTTAAATTCCAAAATTGTGTTCAAGAAACAGATGATAACCACTCAGCACAACGTAGTCAGATCAGAGTGGGCAAGTTGGCATGTCTATATCAAACAGACAGGGTGGAACAATGTGTTGTTTACTAAACAAATGTTGGTTCTCCCTGCACAGGGCCGATGGGCAAATTCGAGCCCGGAGAAGAACAGGGGACATGTCACATGCGGTGTGCAAGCCCGCAGGTATCTGTTGAAGCGGCAGCATAGTGAACTGGCTGGCCATCTCAGCAAATGGGAAGACAGACATTGTCTTTATGAACAGTGCCATGAATGCTAGACGTTGTATTAAAAAACCTGCGGACTCATGTTGTGTCATTGGCGGGAAGTTTATCCTGACGCAAGACAAGGCAAGACCGCATGTTGCTGCTGAAGTTAGGAACTTCTTGGCCAGGGAGGGTGCGGAGTTTATGGAATGACCAGTTTGCTCCCGTGACGTTGATCCCATTGAGCACCTGTGGGAACATTTCAAAAGAAATGCAGCCTGTTGACCACCGTGGTGGATACACATCCTGACCAGTTCAATGGTTTTTTTTTTTTTTTTTGTTTCATGTAGAAAAGTAACATTTATCATCAGCCACAGCCTGTGATAACTACACAGAGCCCACTCATTTCACGTTGAATGCTGGTGCCTTATGGGCATTCTTGCGAACCGGAGAGACAGACTGTGTGCTCATTAGTGTTGTACAATGAATAATAGAGCATGGATTCCTTTGTGCTGCATTTGTAGTACAAATCAAAGCTAAAGTATATACAGTCTATAAGAATTTTGAAAAAAAAATGCAGAAATATATGCTGATTTGCTTTAGATAAAACTTTTCTAAGTGGAGACTTATTTTATTTTTTATTTTTTGCTTAGTTTAAAAATTGCTACTGGCATATTCTTAAGTGTATCGTTTATGTCACCAGTGACACACTCTTTCAACGTTAACTACTGTTGTCTGCTTGTTGTTATCCATTCCCGATAAAATAATTTAAGGTTGATTTTTGGGTTAGTCATTTTCCGGAAGGGTCCAGCATCCGTATGTCGGCATGCAACCTATTTCTATCAAAATTACCAGAACAAGTCTGAATGACGAACAGATGTTTGCTTGTCGTTTCTACTGAATTTTCATTTTTGCTTTGTCAGCAGGAATGCTACGTCATCCTTTAACAACTGTCACAAACGCGCTTTAGTCTTGGAGTGTCACTCAGAAAGCGGTGGACACAGTTTTCAGTAGATTAAGTGTGGCATACATGTATGTCAGGTATACATATCCAAAAGGCGTATATATTTGCAGAACCAGTCAATGTGCAAAATACCAGGTATGTGAAGGGTATTATAAGTCGATATGCGGCGTGCATGGGGATCTTTCATGTGCAAATTCATGACTGTAACATGAAAACAAAACTGATTCCAATAAATTGCTTTTAATGCCACCTAAATTACACAACTGCTTCCCCATAATAAAACGTCATATTATATATGACACATTTAATACAACAAAATGACTTAATACACAATATTTCAAGCGAATACCGATCTTCAAAAGAATTATCATATGCTTAAATCCATTTATGTAGAATTATTCCACACTGTGGTCGATACAATGTGTCCAGAAATAGAACGGTAAACAACACAATGATTTCCATATCTGTGTAAATAAACTCACTTGTTGACATTCCATTAATGTTTCCGCTGCTTTGAACCATTGAGAGTTGAAATGAAAACTACACGACAGTTTCCGTACCAATTGTTCACCAACTATACAGACCAGCTTCATATCTACATGTGCGGAACGTTAATCTTTCAAGACCAAATGAGTTGCTCGTAAATGTAGATTACGCTTCATATATATTACATTTGTTTGACTCCAATCCGTTATAACCATCTGGTATCCAAATGGAGCATATTGTTGTTAGGTCATGCAGGATTTGTGCTTTTGATACTGATAGTGTGAACATATAATGACAATGACTAGAATAATAGTGATAACACAAAAACATTCGACACAACGGTGGTCTTGTCACAGCAATAAGATTTAAGGGGTATCACATGGTAATTTATTTATGCATCAGATAGCGCCAAACTGGTTACTCATTTTTTAATTCAAAGTATAGAGTCAACGGGTGTTTATAATGGTTTGTTGATTTGCTCTGCAGTGCATTATTATGAACAGTGTGTACTATAATGCATAATGACGAATAATGTGTTGATCAGTGTTTTAGTGAGTGCAATAGGAAAGGTCAGAATTAGCTCCAAGGTGTGTATTCGCCCCAATACACAACTGAATACACAAACATCTGGAGGGTTATAGCTGTGTATTCCCATTGGTTGGTATGTTAAAGCAACCTTAAATAAACTAATCACTTTTGTAGCTGTGGTTATATGATTTTCGTGAGGTATTCAGTTCTGCATCTAAATTGACTGTCTGAAATTTTGTGTTTCGATGTGCAATAGTTTTCAAGTTATTGAAGTTGCAAATTACAATGTAAAGCAATGGGAATACACGAACCTAGCCCTCCGCTGACTGCAGTGCCTTCTTTTAGGCAGTTCTTAAACCTTCTGTTCTTGCCCTTGCCTATTAAAAAGGGTAGGTTATTCTTACCACGTTCTCTGTTTATGCTAGAGTGATATTTCTTTTCAAATTTTTATATAACTCCTCTTTAATCTTTCAATATCTTTAATTGAAGTTCCATGTACCATGAGCAAATTATTTAAGGCAAAAATAAAACTTTACTGTGTTAATTTGTATGTTTATTGAAGCTGTAGCTGACGGAGATACAAGGACAGAAGTCGCAATATTCTGCACCAACAAAATGCATCAATTGTGATATCATGAAAATATATATCTTTATAGACTAGTACATTGTGTTGTTCACTGTTGTCCCATTTGGAGATCATAACAAGAACACAAAACATACGCACAGAATTGTCATTTTGGGATCAGCGCAAAAGGGAACAAAACAGACAAACTGAATTGTCTGAGAAGGTCACGTGCTTAGTACCGTACTCTGATCAACAAGGGCGGTTTGGGTCAATTTTACAATCAGATCAGAAAAGATAAAGCATTTGATCTTTTTCCCAAGTTGTCAAAATTTTTGCTGGGAACAACACTCAGACTGCCCGTATTTCTTTGCTTTCACATATGTTGAGATTAATGTTGTTCAACTGTGGCATACAAGCTGGCATGATACGAGGCTTGAAAGAAACGTCCTATCTGAGATAATGCTTGATGATTTAAGTGATATCCCAAAATATATTCTGATATCGCTAAATAACATATTTACTGATATCGCTAAAACATTTAATGATATCGCTAAATGTATATCCGCTTCCTGTCCTTTTTTTGTCCAATATGGCTGCCGTTTTGGAGGGAAATGTGATGGCTATATCTCAAAGTGTCCTGTCCAGAATTTATCGTCTTCTCTGGTATAGTCAAGGGGTTTATTATGCTGCTGCGAAGACGGCGTATGCTAACTATTAATTTTGTCGTCAAACTTAGCAGTCAGGCCAACAGGTCCAAATGTACAGTCCTTCGCGCCAATCACTGCACAATCACGGTACAATTATCGTGCATGCATGCAACTTATTTAGCGATTTCGCTAAATACATCTTATTTAGCGATATCGCAAATGCATCTAATTCAGTGATATCTATAAATGATTTAATGATAACGCTCAATCATTTAGGGATATAGCCAAATCATTTCGGGACATCACTAAATCATTCAGGGATATCTTTCAATCATTTAGGGATATCACAAACTGATTTAGGGATATCAATAAATGAGACCATTTAGCGCTATCGACAAATGTAGATTTGGCGATATTGCTAAATGATAATTTAGTGATATCGTCACATACGCTAAATGATTTAGTGATATCTTCTAATAGGACTAAATGTCAAAAGGGCTCCCTCCCATCTGAAAGTATTCCAGAACCAGCTTGCATCCTCTGCTTCCCAGGAAAAGGTCCCACCACCTCCGTATCCCTGACCTAGGGCACCCCATTTCCCCGGAAACCTCACACTGGGAAAGACCAGCTTTCAGCAAGCCAATGATCCTGCCTCTCCCGATTTTAGAGAGCTGTGAGTAACCCGTACGCAGGGGCATTACGGATTCACATTTATAACTATGTTGCAAGTGCATGGTCCCTGATGAAGCCCACAGGTACCCCAATATCAGATACACTTTTCACACTTTTGTGGCTGTTATATCATTTCATGGACATTTTGTTTTTGCAAATTTTTGTTGTTGCAGGACCCACAGGAGTGATGTGAAGCAAGGTGAATTCCATATAAAATGCACCACAGTGATGAAAAATGATACTTAAGCTGCCTCAAGATACATACAAGTAGCTATTTTGCTTTGCTGATAAGATAGTGTTATCTCACGCGGCCTAAAGTAAACAAAACAAAAGTCCGATCGCAAGCGATCACCGAGGAGCCCCGGCCAACCGCGCTCCCACTTTGATGTTCCCACGATTTGCAGCATAAATTAATGACATGATTGTTTGACTTTTTTATGCCAGATGTACCCTACAAAATGCGCATTGTTACAATTTTGCAAATGAAAAAAATTGTTGAGAACTGCGCGAGTTACGGCCAGATGAAAACCTACAGATGGCCAAAGAAAATTAACTTTTTACCTAAACGGGTAAACTATTAATTGCAGAACTGCGCACTAACAAAACTCCTTCATGTGTCCAAAATGACTTGGACATTAGAGGCTACAAGTACATTGGAAGGGTGTATTGTTAGAATTTCTTCATTTCAGCCCAACATGATTAAAGTTGAATGAAAAGTGATCTACTAGTTGCGCCTAAAATACTCAGTAGGCCGAATGGCTTTGACGTTTGGCCTTCAAAGGTCAAATGTAACTGTTTGCATTGTGGCTTGAAGTCGGGCTCTGCAACAGACCTAAGATCACGGAGATCTTTTGAAAACTTTTGGACTTCAAGACCAAAACACGTTGTTCTAAGTAGGTCAGGATACCCGCAAAACAAGGTCACATACAGGATAAGGGTATATTAGATGGGTGGCACACATCATCCAATATTGTTCTAAAAGTCATTGGAAAGTTATGACCTTCCAACATCGACAAACAGAAAAAAAAAAACGTAAAAATTCCTGATCTTTAAAATAAAGGTCAACATAACATATCTAGTATCAGGTGAAAGACTTGAGAACACAAGTGTAACTCTGCTAGAATGAGACTGACAGCCCATCCATATCTGCGATTTCGCGGATACTCAACATGTAGCGCATGCGCAGATCTTTGTGAGAAGCCTTATTTTCGCTCCAGTCAAAGTTATCGTTTTTTGGAGGATATATGTTCTGGATTTTACATTTTCCTGTCTGGAGTATAAGGATATGATCTAGTGACTTTTTTGACCATTTTCTGGACTGCCGGGCTTTCGGGAAATTTGATGTAAAGGACGGTGCCATTTATCACTCTTTGTTTGAATATTCCGCCATTTATACTTCGAAGACAACATGGCTAAAAACGGAGCTAATCCAGACGTTCCTTTGAATGACAATTCGGTTACTCCTGGGACTAGTGGAGTTAAAAGACCATGGATGTCGCCTACAGGTGAGACTCCCCCTTCTAAATCTACCAATGTTGATGTGTCGGAAGTGCTTGATATGCTAAATGATCCAAGGATAAAGACCATTATGAAGCGAATCACTGATGATATGGACGCTAGATTCAAAGTGCATGTTGACTCTTTAGGTGCCAGAATTAACGACATCGAAGCCTAATTGAACGCCAAATATGATGCGCTACAAACTAGAGTTGTGACCTTGGAATCCAAAGTTAAGTCTTTGGAATCGAATGTTGAGCTTCTGCAAGCTGAAATTGATAGGTCCGAGCAGTATAGCCGAAGAAACAGCCTTCGTATTTGGACAAATGATCCTGAGCAGGCGGGGGAAGACACCGACAAGATTGTGCTGGCCTGTGCCGAGAAGTTGGGTGTTAATCTTAACTTAGAAGAAATTGATAGGTCTCACAGAGTAGGGAGGGCGGGTGGTAACAAACCTCGGGCTATCATTGTGAAAATGGCCACATATCGCTCCCGTCAGAAACTTTACAGAAATAGGCGGCGGGATCGAGAAATATTTATTTCGGAAGACTTGACCAAGAAGAGATCAAATCTCATGTACATTGCCAGGCGCTTAAGGCGTGGCAAGGCTATGAAATCCTGCTACACAAGAGACGGTCGTGTGTACATCCGAGAATTTAACCCCTGGGGATCCAACAGAGACGCAGAAGGCCCTGAAGTTGAAATCCGCTCCATGAAAGACTTGGACAAGTACTAGGACAAAGTTTCGTATGAAAACAATGCGTCCGCTGAACCGCCAAGTACTAATTGATCGTTTCAAACTATACAAGACTATGTTTGTACATACTTGGTGTTAGCGCTATTTGTCACATGTATCCCTGCCACCGTCACGCCATTGTGACATTGTTCATTCGCAGCATACAACCTGAGACGAGGAGATCTTAGTTACCCACTTCTGCTTTTGTCAGGACCGAAAAACTGTTTAAAACTGAACTATGTTTGCAAACAATGTGTACGTTCAGCGACCGATTTTCATCCTATATATTGCTCTACATGGTCATACTTTCCATTATTTTTACTGGATTTGTATACTATGGTTGATTTTGTTTCATTATGTTTCCAGGTAGTACTTGTTTATAACTCATAACCCGTGTTTTCTCATCCCAAATCTTTAAAAATCGCTTCAAAATCTATTACCGTCTTCTTCGCAAGTTTCAAGTGCTCCTAAGACCACGTGACTAAAGTGCTTATATACACTGGGTCATCTATCAAGCGAAAAAGTTTGCATGCTCATACGGGTTTTATTCCTAATTTACTCCAAATATGATCTAGCATTGTTGGATTTGCATAGGTATACATTTCCCCCTGTTTGAATGTATGTAAGAATTCATAAGTGCATATTTAGGAACCACTTGCTGACCTCTCTTCCGCACGGATTACTGTACACAACATATGAGTGACTTTTGTTTGTTTCGTACTTGCTTGTTTATCCATTTTACTTGTGACGAAGTCAATTATCAAATTAGAAATGCATTGGTTGAGATATATCATATAACTCTCTGCAGTAGTGTCAAAGCCTCTCTTGCTTTAAATGGTAAATTGATGACTCTTAATGTAAACGGTAGCGTTCTGTCATTTTTCACCTGACATGCATCGAATGCTCGAGCTATGTACCAAATCTATCCATGTATAAATCCTATTTGATGATATTCCCATTATTTGAAATATGAAATACAGTTTTTCACATGTACTCATGATAACATTTTGGAATTTTGGTTTCCTCTTGATAACCTCGTGTATCTTCATGTACATTAACTATGCAGGGGATGTTTCAAGTTTATATCGCCTTGGAAATGCTTTTTTGTACTTAAATGATGCCGGTCATCGTTTCACATATGTATACTATGTTGTGAATTTATACTGTATGAATAGTATCAACCTATGTTACTCCTGCAACATTTGTCACTCACTGACACATACTTTTTTTTTTCTTGTGGTATTCATGGCAGTTAAGTCCTTTAGTGCACTTGACATGCTCCTGAATTATGGTCGTTTACATCATTTCACATGAACTGGCCCGCAGTTCCCTTTGCATTTCTCACCTGCTTACATTTTATTGTTTTGTATGTTGCTATGCTATTTGTATCACAATGTTATGCGTTCAATACCTTTGCTGAATATGGGCTACAAAGTCTTGGCATCAATTTTCGGGTCCTCTGTCTCTCGTTAGCAAATTTATTTCCCCAAGAATCATTCGCATCTGTAGTAAGACAACTTTTAATTCATTCCTGTCTTGATGGGTATCAGTATTGAGCAACACCAATTAGCGATTGGTTTATATTTAAGTAGATGTAGCACCCGCGATACTTACCTACATTCTATACGTGTATCGGTTGAATACGAAATAACAATTTCATTCAGCCTCTTATTTTTATCAGTCATAACCTTGCTACTTAATGGATTCCTCTGTGCCCGTCATATTATTACATTCCTATGCAAATTTATTATGTCAGCATCGGATGTACACCCCAACCCCGGCCCCATCAACCCCTCCTCAAATAATGTATTGAAGGTATGTCATTCTAATGTCCGTAGTATCAAGAGTGCCGGAACATTGGAAGCGATTCAAATGTTGGCCCAGTCTGATTATTTCAAAATTATAACCATTTCTGAAACTTGGCTAGATTCCGACTACCCCGATCAGCTTTTAGCCATTGATAACTTTCAACCACCTTTCAGGCGGGATCGCCAGACAGGCAGAGGAGGGGGGGGGGGTCCTAACTTATGTTCACTCATCATTACCTTGCACTAGGCGTGCTGACATAGAAGGCCAATACTGCGAATGCATCTGGGAAGAAATTTCTACACCTCTTGGGGCACTTTTTGTCGGTAACTACTATCGTCCACCTGGCCAACCTGCCGAAATCCGAGACGCTTTCCTTGAATCTCTTTCTACTTCTATCCACACAGCACTTGAAAGCAACCCCCACACGTTGATCATTACTGGCGACTTTAATGATAGGTGTGCTGACTGGAACTCGGCTCATCCTGACAGCGAACTGGGCACATCACTTGTCAATCTTGTAGCAAGCCTCAACCTCTTCCAGCTTATTGAACAACCCACCAGGATAAATGAATATACCAGCAACCTGTTAGATTTAATCATCACGGACTCTCCGGGACTCGTCCTGGATAGTGGTGTGTTAACCTCAATTTCAAACTCCGACCATTCTGTGATCTTTTGTTGCCTTTCTCTCACTCACTTCAAAGATAAATCTTTTAGTAGGCCTATAAGGGACTTTAACAAAGCAAACTTTCAAGATTTGAACATTGCTCTCTCTTCAGCTCCATGGGATACGGCCCACGAAGTTTATGATTCCCTCGATGATATTGTCTCGTATTGGTCTGATCTTTTCCTATCCACTGCTGAAGACTTTATTCCCTACAGAGAGGTTACTATCCGCCCTCAAGACAAACCTTGGATATCCACAGAAATAAAGAAACGTACTCGACAACGTAATCGAGCATGGAAACGCTTCAAGCGTTCCTCTAATACACCCCGTCCTTACAACTTTGACATGCACTTGAAGATTGAGAAGTTCTATCGTTTCTACAAAAAGTCTCGCAACATGGTTTTAAACAAAATTCGTCAGTCCATGCGTTCATATTTCCTGAAATTAAACCATAAATTAGACGATAAAGACCTCCACCCTAAGCAATGGTGGAAACTGTCCAAGTCTGTCCTAGGCAACAAAATTCACCCGGACATACCCCCTCTCATAGACAACAACAATGTCATATCTTGCATTACGGAGAAATGCGATTTCTTTAACACTTACTTTGCAAGCCAATGCAAAATTCTACCTGACCTGGATGCTCCTCCACTGCCTAACTTTTCATTCATAACTGATGCACGCCCACATAATATTTCTGTCAACGAGGATGACGCGAAGAAGGTGTTATCTACTCTCCGTCTGTCTTCCGCTTCTGGTCCTGATAACATTGGTAATATCCTACTCAAGAATTCAGCTGTGTCTATCAGTAAATCAATGACTAAAATTTTCACACAATCGCTCAACCAATCTTACTTTCCTAATTCTTGGAAAAGATCCAATGTTTGTCCGGTTTTTAAAAAGTCAAACAGGCAAGTAAAAAGTAACTATCGCCCTATCTCTTTACTTTGTTATGTTTCCAAAGTGTTTGAAAGACTAGTGTTTAACGCTCTCTACGAATATCTGACATATCATGATCTCCTTACTCCCAAGAATTCCGGCTTCAAAGCTGACCACTGTACTATAAACCAACTTGTTTATATTCTTCACAACATCTACAATGGCCCGGAACTTTCCAAAGAAACAAGAATGGTGTTCTTGGACGTATCGAAAGCATTCGATAAGGTATGGCACCCTGGTTTCCTTTTTAAGCTCAAACAACTGGTCATCTCGGACAATCTTACATCGTGGGTGGAAAGTTATCTATCTAACCGTTTTCAGCGTGTGGTTATTCATGGACAGACATCTTCTTGGTTGCCTGTCGAAGCCGGAGTACCCCAAGGATCCATTCTGGGCCCTTTGTTATTTCTGGTATATATTAATGACCTTGTAGATAATCTTAAATCTGGTAGAAAGATTCAAAAGAGTCTCTTTATTGGCAATAAACTGTTAGAAAATGTTAGTAGCTATACTTATCTTGGTATTGAAATTTCATTAAATGGGGCTTTTGAGAATGGTATTAAAAGATTATGTGAAAAAGCAAACAAAGCCCTTGGAAGATTAAAACGTATCCTTCCAATCGATAAAACAAGCATTAAACAAAGCCTAAGTTTGTTTGACAAACTTATATCTCCAATATTACTTTATGCATGTGAAACATGGGGTGCCTATACAATATCACCTGAAAAAACATTCCTAAACAACAACTTGTCTGGGTATTACAAACTAAGCTACGAAAGGTTATATATGAGTTACTTAAAATATTGTCTAGGTGTTCATCGCAAAGCTTCTAACGTTGCTGTTTTAAGTGAACTTGGCAAAACACCCCTTTCTTTAAAATTTATCAACCTAGTGTGTAAAAACTTCTTCCGAATAACAAATATGTCACCGGACAGCTTATTGTACGACTGTTATTTGTGTAATCTAGACTTCCCAACTAATCTATCTTCTCAATGGGTCAGTACTACCAAAAATACATTTCTAGGTTTAAATCTTGAAGAAATTTGGCATAATCAAGGAAACAGTTCAGGCATATACCCTTCAAAACTATTCAAATCAGCAATCAAAAGTAAATTCTGTACTCAATGGGGGCAAGATTTAAATTCTCAAGGTGATCAAGATAAAAAATTGCGAACGTATACTTTTTTTAAAACGGATTTCAATTCAGAATTATACCTTCACCAGATAAAAGATTTCGATATACGCAAATATATTACCCGCCTTCGCATAAGTGCACATAATTTAACTATTGAAACTGGACGCCACAAAAGACCAAACAAAATTCCTGTTAATCTCAGAGTTTGTGATATAGTGTTTTTTATTTTCGATTTCTTTGCAAATGTCTTAAAATGTTCTAAATTTACAACTCCCAGAAACAAATTTTTGAGCGAAATAAAACAGATTTTTAACTTAGATAGCTTTGACGATGAACACTTATTTATATTCATAATGAGTTTAAACGATAAAGAATTGATTTCAAAATTTGCTATTTACCTAAAAGAATGTACAGACATCAACGGACCTCTATGACATCAAATTACCTTTATCTATTTTTTTTCTACTCGCTTAATTGCTTCATAATATATAATTGTTTGTTGCATTTGTGTATGTGTAATGTGTATCCCATTGTATTTCTTTTTCAATGTTGTTCTTGTTCTTGTTGTTGTTTGTATATATGTATGTATGTGACAGATTACCTTTATAAAATATTGGTGTAGTCAATAAAGTTCAAAGTTTACGGTGATTTATAGAAGGTCATGTGATGCCAGACTCTTCGCCGATGACACCTGTATACTGGAACTTGTTAACACCCCGGCTGAGTCTTCGCAACACCTAAACACAAATCTTTTTTCAAT
Organism: Hermodice carunculata; assembly: GCA_964020975.1. Taxonomy (NCBI): domain Eukaryota; kingdom Metazoa; phylum Annelida; class Polychaeta; order Eunicida; family Amphinomidae; genus Hermodice; species Hermodice carunculata. The sequence continues at coordinate 42,087,296 of OZ026615.1, read as the reverse complement.
ATGGAACTGGGGAAAGCTGTGGCGAGTAATCTTTAACTCTTTTAAATCTTTATCTGTTGTGTTCTCTGCTAAACGGCCAAAACCTCATTACGTCCCGCTTGTTCTTGGTGAATCAACAATACCTGAAGGAGATATCCACACTCATCTTGGCATTACCTTAAGCAGTAATCTATCCTGGCGTGCGCACATCACTCGTATTACAAACAAAGCCAGCCAGAGGATTGCACTTCTCCGTAGATTCAAACACAGACTTTCACGTAAAACTCGAATCAGGCTTTATCTATCCATAGTTCGCCCCATTCTCGAATACGGCTGTGTCCTTTTTGACAATTGTGGTCAAGGTCTCTCAGACCTTCTTGAATCGATACAATTTGAGGCCGCTAAAATTTGTACCGGAGCAGTAAGACATACATCACGTGTTAATCTACTACAGGAACTTGGGTGGCCCACTTTGGCTAATAGACGAAAATATTTCAAACTCGTTCTCTTCTACAAAATGCATCACAAGCTAACTCCTTTCTATCTTTCTGACCTTCTACCCCCTATCTATCCTGGCCGAGTATTGCGTCAGCCTGGTAATATTCGCTTTCCCAAATGCAGGACTCAACGTATGGAAAATTCTTTTATTCCAGACGCAATTAAGCAATGGAATAACCTTCCATCCGATATAAGAGACTCTATTTCTCTACAAATCTTCAAATCTAAACTGAAAAAAACTCTGTTGGCGGTAGATACAGTCCCTCCCTACTATTCCCATGGAAATAGGTTTCCCAACATATGCCATACACAACTGTGCCTAGGTTTCTCTAAGCTGAATTTTGATCTTTATAAAGTTAATATCCTATCCCATCCCATCCAACTTGCCATTGTACTCATCCTTGCGAAGATGTTACACATTTTCTTCTCTTTTGCCCACTTTATTCTCAATCTAGAAAGGACCTACTCGACACTATCACTTCCATTCTAGCCCTGAGAGCTCATATGCACCACAAATTACTTGTAGATATTGCTAGTGAAAGGTTAGTTGAAATAATGCTATTTGGTAGCACAGATTTGCTCGATGCCATGAATGTACATATTTTTGACGCAGTACAAATGTATATAGTCAGCACAAGACGCTTTGTTTCTTAAGGTGCTAAACTTTATTTGCAATTCATATTATTAACTTGTCTGTAGTTAGAGTATTTATATTTCTAGTGTCTAATATGTATTGTAAGTTCACGCTTTTTGAAGTATATATGTACTGCTATATAGTAACTCATAATTGAATTGGTAACATAGCTTTGTAATGACCTGTGTGTTTTGTACATATACTTTGTGCATCTCTCCTTGTCTGGAGAACCCATGTATTAGTCTTTTCGTACTATAGGGCGATCCAGCTGAAATAAATATATATAAACTCAAACAAAAAACTCATTTTATGTAGAAAGGAAACGTCCATTTTTGAAACGGTCATAAGACTTTGACTTTCAAACATGGCGGCGTAAGTTCTGTTCAGGTTTGTGTGCGGCCAAAGTCTCATTATCCAAAGAGCTCAACATTACTTGAATCGGTTGATAATTTTACCAGATTATGACCCATCCTTTCAAAAAATAAACAGAGAATTAAAAATTTAAGACAATTTCTTGTGATTCACATTGGTACAAACAGTTTGATACAAAACCGATGTCTTTTTGAGCAACATTAAGAAATTTGAGTCGCGTCAAAGTCGCAATATAGTTCATTCCGTAATCACAAAAAACCAACATTCAAAGGATTAAATGGTTGCTGTATAAACACTGGGTAAGAAACACACATGAAAATAAAAGAGAATTATTTAGCCGTTTGTTGACTTTCCCAAAATTGTGTAGTTTGTGTGTATATTGATGGTTTTTTTATATGATCTTTACAAGTCACCCTGAGCTTGGCACTCAACTTGGTGCTTATCCTTCAGCATGTTGTATCAAAACTAATATTTTAATTCCGTCACATTGTCCATGTGTAATTTCATCACTGTAACTTTAATAATCCTTTTCATACTATATAATAAAGTGAACAAATTAATTTTGTTTAGTTCAATGAGAGATATGTTTGAAAGGACTCATGTGAAGCAAAAAGGAAGTTCCATTTAACTTGATTTTATGTTCAGCAGCATGTGAAAGTAAATATTTTAGTGACAGAATCACCTCTGCGAAATGTGACAGAATTACAGTGTCAGTGTAATTCCATGACACGTTTCTTGTAAACCCATTATGGTCCTATTACCAAAGCATGAACATTTCACGCCATAATTTTTGCAGCTCTAGATTCCATGCGGTTAAGTAGAAGAAAAGTCTAGTTTTCAAGTTACCTAAGATATAGATACAAACCATGAATAGGGCAATAGAAAAATAATTTAACTGTAACGGAATCACATTTTCATACTTTTGACACTTTTGAAGGCAATACAAACAAAAGACATCTGTGGTAGAAATGTTTATTGTGATATATGAAAGGAGTACATTTTGAGAATTGTGCGTTTTTACAAACCATTTTATACGAGGCTTGTGCCTAAGAAAACTTTTCAGCAGTTTCTACATGTTTATAATGACACAATATAAGTCTCTCTTTGCACTGTTTAGCATTCCAAAATCGTTACTTATGGAGGATGCCAATCTCAAATGCCAGTTTCTAAATACCAGATGACCATTATCGACATTTAAGTATAAAATATCAAACTTCGGATGATGATGATTCGTTTGCCATATAAAACATATGGCTATATAAAAATGAAAAAGTCACCTAGTGGTACGTGGGTTACATGGAAATCGTGCAATGGCAACGGTCTGAAGTTCCGTGTCAATTGAAGATCCACGCACGTCAGTGGGTAAAACAATCGGACCGCATTTTGACGGGCAAGTGCTCTCGAAAGAGCTACATGTCATGACAATTGACGGCCTTAGAAAAATAAAACCAGTATGAAAAGAGGTAGAGGCACGGAGATAGTACATACAACAGTGACAAACAGTGCCAGTACAAGAGGCAGACATGTAAGCATGTATCAAATTCATGTATGCATATCGCCTAGAAAATAGGAAACAACGTCTCAATCCTTATGGTGAGGCTTGTTGTAAGATGGAAAGCAGCGTACACTTGCAATTTTTAGCACACAGAGGTTTAATAATAGTGGACCTTTTTGGTGTTCGAGATGAGAATTCTTTTCCAAAGATATTATATGATGAGTTATAGCACGACAAATGTGCCTGGCGACCTTTGCAAAAATACAGTAAATGTCATTTTAACTGGAAGGATATGAGAACAGCGTGTGCTCAGCTAGCCTTACAATACACGTTTCCCCAGTCATGTTTGAAGAGAACCTGCTAAAGGCTCTGTAAAGTAAGCCGCAGGTACAGGTACCAACAATGATATTACATTACTAATGTGCTATAACATGTCTATCACTGATCACAATGGCAACAAGAACACCCAAAAATGAAAGCAACACTTCATCATGAGTTTATTTTCTCTACTCCTCAAGTGCCGGCCAGCATAAACATTCATTTCATATAACATTGCAGTGCAATGCTAGAAATTGATGCATATCTCTTACCAATTACTGTGTAATTGTTGAAAATTGTCAAAAATCATAAAATGAAAGCAAGGATCGTGAGTGCACTTTGAGAGGGACAGTAAAAGTTGTTGCCTCCAAGAAAACCCAAGCTATGTTATGTCTGCTCCGCTGTAGAGATAACGGGGAACATGCTCTGCTTTGGAGGTAATCAAAGTAGCAAAAAATATACAATTTATGAAAAGGTAAAACAAGGTCATACCGCCACCCTGTTGCATCAATCGAGAATTATGACTCTCTACAAGTGTCCCTGTGTGATTTCGAAGCAAGCCGCTTCAGCGAAAGAGATTTGAAAAGTCTACTCTAACTGACAAAAAAAAAATCATAAAAAATGAACTTATCGCTGGCATATGACCTTTGGACACATCTGATTGACACCAACATGTACCAAAGATACATTCCCACTAAGTTTGAAGTGGATTTCATCCAGAGTTTTGGAGGACAATACACATACGTGCTTGTACAATGCTATTGTTGTGCTAAACATGCCAATATGTATCCTGATTGTTCACAATAATTTTGATTATCCGTCTAACCACATCGAGAAGAAACTGAAAATGTGAAATTGTTCACTGACGGATGACGATGGGCAGGAATCTACATGTGATAAGTTCAGCTGACTGACCAATCAGCTGAGTTGACATTGCTCTTCTCTGAAAACACCATGAGTGTAAAGTTTAGACAGCGAATAATATTCGCTCTCTAAGCAGCATTTGATGTAGGTTGGCCCCGTGGAATATTTGTTCTGGGGAATAGCACATCTGATATAGCACTGGGGCTACAACACGTATGTCATTTTTGACGTTCATGTCCACTCAGTGACGAAGATGCACTCATGTACCGGGTGTGGAGCCACTAGTGCGGTCACTCATTGTTTATGACCACACTTAATCTGTGACACAGATCCATAATGATTGCAACCACCAGCTGTAGGTCCCCAATCAAATTCTGGAAACATCCAGTAGCCAGCTATTGTAGAGTTACGAGCACTTGTAATTCTATAGAGCGCCGTGATTATTGGTGAAATAATCTGAATCATCCTTGAGTTCGAACAAATCCATATAAATGGATAACTATCTTGTTATTTGAGCTATTTTCAAAGCATTGATATTTGTTTCGCATGACAGTTTCAACTAGACATCCAAAGCAAAGACGTTACCTACATGGGGTTGTAAATATGTTGCGCAACAACTCCATGTACACTAGAGCCATTTTGTACAGTCATTGGAGAATTTCCCAGCGGCAGGCCTTGTAATTATCGATTTTCCCACAGGCCTACGGGCTTGTCATTTTGAAAGGATTCATCATTGATTAAATCAACAGTGCCTTTGACAATAAGCTATATTAAACGCACTGTTCCTAAATATTTTCATTCAATTTGAATTTAAGTTCTGAACAATAGTCTACCATAGGAATTATCAAAACGCTTTCCCACAAGATGCAATGCGTCGACCAGGAGCCACAATCCACAATACTTGACCTGGAAGGCATTTCATAATAATGCTGTATTCATGCACGATTGGCCCACTTTAAAAACACTATTGTGGCGGAATGATGCTCAATTAAGTACGATTTTATTGTCTGGAAATTCATGTGGACAGTGGTCCTACTATGATGAGAAAACCATAACGTAGCATGTTAGAGAAATAGCCATATTTTCTATCGGTTGATGTCTTCCAAGGTCCCGATTCATTAATATACGTGCATAAGATAATTGTACACTTACAAATGCACCATACGAAAAATAACGGCCAGTTTTTAACACAATGAAGGATATGGGTATAATGATAGACACACCTTGTGACAGTTTATATACATTTTGATAAGCGTTTGTAAGGTTTTTGTCAGATGGTAAGGGCATCCTACTGAAAGTGTCCCCAGCAAACTAATATATTGGCAAGCTTAAAGTGAGGCTTCCGACTCTCTAAAACGCCGTTGCAACATGCGAATGGGATGACATACATGTTAAAACTGTTGCATTTAACTTACGTTTTGACAAACGTTTGTAAGATTGATCTCAAATGGTAAAGACCACCTATTACTTAGTATCACCTAAGATGTAATACACTGGCAAAGGTGAAGCCTCGACGCACCAAAGGTTCGTAAGAGAACGCAGGAACTATATATTAAATGGGACAAAACTGAATAATATCAATACGACAGAACAGACACACGGACACACAGAAAACAGAAAGCACAGTGCCCAAATTAGTATAACTTCATGTCTCCAGTCACAGAAAGATCAGAAAGAGGAAGCCTGCCCCAAAAGGCAACTCCATACCTGATATTCATATTTATATACATGCTATGGTTCTTTGAGATGCAGCTTTTGGCACAGGAAAATAACTTCTTAAAGTTCTTTTGAATGAAAACACCACTCACCATTGACCTTAAAACTCCAAAGATGTCATCAGTAGAGAAATGTGTGTGTAGAGTTAGAGTACTTAAAGAGGATGTTAGATTTCAACAGAAAAATGCAAACAAATTCTGCAAGTATATCATGATCTAGAATAAAATGCAGATGTCACACATGCCGACAACACTTCCGATGGGCAAGAGAGGGGTCCGTTACCATCATTTTAATCTACAGCCGGGACTTGGTAATATGCAGCTTCCTGCAGTTCCTGTCAGGCCCTACCGGCTAAGTTATGGTCAACACTGTGGATATCAATTCCACGTGGCAGGGTGGGCCGTGTGATCAGCACGCCACATTTAACACAAGAGAATGCCATTATCAGCCCGATGGGATTGTGTCATGAATAATTAACGATGTTTGTTGGCTATTAAGCTAGTTACCTTCTTCGTGCGTTTGGTTATGAGGGGAAGAACGTCATGTAAATAGATAAAATATACAATAGTAATCAGTTGTTCAGTTACGATGACAATGATTTCAAGATGCAGCGTTGCCAACCGATGCTTGTACACACTTGACTGCCAATTCAACTGGGAGATAGAAGTAAAGTGAATGTGCTCCCCGAGTTAGGCCAGTTGCTCAAGATTCCTTTCAGCAGATGAAAAGTTGCTTTCTTATCGTTGAAAATGGGGGAAATAGTAAAACAGATCACAACACAAAAAAGTAAATCAGCCTGTCAAGTAAATTATGAAACATTCAATGAAGTCCATTATGATAAGGAAATTTCAATACGTAGGCCCGAACCGTAGAAAACGCTTTCTAATTGAAGCAACCATCTGACTTGATTGATTTAAAGTCAGTGACAGCATGTGTGAAGTCAGATATTGGCCCCGACTTTGAGTATTGAGGGCAGTCTCACCTTGATCATATTTAAATTATAAACATTTATAAAGGTTATAACTTTGAAAAGTAGGCGAATGTTACTAGGAGAATATAACCCTACTCACTCGTCAGTCAAAATGACGACGTTCTGAAATGCAGAACTCATGAACCATTATCGAGTTACAATTCTCAGAAGTTTTCTCGAGCATACACATATAGTCCAGAGGTCCCAAATATTCAATCGTTGAAAACAATTGTACAGATATACCTTCATTTGGGATAAGGACTAATAAATAAATAAATAAATAAATAAATAAATACATAAATACATAAATACATAAATAAATAAATAAATAAATAAATAAATAAATAAATAAACAAATAAATGAAATAAAAGTAGTAATGATATGGATGGATGGATAGATGGATGGATGGATGGATGGATTGATGGATAGATGGATAGATAGATAGATAGATAGATAGATAGATAGATAGATAGATAGATAGATAGATAGATAGATAGATAGATAGATAGATAGATAGATAGATAGATAGATAGATAGATAGATAGATAGATAGATAGATAGATAGATAGATAGATAGATAGATAGATAGATAGATAGATAGATAGATAGATAGATAGATAGATAGATAGATAGATAGATAGATAGATAGATAGATAGATAGATAGATAGATAGATAGATAGATAGATAGATAGATAGATAGATAGATAGATCGCAAAAACATACAGCAAATATTCATAATGCTGCCAAGGGATTCCAGGATATGGACTTTGTTAAATAGCAGATGCAGACAAAACCTGCAGCTGTGGAAGCATGTGACAAATAGGTACAACGATGCATTCTTATTGTTTGTCGGCATATTATTGAATGTCAGTATAAAACATACCTTGTGCAAACATGAAATACGTACAACGGCGCTGAGAAACCTAGATGTAGTCTAATCAAAACAGCCATGTACATGTTATCATACAACCAATATTCGCAACGACGTCAAGAAAGCCTGCAAGATCTGTGTGGAAACAAATGCTGGTACCCCAGACCAATAAGGCAGGACGCCGTTGGATAACCAAACTGACTGCTGAAAAGAGATCCCCCCCCCCCCCCGATAATGATGCAGACACCAAAGGTCGATATGAGGAAGCACCATTTTATGTTGTGCATAAAAAGGAGAGTCTGCCAACCAGACGACCGGGGCTTAAGGCATGTATAATATTGACATATACTCAAATGAAAAGGAACTCGACGCTGGCTTAAAGATATAGCCAAAAAAACATACGAAATGTGGAGTAAAAACGGCTAGATTGACTTGAAATAAATATGGGTGGGAACTGTGGGCAAATCCAAAGGGACACCTCCATAAAGTGAGAAAACCGTTCTCTTCATTCCGTTATTCTTGCCGTAGCCCAGCCGCAAGTCCTCAATGCTCCAAGAATCTTTAAAAGGAGCTGTTCTTGGGTGATTTTGTTTGCAATTACAGATACTGACCGCTAGGCCAAGGAAACAACTGGCAACAATGATGAGAAAATCAGTCACAATTGTTTATTGATAGAAATTGTAACCATACCTGAGACAAGCGCTAGGTATGTGAAGACAGCTCCATTTTTTCATGATAAAAGACTTTCCATATAAGTGATTAATACATATCACAGACCAATGATGTAGTGTCAGATCCAGGTGTTTTAATACGTTTACAGACAGCAATTGAAGTCACATCACAACACATTCTTCCTACTGATAAATAGATTACCAGTACTGTACAACCAAATCCCTAACATGCAAGGCTATTTCATTAGAACCTATCCGCCAGTACATGTAACTGGAAGCCACATAATTCTGGGGGTATGCCTGAGGCATAGTTTGATCAGGTCTGCAGGAGACAAAGACCACGGATTTTAACCCATTTCTAAAGGCTAGAGAACTCAGAGAAACAGGAACAGGAACATGTTTCGTACTGGAACGTCCGGTCAATTTAGTTCCTTAGTACCAACCCTCCGTCACCGTATGTGCAGTGACCATTGTCTCAGCGGCAGAAAAACACATGATAATAAAGTCCTCAAAGTATTTGATATGCAAAAAACTGAAGCACCAATGCCAAGAAGATGACTATAAAATCGGGAACTCATGTACTGGGTGCATGGAACATCAGAATGTAGATATATATGGTTGCTTAATAGACATGACGAAGCGGCCCTGTGATGATGATGATGATGATGATGATGATGATGATGATGATGATGATGATGATGATTTGACAATTACAACAGATGTAAAGTGAGAAACCACAGCTGTGACATGTACCATTTTAGATGGTCGCAGCTGCAGCATAACAGCAACCGACTTGCTTGGCCGTCACAAAGAAAAACGGAAAATAATTGAATAAATATTAACCATGAAAATGAAATTTGGAAATTGATAATTCTAGACCTGCAAAGCAAAGTTGAAACTACAATGCGCTAGTGGAAGCCAAGATGGACGACAGGGACAAGGGGAATGGGTGCATCTGGTTGAAAATAATATTACACATGCAAATCATCAAGGTAAAAGCTCATGGAGGGCAAACACACACATACACACACACATATTTCAACTTATGTCAGTTCCATATGACAGTTACAAGAACTTTTACAGTGGTAGTGACAAAGCTGACTTCAAACCTTTTTTCCATCAAGCGAAATGAGAAACAAAATGTGTTCTGGGGATCAGAGAATCGAACAGGCAAAATAGTAACGAGCCTCAGAATCGAGTACTCTTATAACGAGATGAACCTTTCCTGGTATTCACAATACTGTGCGCAGGACAGCAGCAAGATCTTGCACACAGGTAATGCAGTTTTACACTTAACTGGTCATTTGACAAACTGTAAGAAAAACATGACCATGTATAAAAATTGTGATTTGTTTCATGTTAAGTCAAAATATTCCTGTATTTTGCACGCACACACACACACACACACACACGCACACACGCACGCACATACATGCATACATACATACATACATACATACATACATACATACATACATACATACATACATACAAACATACAAACATACATACATACATACATACATACATACATACATCATCATATAAGTTCAGCCGACGCTCAAACGTGAGCATTATGGCCGTGTAGACTGCTAGAAAAAAGAAAAATATTAGTAAGAAAGTTAGTGATTGGACAAGGCAGGTGTATGATCAAAAGAAAGTACATCCATCCATCCATCCATACATACATACATACATACATACATACATACATACATACATACATACATACATACATATTTATGGGTCAGATCCAAAAATTGTCAACAGATAGGGTGAAAATTTAATTGTTATTTTTTTCTATTTCCAAATGTATTTTGGTAAGGATACATGTTTATAATTATTAAACATATACAACCACATATTAGGAAAACTTTTCTTTTGACATAGAGCTGAAGATAGAGACTAGAAGGGATTTTTGATAACTGGTTTAAGGGAGGGATTCCGTACAGGGAGTTCTCATATTCCTACGGAGAGTTTTGAGTGCAAAAAATTACAATCGGCTTTTATCCACAAGTGATTTGTTGCGCACAGCCGTAAGTTCAGAGGTCCATAAGGGATATCTCATAGGTCCGTTTGAGCTGCCCCTTTTCCCATATATAGGGTTACTCGTATCGGTGTAGCGACAGGCAAGGACTCGGGCTCAAAAAGGGTGATAGTGGATTTGTCAGCGCCACACGTGGATCCCCTGCCTGAAAGTTTAAATAAGCTGATTGATAAGGAAGAGTATTCTTTGTCGTATGTACGTATTGACGATGCTATGGATGCCATTAAAGCAGCAGGTCGGGGGGCCTGGCTCAATAAAATTGACATTGTTATGCCTTTAAACTCTTCCCTGTACAGCGTGACTTGTGGCTTTTTCATGGGTCAAGTGGCAAGACAAATACTATTTCTACTGTCGTTTGGCTTTTGGGAGCAGGTCTCGCCCTAAATTGTTCGATCAGTTGTCCCAAGCAGTGTGCTGGATAGCTCAGCATAAATATAATATCTCGTGTGTAATGCACCTGCTTGACGATTTTTTTAACGGTAGACAAGCCTACGGTGATACTTGAGAGAACAATGGCGTTGTTAACGCTACTAATTGAGAGATGTAAGATTCTCCTGTCTCCTTATAAAACAGTCGGCCCTGCGACAGAACTAGAGTATTTAGGTATTATTATTAATTCGGTGAGGATGGAAGCTAGGTTACCGCCAGACAAATTTGTCGGTTGAGAGAGCTTTTGATGGAGTTTGTAATCTGTAAAACATGCACCAAACACAAGTTGCTGGGTCTGCTCGGCCATTTACAGTTTGCTTGTCCTTATGCTCGCGACACAGCGCATGCGCCAATTTTTTTGACGCGCAATGCATTGTGGACTTATTTGTAGTATGCGAGCCGTTATGGCGATACCTGTGTCGACTATGAAATTACACATGTAGCCATGAGAAGTTTAATTTGTCATTTGGCTGTGTGCTTTTCGACTTATTCCTGCGGCAAACAACGTAAATTTTATCCCTTGTCAACAAATAAAAACTGGGAAAACAATGGATAAGAAGAATTCCTGTCCTGGAAAGGAATGAAAATTGTGTTAATTCATGCCCATGACCTCGTCATACAACGTTTGCCGTGTAACTTTGAATGATGACATTTGCACATTGCGATCAGTCTATACAGTTTAGTTTAAATACATCCATTCCAACTGGGTAACCCTGTCATCTGAATCATATTCCTTTAGGAACCAAATCGTATTGTGTGTTTTGCAACCAACGTGTAAACACCATGGCCAATGATAAAATAGATAGATAGATAGATAGATAGATAGATAGATAGATAGATAGATAGATAGATAGATAGATAGATAGATAGATAGATAGATAGATAGGTTAGTAGTTAAACGAGCGAAAGAACGAAAGAAAGAAAGAAAGCAAGATTACGCTCCCTAAAATAACAAATTTTCCTTCCTTTATTACTGATTTTTCAAAGATAAATACAGGTTGTTTTTCGAGCAAAGTTGTTTCAAAACTAAGGTATTCTTTTACAAACTTTGATTTCGGAATAATGCGGGTCAGATATGAAAATAGGAAATGTTCAACTTTCATTACGCAATGTCATACATGAAAACAGGGACGTGTTCACCTGTAGCAGAAATTAATCAGATTGATAAGCTGAGATTTTGCTCTTCCACCTTTGTCATATTCAGCTCGACAACCCATGTTATCAGTCACTTAGAAATAATGTTGGACTATCCTGTATAGATACATGTGTTTAAACCTACGAGGTGAGTTTTGTTAATCATAACCGAAAAAATATTCATTTTAACGTTTAAAACTACAGATATTTTTACCATACGCTCCTCAACTAACAACCCGTGTGTTGTTTTTGGCGTGTTGTTTTCACAAGTAGTTTTTTTAAAGCAACCAGTACTTATGCTAATCTCGTAAACTCTTTCATAGCTTAAGCACCGGGTGATTAATTTTATGCAAACATCGTTAACACAAAGAAAGGCCAAGTACTTAACACGTACTAATGGTTTCAGAAAGGACACTTTGAAGACTTAGGAGCCGAATTCCATATCGCTAAAACGTTGTTTGCCCATTTTAAGTCGGAATTTTTAAGGTGATTGCGTGAAATAAAAAGAATTACTGAAATAATAAACATGTACATTGCAAAGATGTGCAACACGCTTAAATATACAAAGTTGCATCGATATCCGCACAAGGGATGGGCTCGTATAGGCGTTGCCTGCTCCCCACTCGTGCATGTATTTTGAGAAATAAAATACGTTTAAACCAAGAGAAACACACACACACACGCACACACACACACACACACACACACACACACACACAAACAAACAAACAAACAAACAAAAATATAGAGTGTTTGCAGGAGAAAAAAATGTCTCTTGCACGTTCGCTTGTTCGTTTGTATATATCTTTCAAACCTTTTGATTACCAAAGGGATGTCTTAACGCAAGTGTACGTTCTTGATTTGAAGAGAAACTGTTGAAGTTTGTGCAAGTTGTCGTTAGTATTATTGTGCCTTTTGTTTGACAGTAAGCGCACCAAAAACGACATTTGGCTATGTTCCAAGAGTTTGCGGTTTCCCCTCATCGAAAGATCATTGAAACCCGCGCTCAACCAGATGGATGCGGTCTCTCTGTTGCATTTTTATGTTCATTTTGTCCAGGGATTATTTCTCACTGAAAGGCAGACCTCCGCGTCAAAGAAAATCATACTTCTTAAAGTACGATCGAAACGCAACAGTTAACTCGGAAAAAAAGGAGAAAAAGAAGGGAAAAATAAAAAACTACCCACAAGCGAAAGAAAAAGATGAGAAAGTAGGGATGGAAGCAAACAAAAAACACCACAGTGAATTGATGATATTTGCTCAAGCCTCAAGGACATCCTTAACTTTAACTTATTTTTTCCCCCTTAAAGACTTAAATTTTCCACATTGTTTTTGGAGACAAGATAGTTTCTATACTACACCTTCAGAAACCAAATATATGTTACATTTGTCCGACCATATTAGTGAAAAAACTCGCTAAACAACGAGTGAAACTTATCACGGCGAGCTATCTAATATCAATGCAGCCCTCAGACTGATCTCAGCAGCGTACTACAATTAATCCCAGAATGCAATTTCCCAACATGGCGCTAATTTATTCAAAATGGCGACCGTGCATAAGATCTAATTGTGCTCCCAGGTAGGAGTTTTTGTGTCGTACTTGATTCAGCTTTCAACTAGTGTGAAAAAACTGTTTTACCACGTCACTCTAACAAAAGAATGTCGCGTTGACATTAAAATGTGACAGTTATTCCTTCAGCACTTGATGGGATCTCCATGTTTGTAGGGGATAGGGCTACTCATGTTGACGAGCTGCAGTTGGGCTCGGCGGTTTCTGACCTGGGCTTCGCAGGGTATTTTGAAGGCAAATGGTTTCAGTCTAGTTGGCCTAGTGGTTTACCTGCAGATGCTCCTCGTGAGTCAAAGTCAAAAAGTTGCAGGGAACTTTATCCCATTGTCGCATGTGCGTTACTTTCGGACAGCGCTTAGTGAGATAAACGGGTCAATTTCCATTGTAACAACGTGGACACTGTGGGAAATCTGCTGCTATTATGGGGCTTATGCGCACACTTGCGTACAGAGCAGCTATGGGAAGTTACGTTGTCTCGTCAACATGGCTTCCCACTGCTGATAATGGTATTTGTCATGCATTATCTCATTTGGGCAGAAACGTTTCTGGGACCTGGCGGCACCACGGGCGGCACCGCAGCCATGTCCGTGCCCACCGCCCACAGCTGTTTTGATGTTCTGAATCCTATTGTTCAGAGCCTATGGGACATCTCTATAAGTGACAAAACGTCAAAAGCATATAATTCAGGGTTCAAGCATTTCCAACGCTTCCTGACTATGTATAACGTTAATATTTGTCAAAATACTCTGCCAAATGTCAATGAAGAACTATTGTTGTACTATGTCGCTCATTGTTATTCAGTATTAAAGCTACAGTACGCTACTATTAAGTTATACCTAGCGGGTATGAGAATGGCCCACGTTGGTCATGGTTTACAAAATTTTTTAGTTGATGCGACTAATCAGCCTTTAATTAAATTACCCAGGCTCAATCTAAGAAGCTACGTCACTCAATGAATATTCAAGAAAAGTAAAGTATCGCATCACCTCCACTGCATCCCTGTGTGCATAAACAAATTTAACCCATAGGCCCAAATTACCATTATAAACTGACCTAATGTAGTTGTGTATAAAACTTACATTACAGAAAATATTCCTTCTGTAATTTCTATTTTGCTAATGTAAATAAATAAGACTTGTGTCCCTTTAGAATCTTCACAGAGGGTATTTGAGGTTTTGAAACGGCAATATACCCCATTTTGGGGGTTAACGGAAACACTGGTCGTTACATTAATATTTAATTACTTCCCAGAATACAAAATGCCCCTTGTAAAATTTAAATTCTTTATATTATCAAATTCTGCCCAGTTCTTTCATTTTAGTGATGAATGGGACTTACACGAATAAATTAATTCTTGTAAAGAGTTGGTTCATTAATGCAACGGGACGGAAGAACAACGCTGAGATAGGCCAATACTGTTATTTCCTTCAAGTTGCCCAGACAATCATTGGTTACATCACTGCAGGCTCAGAGTAAGCTGTTGATTCGTACTTTAGCTTTTGCCATTAGAGAATCTCTACAATTCTTACAGAGATCATACAACAGTTCAGACATTGAATGATTAATTTGAGTACTGAATGACCAGGACACTTCAGATGTACGATTATTGACGCAAGATATAAAGACGTAAATTAACTTATAATCGTAATGATAATAGCACTCTTCTGATCCAGATTCTAAATGTTTCCTTCATTTTGTGCATTTTTGCTGTTACAAACGAAGAAAAATAGGTAGACAGAACAGTGCGTTCACACTGTGTGAATAAACCATAAGGCATGGAAACAATACCAACAAAGAGCCCGTGCAGAGCACTGCATCCACCTTTAAAATAGAGTAGAGTTTTGCGTAAAGTTACTTAAAACAAGCATTTGTAATAGTAATGGGGGCCTCATGCCTGCTTACATGTATGTTACTCTCCGGTCACATTTGGCTGTAGTAGCTTGTGATTCTGCAGAATTTCAAGCATATTTCTTTATAATTTTTCCCTCTCTCGTCAACACAGTCCCCCATACTGATCAACTAATCTGGCCAGACCAGCTTGTGATCACTTATGATTATGCATCATCATGACTACTATATCCAATCATGCGTAGCAAATTGTTTGAAAGGCATATCAATTTTTTAAAAACGCATTTCAATTTACCAATTATCCATTTCCTGTCCTGGCTCATAAAGCTGGCTGAGTGAGAGACACCGCCGTCTGTTGTGATTGCAGCGAGGAGCATGTGAGGTGGCCAGACCCAGGGTCCCAGTGCAAAAATCAGGCCTTGCTATGAGCAAATCACGGATAAGCTGCTGATAGCTCACCTAAAATCTGCTCAGGTAAGCTATCAGGGGAGCTGCCTATACTATCTCTTGACTGAATCTGTTGCATTGATGAGTGATCTACAGGACGCCTGAGGTGTTTCAGGTGTGTGTGGTGGTGAAGTGATCCCTCGCCTCTTACGGCAAGGCCTGAAAATGAACAGCCCTTGGTCTGCTCTGCAGGCAAGTACTATGGATATTGTAAACTGATTATCCACAGTATTAGATGGCCCCAAAACATCTACACTGATCATAGTGTGTCATTGTGTTAGTTGTTCTCTTGTGTTGCTACTCATGTACCACAGATAGCTCATCTGAAAAGATCATGCAACACGAGGGAATGATTTCCGTCCGGTCGCGCTCCCTATTGATATTCTGGCTATGCGCTTGCACACAAAACTTAAAGTATATAAATAAAATGTGTGTGCAAATGCATGCCATAAATCTGTGCTTATATAATTAAATCCAAATTGCTTGTAATGATCAGTGATTTTCATAGAAAAGAAACAATAAATTACAGTTTCCAGATAATGTAAATTTTATCATTCCGTCCCGTCGCGAAGACAGTTTTGACTGATAAAAAGAATAAAACCAACAGAGGTGTGCTGAAAACCTCCTGACATTATTCTAACTTTTACATGTACCACGGGGGTGATATTGATTCCTGTGAAGTATTAAGAATTTTTGTATAATAGCTTTAACAAGTTATCAATTCCTTCCCGTCGCAAAAAAACGACTATTTTGGTTCTGACCAATGTATATATATATATATATATATATATATATATATATATATATATATATATATATATATATATATATATATATATATATATATATATATATATATATATATATGTATATATATATATGTATATATATATATATGTATATATATATGTATTTTTATCAGGAACGGAAGTGATTTGATGCGATATTGTATCATTTGATCATCTGCTCAAATATTTCAACTGATAAGGATCATGAGTTTTTGTTAGTTGTAGAAGTATTTAATATGGTTAACTCAATTTTATCATGTGTAGCACATGCATTTCAACACAAATTTCATGTTAGTTAAAATGGTCTTTTTCATCATAGCATAAAATCAATATCAATTAAAGAAAGGACCATGTATAATTTTTGATTTTTTAATCCACTTGATGACATGTCAAAATACTGAATAAAAACAAGAAATAGCATTCCATTATATATATATATATATATATATATATATATATTATTGGTCCAAGAACCACGAAAGTTGTCATGCTGATTGGGATAGTAACTGCAATTCATAGGTTTGTGATTTAGCCATATAGGGTGATCCATGAACCAAAGTTGAAGAATTTTAACTTGTGCAAAAAAAGGGGAATGCAAAATCTTGAAAATCCTCACAACTAATATAGCTAGACGTGTCGTGGCAACTTCAATTCATAGGTTTGTGCTACAGGCGCATGCAATGGACCACAAACAAAATTAAAATTTCAATTCATGCTAATTAGGCACACTTGAACAAGATAAACGAGTTAGATGTGTTCCATTCCTAAAATTCATAGGTTTGTGCTACAATAGCATCCAATCAAGCTTTGAAACCACACAGACAGATTTGCTTTGGGTTTGATTTCATGGAAAGGTATAATTTTAGGTCTCTTGTGAACAAGAAGGCCTGAAAGTGACATTTAAATGTAAGTAAGTTCACGAGGATGGAGTAGTCAACGCTTTCGTGGCCTTTTCAGACTTCAGAAAGGAAAACTGTTCCCATGTATTTTGAATTCGCAGTTCTTAAGGTTTCTAAATTTTTTATCCGTTCCATAGAAAAAGAATACAAATATTAAGGAGAAGCAACAGCAATTCATGGATTGTCACGGGTGGAAACGTGAATCGCAATATTCTCCACAACTGTATATAGTCTTAGACTATTCGTTTCACCATAGCCATGGCCATAGCAAACTGCACTTAACCCTAGAATGCATACATATCAAAACTCTAGCGCAACCACTGTTCTCTGTGCATATCACCCATTGGTTATAGACATGACTCTGAGAAGCAAGATATCTACAGTTCTAATACAACCCCAACGGCGTCCTCCTGCCATCAATATCAAGATACTTTAGTGGCCCTGATGTTTATGACATTTACAAACATAGGTGTATGAAAAACGCCCAAGATTAAACCTCATCATGGGTAGAGACTAATCGGAAAAAGGGCCCCAGAACAAACCTATAAGGCCTATCCAGCGGCCTAGCGATTTGAAGAGGAGTGAAAGCGTTAGACTTGACCAAATGCCATGTTTTCCCCATATGTGCTTGAGAAGGAAGGCCAGTCCACCTCGCCATTCTTTAATTTCCTGAGTTATTTTGAGTCCCACAGGATTGCTATGCCCCACTAAAGAATACGTATAAACAGAGCTTAGTAGTGAGAAAAGGAAATTTATTACTGAAGAGCAACTGAACGGCTTTTCAGTTGCCTCTCAATATACAATGGAAGAAGGGCAAGATTATCTATGAGCACTTGGGCGGTTTGCTATAATATGCTTCGTGCTTTCAAGTCTCTGCTTACTTTCAAGTAGGTGTGAATCATCTGAGAAGGAAATTTGAATTTCCGAGCAGAGATGTATAGTCTGGTGGATGCCAATCTTCTGTCCAATGCATGGTTGTTCAACGCAGGGGGTTGCTTACTGCAAACAAAGCTAGAGCTACGCTAACATAACGACATCAACACCAAAGGTTATCTTGACTGAATAAAGCGCTTATACTATCCATGCCAAAACAGTTTTTTTTTTTTTTGGGGGGGGGGGCATATCAGCCCTGCGTGACTTAATTAAACGACCCTTCTAGTTAGTCTTTGAGTGTAACTGATCGGTAATAAAATAACTTTGGTTCAACGAAACCTGTGATTTAGCAGGTATGAAACTATACCCTCACTGAAGACTACTTTTGATGTTGAAAGCATCCAGCCGGGAGGGAAGAGGGATCTTCAGCGGCGGACATGGTCCTGGTCAACTGCAGGCGCTGCCCGTTTTTTACCCGTACAGGTGAGTGTACAGTTACCAATACATCTCGAAGTAGAATTCATTTGACAACTTCTTTTATGTATCATCCATACTTTAGTTATGTACACTTTCGCTTAACTCTACTATGGGCGTATTCATTCCAGCTTTTTATTTAAAGTAGTGTGAGTTATATGCCAGCCTATACATTGCCATATCATTACCAATCAGAAGTTAAGGATGGATACCAGCCAGGGGCAAATGTCCGAGCACGATATGGCTACGAACCGCGGCAAAAATTGAAAGTATTGGAAGCCCCTAAAATGAAAATACCATCCCAACAGTGCCACCACGAGAGGTTATTTCATCTCTTCCGTCCATGTGGACTGGTGCTAACTTGGGGAGAAGACCACTTGGTTGGCAGAATGATGATAACAGACACAACATACATACAATCTGAGGGACAAAGAGGCACAGAGGATACAGATGTAAACTTGGAAAGCTAACTGTATCAAGAAAACATGTACCCAACATGTATATTAATAAAGCTACAGACGAAAACTCTGTGGATATACTGTTGTGCAGCAAGAAAACATTGAATGACCAGGAAGCCTACATTTTATCTGCTTCTTGCAGGTTTGATCGTGAGGACATCGAGTGTCCTACCATAAAGCATGCAGTTTCCCTGCTTCCATTTGGGGATTGATGACTTCTGCCATGTTCCTGACTCAAGGGTTGCTTGGAAGTACCTCTACCCTATCCAGTAGACATATGGCATGCAAGGACACTATCCAAATGATACATGCTGCACCACCGGTGTATTGTTCTCAAACCAAAGATGGCGGCATTATCTTCCTGGCAACATTGGACACCACAGGTTTTATGATATAGGACCACAGGTCCTTGGAGTCCTCTAAATCATGATAAGCAATTAGCATACATCAGACTGGCAATGGTTGGCCCTTCCAGCCACATTTAATATAAAGAGAAACTTAGCAAACCCAAATATGTAAACCCAGGTACCGTTTGCACACCACCAAGTCCGATATTCCAAGAGCAAAGTCCTATTCTGTACCACCCAATTAAAACCTAAAAAATTGATAAAATTGGAAATTTACAAGAAATCTTTAGGCTTTAGTAGCCTTTATATCAAATCTGGATCATCAGCGGGGAACCAGCGCGAGACTTGCTTCGGTGCCATTATATCAAGGATAAGCCCAGGGTTAGGTACATCCTCTACAAAATCTCAAATAAACAAATTATAGCTCATATTTACCCCCATAAGGTATACATTTCTGAAAAGTAAACTTGTCGCGAATTCAAATGACACTATTGTCAATTACGTACTTTGTTATGTGTTTGTTGAGCAATTATGCAAAGATAGCATTATTTTCGATAATGTTGATTCAACTTTAATTGTTATGGTACTACATACAAAAATTCCTTGAAAAAATGTTCTTGCACCTATCCTCAAAAGCGTGTTTTGCACCGTGGTTTTCCCCGTGTTTAGTGGTCTGAAGTTGAAGTGATGAAACTCCGTTTATACATCAAATGATTTCAATTTTTTCTCAAGTACTGTGAAAGAACCAAGCCTCACACAAGCAATCTGAGACCTGCATTTTTAGTTCAACTCTTTAGGATGACATTGGCGAAAAATAGATGTTTTTTTCAATCAAAACTGTGGAAAATGAAAACGAAATAGTTGGGGATGTTGTTATGAAAACGATCGTTTGATAAAGGAGTTCAAAGGTCCAGCCGTCTTTGAAGGGATTACAGGCACTTATTCTCGGTTTTTCCAGTTGGACGACTCTATAATCCGTAAGCACTGTTTGTTTGTTGACTACTATGAGATCGTTGATTAATCATACTTGAAAAGAACGCAATTTATGAAGTTTTTTTTTTTGTTTAGAAAATTCCGAGTTCTGTATCAGACTCACCATGTGCTGTCGCAAGCGTGGGTTCATAACTGGCCCGCTGATTGGTTGCGCCGTATATGGCAGGCTCATTAGGATGATTGACAGCTTCGTTGCGGGGTAACCACTGGTTGGCAAAGGAGAACAATATAAGGGGGTGAGTGTAGGAAGTCCGTCAGTTTGGTTTACATTGATCCGAAGATATCGAAGCCTGACAAAAATCTGCATAACGCGCCGGCACTATTTTGGTCAGTCAAAAGTTGGAAAATTCCTTTGTCTGTATATAACACGCAGGTAAAAAATTCATTAGAACAAAGGCCAAGGGTACGCAAATCACCGATCATACATCGGCCCCAAAACCAGGCACTTGAAAAAAATATGGACGTTCAGTCAATCGATGTCAATAAAGTGATAACTTTTTTTCCCCCAAAAATAGGCCTACCACCTCTTTATTACGGTCTACAACAAATTTGTGCAATGGAAACGCCCGGGAAACGGCACAGTGCTTAGCGAGTTGAGATCGTCATTGGTACTCTCACAGTCACACAACACGCATCTCCAACGCATCCACTTTCATTCATATCAACTGGCTCCTGTAAATACATCAATTAATGCTAAAAAAAAAAAAAAAAGCACCAAAAAAAAAAAAAGCACCAAAAAAAAAACAAAAAAAAAAAAACAAAACAAAAAACAAAACAAAAAAAAGCACCAAAAACAAAAACAAAAAAAAAAAACAAAACAAAACAAAAACAAAAACAAAACAAAAAAAAATGTTCATTCGAAACACGACCAAAACGTAATATTTGAGATAAAAAAGTATTATAACCTAATTTATCCGAGATATTACTATCTGGAAAGGGACAATTTACAACTTAAAATTTCAAATCATCTTTTTTTGTGATAAATTTTAGCAACCTAACCATTATCTTAATATCTAAATCTAGAAATATGTCATGATAAGGACCAATGTCATGGCTGTATAAAGGAATTTCTTTAAGGTAAATTTTCTTTGCAATTTATAAGAAATTTTCGGGTGGAACGCACTTTACCGGTCGGTCCTCAAGTCTCACAAGATCCAAATTGGATCTGATCAGTTTCGCAACGCCTCCAACCATTTGAAAAATTCAAAACGGCGGATCTCTAATTATATAAAACAAAAATAAAATTATTTCATGCTTTCCATTTTGGTGATTGATATGAGAGAACAGGAAAGTGTTTATTACATTTGTAAATTGACGTGAAAAAATGCGTTAAATCTATTTTTTGGCAAAACATACGATGTGTGATGCAGTCTACGGGATCATGGCGTCCATTCGCCGGATAACAATACATAGAAAAAGAGAAACAAATACACTGGAACAAGTGGAACTGCTGGTTGCTTTAGTAACATAATAAACAGATATCTGCAATTACTTGATTCACTGGTACTCACAAATCTTTTACTTGTATAGCCTCTCTGTGTTTATCTCGATGTATTATGTAGATTTTTCCTCAAATTCGGGGGTTTTGAAAAAAATATTATTATTATTATTATTATTATTATTATTATTATTATTATTATTATTATTATTAAAATCGAAAATCAATCGAAAAGATCGAAACTGTAGTCGCAGCGTTGTTTTCTTGGGCACTGACGTCGGGGCTCGCTGATGCGGAGAATACGGTATCTTGGCCTTGGTCAGCCGGTGGGGGTGTGAGGGTTGGATCTGTAGTGGCAAGTCGATTTCGGCATCGTGGACTGTACTCTTGCCAAACTACTTTTAAAAATTTTGGAAACAGGTTGTCTTCCTCTTCTGTAAGATATTTTCTCCTTATAACATATTCTTGAAAATAATTATTGTACAATTGTGTCTTAGTTCCTGTCTTGGGGAAACTTCTTTTCAGTGCATGCCACGTGGACTCAATATTTCGGGTGTGTGCTCCAGTTTAGGTAACAAGCTCATTACTATGGTTTACTGTATCATGCACATGGCCACGTTTGCTGAGGTTGTAATATGCTTTCCAGCAATTTGACAATATGATATGCTCCTTGGTTTGAGGTATTCCTTATAATTGGCAATAATGTCTCCTTGTCTCTGTTCTCCGCAATCTAAAAAAACCCAGTTCTTTGATTCCTTCTCAATGCCACCAAAAACCCAACATCAGTCAACTCTCCTTCCTCGATAGTACTCTCTTTTCCCGAACTTACTTTCGTCTATCTCCACTATAATTCCATATCTTCCAAGTATTTCATTATCTTGTAATAGAACCAAAGCACATATCTGTCGGCAAACATTAAACCAGTCCACCACACGGTGTTCACTACCAATTCTCAACTCTCCTTGAACAAAACTTACTGGTAATTGATACACCCAGTAATAAGTAATTTCAGTATTTGTGACGAAGTAAAATGAGATCCAGAAAACCACCTGACCTTTGTTATTGAAGTTTTCTTGTTACATTTCGCGTTGCTGCATCGCCAAATTTTGCCGTCAATTGAATAAAATTAACCGTACGAAAATAAAACCTTTACTTGCCCACAGAATCCAATAAGCAATAAGTATCAGATACTACCACCCAAAAGAGATATGCTTCTCGAGGCAAGACTGAATGTGGTACGGGATCTATTACGCTTTCAATGACACGATTGGAATGAATCAACAGCTTTCCTCAGAGCCCTTTGCACGCTATGCATCCAGAGTGACAAGGGAAGCTGTTGACTTGGACCATTATTTGAACTGTGCAACTGCTGGAATGGCTAGTACGTGACGAAAACGGGTGGAGTTTCATACGAATCTCGTATTGTTATGAAAGTTCAGAGCACCTCGGCCTTTGTCAAAATTGACAATCAAAGGGTTAAAGGGTGTAAGAAAGGGTGTCATTCTGCAGCCCACAGCCTTGTGACCCCCCAATAAAACTCGCTTGAAACTGGGAAGTTATGTCTTTTATTTCTTCCATAAGGGTATTGTATTAGGTAACCAGATAAATTCCATCTGGATTAGATTCCATCATCTTTATTTGGTCAATGCAAAAAATCTCAAAATACAATAGATTATTGTGTCTTCTGTGTTGCTTTAGCACTTAATGTCTGTGAGTCATCAAAGTGGGGCTTCATGTCAATTCAGGTTCTATAAATTCTAATAACTGCGACTGTGTTGTCTCAGTGCTACCCCCAAAATGTACAAACCAAAACAAATGTAAGTAATGAGGAAGGCCACTTTTATGCTTATCCTATCGCATACGTGTCAAAAGTTTAGCTGGTATACAAGTGTCTCTGCCTGTGCCCAGGTAACAAATTTAATTGACGTCATAGAATGTAATTTGTAATAGGGGAAAGAACATCATTTTAAACATGTCTCAACAAATGTCCAAGTTACCTAAGGCCTAAAAAACATATGTGAGGTTCTGTGTAACCCGACTGACCCTGCTGAAAATACTCAACTCTAAATACATTTTATGAGTAATTTTAAAAATTTTTCAAGCCGCCCTTCCCTAATAAAAATTGATTGACCCTGAAAGATTTTGTCGAGAAAGTGGTTATAGCGTGACCATGGTGACTTTATTTTGCAGTAAAGTCGACTCAAAAGGAGCATTTTATCCCAATTTAGTCCGGAGAGTTAATTTGGGCCAGAGAAACAGCACAGCTGCATGGCCACATATTTCGCGAGGTTCCAGGTGTCCGTTTCTCCCAGTTACCAGTGCAAACGGTCGTAAAAGTACTTTTAAAACATGACTTAATATCTTAACTTTAATCTGTCCACTCAGTTGTGTATGAAGCAGTTGGCATCGTTAGTTACAAATCAAAATGCGACATGATAACCTGGTAAATCCTGCACGTATTGGTAAGTGCCATTTTGAACATGGCACATTGCATTGTGGGACAGTTGCACAAAATTACATTTGATTTGGATATAAAAGTGAATCGCGACAACGTGTTTTCAGCACTATTTGCAATATGCATGGATGAAAATGTAGAAAGTGGACTGAACATAATAAAATATACAAAGTTTGCACATGATCACATTCGATCTCAAAATGCTTGGCACGTGGTGTTGCACTGTTTGGTGAGGATCGTTGTTTATTCATTGTCCGGCTTGTAAATATTTTCGTGGCTAGGTGTGGTAGATACTAAGAGGCCCACTAAATAATATACACCATAAAACAGCATAAATCATATCATTATTGATGCTCTGAAATACTTGCAGAATACATACTTTTGGTTTCATATATTATAAGCCCCCAAGGTCGTTCCATTGCCATCCTCATTTACAAACCGTTGGGTGCGGAATCCATATTTTTTTAAATGGCAGCCAAGTCCGTGTAGGTTAGTCCTGACTGGATATTTTGAAGATGTAGTATCCAAAATATAAGTGTGATAAGTGTTGAGAGTAGATTGATTTGTCGAATAAATGTAATGTACAATATATAATGGGACTTTTCCTGTGTAAGTATTACCTAAAAATGTAAATACAAAGCCTTGAAGTTACCAATTATGGGCGGGGGGGGGGGGGGGCAAAATAGGAATATCTTATCAGACACTGAAGTTGTCCCAGAATATGAATTAAGTAGCAGCACTGGGCAGAGGAGCCTAAATCACCTGCTGGGTCAAAGTTGGAGCTTAGTGCAGAAGGTTGCCCAGACAGTGGTTACAGGTTCGAATTTACCGGCAGGTTTTTATATGATTGGTAACATGTTCCTATTTTAACTTGCAATTGTTGCAAAAGTGAATTACGCCCTTTAAAACATGTGAATGATGATTATCTTCATATCTAAATTATACAATCTCAAAGAAGTATCTTAGAAATGATGCATAAATGAAAAAAAAAACACAAAGGGGTAACTTTCATGGTTTCTGGTTTCATCAATATGATCGAAAACTTTTGTCAGCTTTTCTTTTTATGGAATGGCATTTTGGAGTTTACTTTTAGAGTTGATGGTCTTTTGACATGAACTGGTCCTTTGAATGCATCCAGTTTGATGGTTGGATTTGACATTTGAATGTCGGTGTGTGTATGTTGGGATTTGAGTCAAATTAGGATTGCAATCTATTGCCTTTGGATAGAATTGACACGAGTTTTGGGATAATAGATTCAAGGTTTGACGTATAAATGGTGTTGATTACTGTAGATTGTGTATCTGCTCTACACCCAGAGACGGTATCATCATGTGCATTAGACAGAGAAGGCCGTTGAGAGAATTCTGTGCATGCAGTTGCTATTTTTCTTGTAAGGATTAATATAAGACTGGGTAAGATGAACTATAAAATAGAAATTAGACGGAGTGGCCCACTGAAGTGTGTGTAAGGTAGCAGCCTAGGTGTGTACTTGCGGTCAGAAAACGCTACCAATGAATGCTGTTAACGCCACTGTGAATAACACAGGTGTGAAGGTGATAACTACACTGAACCTGATAGGCAACCTAATAAAATTGACAAGCACGAAATTATTAGAAATACATCTAAAAGACACCTCAAACCACGAAGAACTGATCACTTAATCAGAAAAATCCCAAAGGGCATGAACTCAGGCATGCAACGAATTACCAAGACACATTACACCTGCAGACCTGGGTGTGCTTTACGTGTATTTGGATAGGTTTAAAGGAGTGTTCCCCATATATGTAGGACTGTTGAAGCCAACCACATCAGCCCGAAGAACCATGCGCTTGAGAGCCAACAAATACCTTGCAGTCTGGCCACCAGGGTTTTCTCCACATTGTGGCCCATTTATACCTTCAACTCTCGGCCAGAGTAGGTCACCGTGGCAAACAGAAAAATGTCTTTAATTTCCTCTTGAGAGAGTGTCCTTGTTAGGAGTAAATCAGCGCATGGGTCATGATTAGTCATTTTCCGTAGTCTGCACCCAGAATATCTTGGATAGTGTACACAGGGTCAAAGAGACTAGAACACAATGGCAGCCCATCCATTTAGTATGAGACCTGTAGTTACATACACAAGGATTTCAGCTCTCAGGATCAAGCAATGAAAATTAGTGTCGACTTCTGTGATGATTGACTCAAAACCGCTTACATCATTTCAAAACATTACAGTCTAAATCCGATTCCAGAAACTTTAATCCACTTACGTGTCAAAAGTAATAATTAAAATTTTACAAATGTATAAGACGGTAAGGAATTAGAAGATAATCATCATTGTTTCTGTACACAAATGTATGGTTTCCGGGGTACACTAGTTTTCGGGAGTGTGGTTGCTGCATTTAACAGTACCATCAATGGTACCCAGCTTAATCTGTCGTAAGCGTTCCATATTTTTGTCAATAAATGGGAGTTTAGTCAAGCAGTAGGGTAATTATTGTTTTGTTCTTATTGTTATAATTCCAATCTTAAGCATTAAGTTCGTCAGTAGCGTTTGTAGTCTGAGTATTATAAAACAGATTGATAAACAAAACAAACTGACAACTTCTCCATTGTTATCTATATCCGCACCCGAAATGATGAGGTTAGCAACCGTAATTAAAAGATCCTAATCTAATTCATTGTAGATTCAAATAAAAGACAGCAAGCCGATTCTATTGTGCCAAATGATTCAAACAATGTAAACGAAATATGATAATTACAATAGCGGTCATTACTATCAACCTACATAGGTATTCAAGATATCTTAAACATACGACGTACTGAGTTTCTGTTTTGTGTTGCTTCTGCTTTTCAGTGAAATGTAAAGTGTTTTATCTACGATATGCTACGGCATATGATCACAGTCATCTATTTGCAAGTCTTTTTGCAGAATTTGAAAAAGATACAAAGGGTACAAGACAACTCAAAAAAAAAAAACCAACATATTGTTTGCAAATTTTTGGTATTTTTTTGTGAACATTTACCGGTCGTTTTAAATCGTTCCCTCCTTTTCTTCTAGCTTATGAACACTTTCCCTTTCTGACAAGACTCTGTTCAAAAGTCAAAGCTTTTTGCAACGCACTTAAACTGCCATTGAGTGAACGTATACGATCAGGAAACATTCATGTGTTTAGATGCAGACTGTCCATTTTTGGTGTCACAATTCTGACTCTCTAACTGTGATTGGAACTCGATCTTAATAAATAAGTCGACGAAGGTTGGACTTCCATTACGTCCTTGTCCAGCTTCTGTTTTCAAACAGAAGAATATTGCCCAAACATAAACATCTTTTAGACAATCATTTTTAACTGCGATATCGACACGTAATAGTCTCACTATTATTTCACATAATGATTCCAGCTTTTGGCACACATTTGTCCTTTTAATGCCTATCGCCAATTGGACCGTCACCCCATATATATATATATATATATATATATATATATATATATATATATATATATATATATATATATATATATATATATATATATATATATGTGTGTGTGTGTGTAAATATATAAAAAAAACATACATCCTGTCGATATACGAGCTACCAACCAGCGCAGTGAACTGTTAGCATACGTGTGCATTTTGTTGTGAAAATATGCAAATATATCCTCGATCATAGCATTTCAGTTGTCTGCAAATAGTTATTGCCCATCAGACACTGTATCATAGCGGTGTGAACTATGTGTACGTGGGTAATAGCTATTTGCTTCAAAATCCAGATAATGATGTCACTCATGTTGTCGACAAGGCTGAGGAGGGACTTATCAGGATTTTGATTATCGATTTGTAGCTTGTCCTCTCTGACGTCCATACCCATACATACATCTTCATGGAATCCTTAACACTTCTTGGCACAAGGAAATACTGATGATGTTTTCTCTTTTTCTATTAAGCTTTTGCTATGTTGTGGCACGATCTGTCCTCACACGTAATGGATTTTCCCTCATTGGATATTTTATTCTGTGTACTAAGGAAAAATGACGTTTTCTTTCCCAAAAATACAATCAAGTAGTGCTTACAAAAGAAAAACAGGAAAAGCCTTCCAGTCACCCAGGACCTAGTGGTCACATTCAAGCATAAGCTGCAAGAGAGACGCATTTACACTGGTACAAATTTATTGATACAGATATAGCACCCACATATAATGTGGTCACTAATCGCTATAATTCTTTGAGCAAGATGGGCAGCTACAAGTATTGCTTATAAATCATCTTGCTGTCGTGTGGTTCCCTTTTTAATTTGAATTATAAGTAATTTTATGCACAGTGATTGCTATTTGTCAAACCAGAAACGAAGTCGTTAAATCAATTTATATATATATATATATATATATATATATATATATATATATATATATATATATATATATATATATATATGTATGTATGCATGCATGTATGTATGTGTGTGTGTGTGTATGTGTGATTGTGAAGAAAGGACCACACCACACTGCTGAACACTGTACCAATGCACACCACATACCTTATTATTTGTTTTCTGGTCTAATCTGCGCCTCCCGTTTTGGGTGCCTGGACGGGTTTGTTTTTCCCTTCTTTTGTCTCTAGATGGTTTAGTGGGAAAAACAGATTTCTCTTTCCATCAAACGTTCAAAAAATAGCCGCATTATGAGGGACCCTCCGTGACATGTAGGGACAAATCACGACATACATTGTAGCACAAGAATGATTGAAAAGGGTAAAGAATAATAAATTTCTTTATGCTGCAAAATTAATGGGATCTGTTTGTGAGTGTATGCATCCCTACAGGCATGAATGAGAACAAGCTATCACTGAAAAAAATGCAAAAATACCTGTGTGGGAGACGTTCTTGTGGCAACAAAACAAGTTTAGGTTTGTTGAGAAACAGTGTGCTGCCTTGACGAAACGGCAGATTATGTTTAACTAGCATTACTTAAACTAGTAGAACTTTTCTTTGATATTCCTAGGGTGTGTGGCAAACAGTGGCGAAATAAAATTTAAAAGCCTTCTACTTTGCACAATTTACACCCATGCACGTCTACAACCGTTAGGTCCAATTTCTTCCATAGGAGTATGTTGACAACAAATTTTAAGAATATGCTCCCCTCCCAGTTTTGGAGAAAGACCAAATCAGCGTGGAGCTTTGGACAGACACAAAGACTTCGATGTCACAGACACGGTGTCTGTACAAAGACATAATTATTCAGGAATAGGTAATTACACAAAAGCATGAATCTAATTTACATACCAAAAGCATGGATGACAAGTTTGCAACTTTGGAGCTTATTGTTACTGATGACAACATTCAAATGTCGCGCGAGCAATGATGGATCAAGTCTGCATAAAGGTACACGACGTCTATTATTTATACACACAGAGATGGGCACGACTTGGTACACATAGGCAATCAAAACAGCAAAACTTACAAAATCCTATCCTTCGAAATGTGGCTTCCTGTCAAGGAGATGTGTTGTCGCTCTCTAGAAGCTGAAAGGGCAAAGGAAATCACAAGAATGTCAACATATTTCAATGAAGCATGATTAAAATAAAACGCCACTAATGCCCATGAAACCAATCTGCTGCTACAATTGCTACTCAGATCACACAATGATGACAGCTGCACAGACGGTAAACACACACTGCCACTTAGGGAATGAACAAGGCCAAGCCTCCATAGTTAGGCCAGAAAAAGATGTTTGCCACCAAGGGAACGTTTGACGTATAAATGCACATATGTAGCCTTGTTATCCAGGCATCTTGATACTGAACAAGCTGTTTCCTCTGGCACTTTGTTTTAGCCTGATGTTAAAATAATGTGACTCTGGCTGGAATTATTCATGACTATTTATAGTTTTATTTGGCTATGAAACTAAAATACCCACAGGAAGACCTGGTTATTTAGACCAGGTGGTCTCGACAGAAAAAAATCTAAAAGCTAAGATGTTGTACAATAGTACCTGCTACTTATGAGCGTTTCATTTGCAAGCAAAAAATCTTCTTGTGTTGCAGTTGGTCTTGATATACAGGTTGATTTAATAAATATATTCTACTGTCGTGAAGGACCATTCTAAGGAGATGTGGTCGGTCACAAGAGATGATTGTGGCATTGTAGTGTCATGAATGGCCATCTCAGGAAGACTTGGTCTGTACAAGAGATAGTTATGGTACCTTCTGAAAAAACCCGAGATGAGACCATTTTCAGTGAATATGCATAGTTTAAATTTCTTAGGTTGTCTCATAAACAGATGAGCCTCTTTTTGTTGTTGTTGTTGTTGTTGTTTTTGTTGTTTTGAATCCACAGAGAGAAGAATATATGGACTCTGTTTAGTTGGCAATTTCCGAACAAATGCATACAAACGGTCTAGTTTATAGATATTCTGGTTCCAACAGATGTTGATCCTGTACCGCCTAAGTTCACCGTTAATTGGGGGACCTTTAATCCCGTGCAATTTCCAAATGTGCCCTTGAAAAGTGGGTTAATGAAAAAAAAATTAAATATGGACATATTACATTGGAGCGTTGTGATACAAAATTCTTGCCTGCGTGTGCCATATTGACGGGGCTGTGTTCGTCGATGTTCGGTGATTAAGTTTTTGGTACAACTGTTCAGATTGGCCGTATGCGCTTTAAACTTCAGTGCGGAGCAACGTGTGATCTTTTAACAATATCGTGAACATAAGTCACCGTAAATAGCACAATTAACCCTAACAAATTAGCGGAAATCAATTAAATGTCACCCTCCTTTCTTCGCTGTTCTTCAAGGCCCGCTGCGTTAGTGAATATGGTTTTGCGTTCTCTATCTGGAAAAAGTCAATTTAGTTTTGACCATATGTGCCAAATGAATAAAATTGAAAGGAACGTCCTTCATTAGTCAAGAAAGCCAAAAAATTAAGCTGATATCCTGGAAAGGGTCAGTTCTGGGACCCAACACCGAGAAATCCCAGATTAAATCGTTTCTGTCATTTCGTATGTATTCTGGACACGGAACCAACGTATGTTACCATGTGACTCGTGTCAATTTCACTTTGAATAATACCATATATACACGCCAGACCAAGATATAACTGTAAGCTAACTGGCACCAGTTGTCTTTAGAGAAGCAAGAAGCACCAGCGAGTCGTTCGTTGCCGACCAAAAGATAAACCTCAGCATCATGGCTTTTTGCACAAGAGTAAATATAATTGAAACATCAATGGTTCAAACAGGAACGACTGACACGTGGGGGACAGCAATAGGCGAGAGACACAGACAAACGCCACAAAACGTCATTGTATCAGCATCATAAGCATCTCAAACTGTTGTTTTTGAATAAGAAATATTTAATCGTGAACACTGTAACTTTGCCTAACTTCCCAATAGGATAGTAAACCTTGTTGATCTCTACAACTGCTGCCAATTGGTGAGACGTTAAATGGATTAGACTGCCCACTATTGAAACAGCAATTTCCGATGTTTGGTAACGATTGGAGGAGAGCAACGTAACACTCGACTGTTCAAGGTACATGCGATTTTTCATCGGATTCAAATCCGATTCATTTAGTAGTCATCCTTCTAAAGAAATCCTGGCCAGTTATGAAAATTACTATAGTATATTATCCCATGTCTTAGAAGGAGCATGTTATGGGGCCTACGTATGGCAAGTCGTTTTGACATTTAGTCCTATGTGGCCATATCACTGAATCATTTTGCAATATCGCTAAATCGTTTGGCGCTATCGCTAAATAAGCAATATCGTCAAATATTTAGTGATAGTGCTAAATCTTTAGCCACATCACTAAATATTTAGCGATATCGCTAAAAATTAAGATCTTGCTAAATCATTTGGCGCTTTATGTCTAAATCATTTAGTGATATCGGTGAATGGTATGTATATATATAGTAATATCGCTAAATCATCAAGCGATATCGTTAAATGTATTTCCGCTTGCTGTCCTCTTTTTGTCAAAATGGGCCGCCGATTTGGAGGGAATTGCGATCACTTCATCCTCCCAATGTGTTCTGTCGAGAATTGATCGTCTTCTGTGGCATTGTCAAAGGGTTTATAATGCTGCGAAACCAGTGTATGCTAACTATTTATTTTGTCGCCAAAGTTAACAGTGAGGCCAACAGGTCCGAATGCTAGCTGCTTCGCGCCAATCACTATACACTCGTTTAGTAATGTCGCTGATTACATCTTATTTGGCGATATTTCTTAATTATTGAGCGACATTACTAAAGTATTTATGGATATCAGTAAATAAGACCATTTAGAGTTATCACCAAATGATTTGGCGATCATCACCAAATGAATTTGCGACATCGCTGAATGATTTCGTAATATCACCAAATAGGATTAACTGGCAAAACGGCTTGTCACAGAGGCCTTGTTTTGAACAAAGAAATTTCGGGGGAGATGTGTCAAAGTTTTAAGACATGATGTCGGCTTTGTTTGGTTTTTCAAGCAAGGAAGACTGTTCATTCTTGCACAGGGTGTACACAGTAATTGATATTAACGATCCGAGAGGAAAGAGTGGATCTTAAATAAAGGCTGAGCAATCAACTCCATTAGGTAAACCCCTTTTGATCTGCGAGAAAGAACCTTTGACGGTCCCTTCTTATAATTGATAAAATTATAGAGCTGTTATATACGGACAATAGCTCTATGATAAAGTGTCCAGAGTCCCGCATGACACACATCCGGTTGATGGCGCTGCCTTGAAGGAAAGGTCAATAGCCGGATCTTAGTTGGATCTAAGATGGTGCTCGGAGATTTTCTGTCTATTGGAACACAGTCTATTGTTCAAATGTTACTCTGATACCACAAGAGTTACCTATGTACAACATAAAGATCTAATCTGGCCTCATATATAACTTACTATATTCTGTCTCCAGATATTCCTGCGTACATACATACACACATATGTATGTATATAACTTAAATCTATACATATATATATGTATATATATATATATATATATATATGTATATATATATATATATATATATATATATATATATATATATCAGAAGAATACCTACAAAAATAATCAATGGTGAAGAGCCTTGAACTGCAACGAACGTGATCTATTTTTAGCACAACGAGCGTTGCATCTGGAAAGCCAGAACACGCTGCTTTCGCGCCATCGCCTCGTGTCTGGTACTTTTGAGTGACAGTCGATTTTTGGGATAGATAAAATTTTCACTCAAAAATGGACGACGACCACGGCATAAGGGAGGAGAGGACAGCTATAAATTTGCATGAAGGTGAGTTGAACACGCTTTGCAATTTGGCCGACAACTGCATCCCGCTACGATATACCGTACGTTATCTGTCACCGTATGATCGTGGGCACTGGGAATAACTGTCGCACTGAGCCAGATGCACACTGCATGCTCGTGCAGTCAGCACTGCTGGTGCTGCAGGAGATATATACATGACCATTGTTATCGGACATGTGCTGTACTGATGCACGTGTGTACCATCTCATTACAAAGGAACTGCCGTTACTATTGGAAAGAGTATCTGCATCATGATTGAATGTGTATCGAGGGTCGGGAGGCTCCATAGGGATTCATTTGTACCTGACAAATGAGGTTATTCCAGTGTATCAAAAATATTTAGTGTTTATTACCCGATGGTGTCTAGTACATTTGCATTTTTTTTGTATCTGTGTATTGCACCTGTTAAAGCGATTTGATATAACCATTTGACGATGTTTTAACGCCAGCAAGATGCAAGAACACACGATACTATCACAGAGTATTTAACTCCGAAACGTGATAATACACCAACATTTGTTGGCAGGCACCCTACGAGTTGGCGACAATTCATAACTCAACTTACATTCGGCCAGACCCTACCGGACCTATGCATGAGATTAAAGTTTATCTCTGATTTAAAGCAGTTATTTGATTTGTGATTAAATCGTCAATTCTTGTCATGTTGGGCAATACTCCTTTCATAACGAATTGGTTTATGGTCATCATAAATTGAAACGCAGCCGTCGTAATCGATGATCTGTCCTTTTTTCACTTTCTTCCCTGTATGTATACCTGAGGTTTCTATTCCCGAGGCCATAGAAAAGTCTTGTGACGATGTCTGAGTAATTATATGCTCACAAACTTGCATAGTTATTATTCAGCTTTGACAGATCAATCAAAATTTTCCAAGGACTAAAGACGAGAAAAAAGTTGGTAGGTGATCGATGATTTCTGAAGATGGTCTACTGGCACATCGTACAACACCAGACGATTTAATTACCAAATCATCACGCCAAATTGCACAAGGACTCCTTTTCTTTCTTTCTTTCTTTCTTTCTTTCTTTCTTTCTTTCTTTCTTTCTTTCTTTCTTTCTTTCTTTCTTTCTTTCTTTCTTTCTTTCTTTCTTTCTTTCTTTCTTTCTTTCTTTCTTTCCTTCTTTCCTTCGTTCGTTCTTGATCTTTCTTTCTGTCTTTCTGTTTTTCTATCTGTCTTTCTAGGCCTGATTCAATCATGGGGACGGCCGCCTTTGTAGAGAGCGCTGATCTATCCATCAATTATGGCCCCGACGCTGGCCTCTGCTATGTACAGCGCATCTTTGTCCTTGTTTTGTCTGGGTACTAACCCAGACATTTTGTTTTTCCAAGAATTCTTTTTTTCTTTCCTTCTTTCTTCTTTACGACCAAATTTGTCCGGAGTTTTTCTCGGACACTATTATTCCCAAAACCACCAAACTTGCCATGTTGACTGACCTACCACTGAAAGTGTGCACCTGGTTTGGAATAGTCATGATGTTCAAAATTATACAAATTAGTTAAAATTTAAAATTGTAAAAGCTCGACATCTTCCAAACTATTGCAGATATAGAAAATTTTTTTAAACATATTTTATTCACCCTAAACAATGAATGGGATAGGAAAACAAGCCGAAGCTTATGTGAATTCCGCTACCGTACATAGATTTACACTCGATGATCACAGTAATACTTGTCAACACAGAAAAAAAACACATCTTGAGAACATTACAATACCATGACTATGTAACTACGACTACTTAAATGACGTGCTGCCGGGACACCAATTGCATTAAACAACATTTGCGTTCATACAATCGACAAAATAACACATTTTGTTGCATAAGAAAAGTATACAATACAGAAAAGTTAAAGTAAAAGTAAAATAAGTTGTGAAGGAAACACAAAGCCAAAAAGTAGTTTTTGCGAATCAAAATATTTAAAAACATTTGGAACTCAGTATAAATCGTTCGACATTAGTGAACAAGCATTTGTTCCAGTGGAAATTTTGACTGTTATCTCCGTACAATAAAAATGGTACCGTTACTATTCTGTTTATAAATGTACTTAATGACTCAAACAACTCAGCCCTCTGTCTGGGATACAATTTACAATGCATGAAAAAATGAGACACGGTTTCCGGAGGTTCTCCACAATAACACAGGTCATTTGCGACTAAATTACATTTGTACATATCACAGTTTAATAAACTACATTTCATTCTTAGTCTGGCATGATGAATTTGGGCCTTTCTGGTTCCGCCACAGTAGTAAGCTGGGGCAAATGAATCATCTTTCTGTAGTTTTTTCTTGAAAGAGGACACTGACTGGGAATTTTGCACTACCGGATCTAGGCTATTCCAAATACTGGTACCACTTGGAAAAAATGAAAGTCGGGGTAATTCAGACCAGGGAGGTGTATGAGATCATACACCTCCCTGTTCAGACGAGGCGAATATTTGTCATTCGAATGTCTTGTAGCATACGTATGTTCCTGAATTAAGGGAACTCTCTAGATCTCTAACAAATAATTTGGCGCAAGGCCATTGAGAATTTTGTACATATGAATGAATTATGGCGCTCTAATGCGTAAGTGTTCCCATTTTATTTCATTGTAAAGTAACTGGATACTAACATTTTGGGGCGCACCAACAACTATGCGGGCTGCCACGTGTTGCACTTGTTCCAGCTTATCGCAGCAGGCTTTTGTGTAGTTGTCCCACAAGATGTCGCCACATTCAAGGACGGGTCTAATAAAAATTTTTTTTTTTTTTTCAGTTGTGTCCTCTCAAGTATATATTTCATGCCCCTGAGACAGTCTACCCTTTTCATAGCTCTAACATAAAGATTATCAGTGTGGTTACTCCATGACCCGTCCTTGGATGCGGTGATACCCAGATGTTTGTGATTTTGAACCTTAGTAACTTCATGACCGTTAACATAAAGTGGATAAGATATGGTTGCACGACAGCGAGAGCATGGCATGGAAACGGCTTTTGACTCATTTAAGTCAACGAACCATTGCTTTGCCCACATAGAGATGGCTGAAAAGTCACCATTTAGGGTTTAATGGCTTAATTCTAGGAAATCTCTCTCTCTGACATAAAGAAGAGGGATGTATCATCAGAAAAATGCGAATGTTAGATTCGGCTGTGTATGCTAAATCGTTGATGTTAATCGCTGACACAAAATTGCAATGTGCATGTGTAGGTTTGTGACACCTGCCAATATAATGGACAGTAAATGGAAGTTGTAGAATTTCAAATTATGCTAATTACAGGCATTGAAAAGTTTTTAAAGTTGAATATCTTCACAACTATTATAGACAGAAATGCCATTCCAACTTCAATTTATAGGTTCGTGGCAAAGCTTGATCCAATAAACCATGAATCAAAGTTGTTGGATATTAATTTATGCAAATTAGGTGG
Source organism: Hermodice carunculata (assembly GCA_964020975.1). Lineage (NCBI taxonomy): Eukaryota > Metazoa > Annelida > Polychaeta > Eunicida > Amphinomidae > Hermodice > Hermodice carunculata. Next base: position 42,050,017 of record OZ026615.1, on the reverse strand, counting down.
ATATGCAAAATTTAAATCTTGGAATAGCTTCAAAACTATTATACACAGAGGTGCCATTCCCAACTTGAAGTTAGTGGTTTGTGGCGAAGCCGCATCCAGTGAAGCAAAGTTGTAGGATTTTAATTTATACAAGTTAGCTGAATGCACAAAATTTAAATCTTTTTGAATAGCTTCAAAACTATTATAGATAGAAGTGCCATTCCAACTTCAATTTATGGGTTTGTGACATAGCCGCATCCAATGAACCATAAACCAAGTTGTACGGTTTTAATTTATGCAAATAAGATGAATTCAGAAAACTGGAATCTTTTTGAGTAACTTCAAAACTATTATACATGGAGGTGCCATTCCAACTTCAATTTACAGGTTTGTGACATAGTTGTATCCAGTGAACCATGAACCAAACTTGTAGGATTTTAATTTGTGCGATAAGCCAGTTAATGAGTCAGTCAGAAACCAAATCAACAAAACCAAACAAGCAAATGTCAAAAATGTATCAGAACAGTCACAAGCATATTAAGTCTGCCATGTCAAGGTACCAGTAACACTGGAAATAATCTTTTCGGGCAGACAAGCGGAAAGTTTGAACAATGTATGAAACTGATTGCGAGGAAAGACCGAGAATCGAGACGATGCGTTTCAGTGACAGAAGTCACGTTGCCCTCCTAAACAAAAAAATACAGCATCAGGGCCGATAAATGAGTTATTTATACTTTAGAAGGTAAAAAATTAAAAATGATTTAATGCAATTCTCAGACGGAAATGGCGTTGACTTTTGGGGGTAAACTGAAAGCGTACACTAAAGAGACCTGATTAGCTTATGGACCTTCACGCTAAATATGCACATAGATTATCTCAAGATTTTATAAATGCTTCAAAATAGAAATAAAATAAAATAAAATGAAATAGAATAGAATAGAATAAAATAAAAAAACAGAAGTGCCACCTAGTAAAAGTTGGCACAGACGATGTCGATTAACATCTATACCACGTTTGATGAGAATAAAACAACTGTTTTGGACAGGTCGAAAATTTGAAAGCACCGACGTTTTTTAGAAAAAAAAAACCCAGAAAAATTACAATGTCACCTGTTGAACAATTTAGGGTGCAGGGGTACCCAGGCTTCGCAAATGCAATTTCAAAGGAATTGGCCCGGTGCTTTCAATGATAATACGCCCCCTTCCCCTTTTAAAGCGCTAAAAATCAATGGATTGGATTTATTTCAACAGAGACTCAGTTTGAAGGGGATCTGGCCTAAAGTTTTGAGAAGACATGTAAATAAAAATAAATTGTTGTGGGACATCTTCTGCATATATTTTCTTCGTTTGTCTTACTTTTTGGTACAATCGTACTCCGATGGAAATTAAGACAACAATAACAGCAATATGTAATTGACAACGAACTAAGTCGAAATGTGGGGCTGAGTTAAATGCATTTTTCGGATCCAACGTCATCCATATACATAGATTTTTCAATCACCGCAATATTTCCAACTACGAAAACATCGTTATGCACTCTATGGTCAGTTATATAAACATTTTTTGTTCGGAAGATACTTTGCATGACTTATTCTTGAGTTCGCTATCAAGTTGGACTTTCGTTTCTGGCACTCTGGTCTACTGGTTGCTGTGCCTCTTTCAAGTCCTCCGGGTTTATTTTAGTGTACAGCACAGAGAAATGATGTACCAATTGAAGCAACCTTGCTCATTATGTTGAAATTTTATATATTCCTTCAGATATCTCGAGTGCTTTCTGTAATCCACATACGATTGATGACTGATTCAGTTATATTTACGAGTTTCTCATGCGTTTCGAATCACTTTCAGTGTGTTAGTTATTCAGCTACAGTCTTTGACAACGGGAATTTTGAGGCTATAATACCTGACTTTTACTGGGTTATTGTGAATATTTTTTGCAGCAGCATACATGACATGTAGTTACTGGTTTTCAACGAAAACAGTCCATCCTATTTGTAGACACACCCTCGATTGTTCTTGCATCGTATTGTTTGCTTTTGTGATCTGATATGTGCCACCTTTCACTTCCTTTACAATGTGGCTGATCATGTTTAGTTTGCATACAGGATCTATATTGTTTGCCTTACCTATTGGAGTAATAGAAGATTAGAGGGTCAAATTGCTGATCAAACAGCTTTATATTGAAGTCTGATACACTAAGACGTACTTCAACCTTCTTTTCCTATCTGTACCGTTTTGTCCTGTCTGGAACGCTTGTGCTGGTGTGGCATAATAAGAACCTGGATACCTGTGTTTCAAAACTGACAGGCGAGGAGATGTCCAAGTTGGGCACTTCATAAAATGTTCTGAGTGCTCTGGCAGGAAGCTAAATTTTCTGACATTGATTCGGGATCTAGGAACTAAAACGAATAGTGTTTTTGAAATGTCTTTGAGGAGCATAACATGGAACTTGAGCTAGAAGATGCGAGCAATGGTACTTAGCGGAGATTATGATACCCAAAACGTCAGATCGAAAACCTTTCTCCGTTCACTTAAGTTGGGTAAATTAAACATCCCGGACGTTCGTTCGTATCCTACTTCTGGGTAATAAACTGAAGTTTTAAAACATAAATATCTTATCAAACTATTCTGGATGTTTTCTATACGCTCAGACAAATACGGACATTCATGAGACCACACAACAGAACAATACTCAAATCTATACCTTACTAGTATTTCTAGAGAAATTTCAGGGGTGTCACTGAAGAAAAAGAACTGCATGATCTTTTTATGAGCCCAAGCATCCTAAAAGACTTTGCACATACGGCATCTACATATTTAAAAAAAAAAATTCAGCTTCGATGTGAGAGAGACAGCAAGGTCCCTAATGTCACATATTCTTTCCAAACTTTGATTATCAATCATGTAGTCAATCACATTTTTGGGTATAGCATGACATTTACGGGTGTTCAGCAACAGTTCCTTTTTCTCACCACCTGTATACTCTCGTCAAATCGTCCTGCAATAGAAAAAAGTCATTCAAAGACGTGACTTTACTGAAAAAAACTTTGAATCAAGTGCATAGATACTAATCTGGCTGTTTTTTAGAACGGTCGAGCGCCAAATCATTGACTGACGCATTGCTTCCTGTTTTGGAGGTACGATTGAAATAGCATGAGTAGAGTTCTATAAAAACTATAAGCATGGAGTTTGTGAAGCAAATGCTGATGGTTTACGGTATTAAACGCTTTAGCACAGTCAATATATAATCAGCCAACTTTCTTCTTTGAATCTATGGATTTGAACAAAACATCAACAAATGACACTAAATTAGTGGTCATTGATGGCCCTTTAACAAATTCGTGTTGTAATTCACTGATATGACCTTCCACAAATGGGTAGATCATGTTGTGTATGATATGTTCACACACCTTGGAGAATAAAGGTAGGAGTGAAACCGGGCGGTAATTGTTGACGACATGTTTATCGCCAGCATTGAAAATTGGCATTACATTGGCTTATTTTAACCTGTCGGGGAAAATCCCTGTGCGGATGTATTTTTGAAATATAACAGTGAGACAGCAAGCTGTTCAACAAATTTTTTTCCCGAAAATTATACCAGATATTATGTTAGCATTACACGCTTTGCGCTGATCCGACCGTTTAAGTATTTTCCCAACCGACTCAACCTGAATATGAATAGTAGACAGTAGTTGACTGTTTATGATAGGCATCTCTGATAATTCCGCGGGGTTCATAAGATCTGCTCTGACATAAATAGACTCAGAGAAAGTCACTGAAAAGTTCTGCTTTGCCTTGCAAATCTGTTGCAGTTTTAACCCCAACCCCTGTCTGTATGATGATCTCTGACCAAATTATGTTGCTCGCTGTCTGTATTGGGACAGCAAACTGGCCTGTTGAACACCTTTCCAATGACCTTCCATCTACACTTTATCTGCAGACACAGTGCCTCATAAAAACAGTGGACCTGCACTCTCTGAGCTGAAATTGTCAAACTGGTCTGAAGTAGGTCAATGGCGGGGGATGGAGGTGGGGAACGGGGGTACGGGTGTCGCAGAAGCGTGAAAAGTGACAATCGCTATTGATGCATACAGCCTTCTAACAACATAAATGTCCTTTTCAGGACCACCACCTTATACTGAAAAGAGTTGACTGAGCCACGAATGTACGTGATAAACCACCTAAATTTGCCACATTTATCTATACTCAATAGGGCCGGTTTCATCTTGCCCTCTCAAGTATACATCTTGTACTGAGTTGTATGATGGAAACGGGCATGGTCGATAGTCACGAATATATCCTGTTAATCTGTATAATAATTTTCATGCAAACAGCAGCTTCTTTGAAACAATTCTAATGGGCTATTAAAGTGTATACAGATGTTTCAATGATGTCCTATATTTCTTACCTACGTGAGTGACATTACATACGTTGTCCAATCTGAAATAAGACTTTTCGTTGAAGACTCCATCCTTTACTTGCAAGTTGATGACTCCACGTTAAAGCAAGATTTTGCTTCAGTATCAGACTGGTAAAATCACTGGTTGGTTTCATTCCACTAAAACTAAACGATTTAGTCAGTAAGAAGAAAAAAAAAACAATCAAGCACACTCTTATCTAGAATTTGAATAAAAAAATCCTTAATAATGCCGAATGTCACAAATCTTGGTGTTATGTGTTCTTACGACCTTCTCTGGTGGGTCACCTAAATTTCACTTTCGCTAAGTCCAGAACACTTTTAGTTATTTTGAAATTTAGCATTGAAGAGACCGTCGTTGGACCATGCTGGTGTGGTCTGGGATAGATATACACAATCATAAAAAGATCTGTTTGATGGTATTTTACTGGATTCAACGAGGGTTGCGTTCAGTCACATAAGACGTGAAAAAACATGTATTGAAACAGGTTGGGAATCAAATGAAGAACACCAAAAAAAAAAAAACACAAGTTGACAGTTGTGTCTGAACCAATTAACGGATTGGCTCCTTCATATTTGTGTAATTTAATCACCGACAGCGGCATAATGAACTAACAACAATATCATATCAGTTATTTTTTTTTACCATTTTTTCCTGGAGCAAATGCTTTCTATCACTCTTCCATTCGTTTGTGGAACGTTCTCCCGCAATTTGTTACACTTGCAAAAAACTAAATAAGCAAATACTGGAAGAGACGATTTACTTCAAACCACGTCTGTCTGTATGCCTTCAGAACTTGCATAAATTCAAATGTTACAACTTTTGCACCTGGTTCATTGGATAAGGCCTACAGCACAAACCAATGCATTGAAGTTGGTATGGCACCTCAATCTATAACACTTTGGACGACATTTAACTTTTCAGGTCCCCTAATTAGCAAAAATCAAAATTGTACAACTATGTTTGTGGTTCATTGGATGCGCCTACAGCACAAACTTATGAAGTGAAGTTGGAATTGCACCTCTACCTATAATCATTTTCACGATATTCAATACTTAAATTTTCAAATGGCCCTGATTTGCATAATTTTCAAAACTTTCACTGCTTTTTATAAAAAGGCAAGTATCTATGCATGGATCTACAATCAGATCAGGTTTGGAGTTTTTAAGTGCAATAGTGTCCGAGAAAATTGTCGGACAAAATTGCTGGTAAAAAAGAAAGAAACAAACTAGAAAACAAATATTTGCTTGACAGCAAATCTGTGTCTGTGGCTTCAAAATGTGAATATTTTGCAATACTCTGAATATTCCCCTTTTTTAATTATATCTGTATTACAAGTGAAATATTGATGAAGAGACAAGTGGCAAATCAAGCACAAGATGAAATGGCATTGCGGGCTGTAGTGGAAAATATGCTGTTTTCTGGATATAAATGTGAATGAGATTCCTCCCAAAAAAATATTTCTAGTATAGGAAATCAAACAGGCCATCAACAGGCAATTTCAACAACCACGCAGTTGAAGTTGAACTGAAGATGTCAAAAATTCAATTAACAAGTTTTATTGATCATATTACATATAATAGACATGGCAACCCTCGCAAACGTATTAGTATCAAGACAGCTTTACTGTCACTCAAATCAGGAAAGCTTACAGAACCAATCTGCTGACACTGGTTGGGTGTCTTGCATCCCAGGCTGAAGTAGTACTTCCCCTAACCGGAACCCCCGTCCCCAAACTGATTTTCTGCACCACCCCAATGGACTACACAAGGAAACTGCACAGCGTACTGATGTTTTGCTGGCCGGTATGTTCACTGTTTAAATTTCTTTGTCGACCATTTAATGGCCTCCGACGGAAATGAAGGCATTTTAAATTCTAGCTTAGGAGTAAAGGCGTGAGTACCCTATTCTCAATGCAAAAAAACGTCATGTATGAAAAGCCTAAGATTCAGTTAGACAACTTTGTCCTTTGAAACTGCAGTTTGTGGAGTGAACAGGGTACGCCCTCCTGGAGTGTACCTTTCTGACTTTACCTACAACCAGCCAGACTTAACACGTATTTTCAACGTTTAATTATTACATATATAGTTCAACGCTCACATGATCTACGACACACATGGGACCCCTATTGCCAAATAGTCTGGTAACACTCTAGTGCTAGAGGCAGGAAAACCGTAAAAATATTCACTTCGGGGATCAAACAATAATAAGTTTGCACGCGTGAGTGTTTCACAATATAAATCAAAATTAACTTGCTTTGTCACTAAAGAGGTGATAAACGACTGATTATTGATAAATTTGATAGATATCAAGGTTAGAAACAGGTTTATAGAAAATACACACATGCACCTCCAATAGAAGAGAGTTCTGGACAATTTATCATTAGGGGGCGCATGTGTGCGACTGGTAGAGGGATCGCGTAGCATCGCACGATGCATATTGTCAAGCAAATTAATAGTAGAATATAATATCGAATATTGATACACTATACATAAAGACAAATATGACCTATTGAGGTACGAAGAGTAAAATAATAAACACCCATCATTTACAGCTGCCGTTGATTGATAACGGGTCTGACAACACAGCAGTGGAATTCAGTTTAATTCTTTACTGTTCTTCTCTTGCATCAAAAAGGCTCTGAGATGTACGCAAAATGATAAAACATATTCACAAGAATGATATTTTATATAAAGACACTACGGGTAGACCGGGACACCTCAAGCATAGGGGTACTTTAAATCATTGCTAAAAGTAGGCAAAAGAAAATTCTTTTTCAGGTTACCTACTAATATGAGAGTTCTTCTGCAGAGAAAAAAATCAATATCACTTCGATGGCATCTTTCATATCAGAAAAATAATGGCCAGTTTTCTAGATTTGAACCAAAGAATTAAGTTCTCAGGTTTTGTTTACTTTTTTCCCGTTACAAATAGAGTCGTGTTTAATGGACAGATGGCACTATCATGGTATTCAGTAGGCTTCTTCAATTCCTTGGCACGTTTTTGATGAGAGAATAATGTCTTCAGGAAAAGAAGGAAATGGCATGTGTGAAATATACCAAATTAGCATCTGAAACCAGTGCTAACCGGCCACCTTGGTTCATCATGGTTCAAGATACCTCAAGTTAAAGAAATAACTTGAATCACTGGTTATTATTTCATCGAGATCAGCAATAATAGTGATATTTATATTTCTCCTACACACAGAAAATATTCTTGTCCACAAAAAAATTAATGGGAGAAATCTTGAGTTTATAAATCAACAGTATGTTAGTCAAAGCCAATGTTGTAGGCTCTGGGTAATGTGCGACTTTCATGAGCTACAATATGTCACCAAAAGATAAGGTCGTAGAATTTACATCCTAATCAATGAGGTTTCTGGATATGTAGGTTGGTATCAACATAAAAAGGTTGTAAGAATTGCCAACAAATTCCATTTAAGGCTCAAATGCCAGAGCTCTGCCGATGTTTCAAGGTACCCCAGGCATGAGATACCTCGCGCTAACTTTAATTTCTTTCTTGGGTGTCCTACAAGTCACACAGCGTAATTTGGTTCAATAAACTGAATATTCTTCTTATTCTTCTGAGCATTGTGCATTGCAAAAATATGTATACTAACAATATGTAAAGTCTGTTATACTTATTTGGGAGGGTTCCTCCGCAGGGAAGGTTTCCAACTTTGGGAAAAAGCTGGTGCGGGAGTGCAGCAAGTGTATCAATAATTTACGGCGTGGTGCATAATGGGCCCGATTCTATCCGGGGGTTGTCTTGGCAACTGAAGGAATTTTTCTGCGGATGCAAGCAAGATTCACAGTGCATGTGCGAGTAATGATATGATTGAAAGTATAAAGTACAACCTTGTTCCTGAAGGCATCTTCTGCAAACAGCATACAACATCGTGATGCCTGAACCCCAACTAATGGGTAAGCTGCTGTTTTTTCATATTTATATCGTTTCTTTATTCCGGCAGCGCATCCTTTGAAAAGCTTGCTCGGTGGAGTTCAACGAACTCTTTGCTACATGTATATATATATATAATTCGTGTTTTCCAAAATATGGTGCAAGATACAATTCGTTTGTTATTTTCGGACAAGACCATCCTTAAAAAAGTTCCGTTTTGTAATTTCTATGACATGTTCTGCGGATTGTAATTATAAAAGCTGCAGATGTTCCATGCCTATATGATAGAGGGGCGATCTGATAATAGTGTACCACGCCATTTACTGATTGTGCATCGCAGACAGATCGCATGATGCCCAAGAAGGCCAATTGTCGATTGTCGTATAGCGCTCATTGGCTGTTGTTATAAGAAGAGAGGATGATTTTATCCCCTGCATTTGTAATCCTGACATTTCATATATATATATATATATATATATATATATATATATATATATATATATATATATATATATATATATATATATATATATATATGTATATCCTCATTTAGACAAAGACAGTATTGTACCTTCTTTTTTATTTGTGACAAGTTTTTACATGTTTGCCAATCAGCTTCAACAGAATATTTGACCGGTTTATTCAGATTCTTTTGATAAAAACATTTAACGGATGAATTCAAAGTTGCTTAGAGTAAAATGTACAATAATTTTACCTCAACAGTATAACGAACGGGAATACATGGTCACTCTAAATGGCGGTTGTTTTGTGAATATACTGCAACGAGTACTGGAGTAAATCACCAGTCCCTTCATGAAGAACATATATACCAATTTACTGACCTTAAAAACCTAATTTTACATTTTAATAAATTAATTCCACGAAAAAGGATCATAATCCATACATATGTTACAGAAAAGTAACATGAATATACATCGCATATGTGGTTTATTTTATGCCTCTAGACTATACATACGATAAGCCAAGCTGGCAGTACACGGTTAAAAATGGTTTTTAGAGCGAATATGTTGGAAGTACCATGGACAAATATTACATTACAATCTATTTTTGCAACATTGTGCAATTTAGAAATTTATCTTGCATTTGAAATTTGGCAAATGTCAAAACATCCTTCATAACATGCCATAAGTTATTTGTTTTTGTTTTTAAAGTTGGATGTAACATGGAATTTTTTAATTTGTCATTTTACATACTATCTTTGAGATTGTCTCTGTATCCTAAGGAAACAGTTTAAATTATGCCATCTTTAATTATTTAACGAAATAATTCATTTTTTGAGTCACAAGCTTAGATTTAGCTTCAAATGATGTGTACAGCACATGGCGTTTTTCACCTTGGAAAACTGATTTGCCCCCTTGTAACAGTCTATTAATACTTTTCATATAAAGTATAGAAATTGTGTTTTAAGACATCTTGCTTGATCCTTCTGGTAATAGAGCTGTATAGTACAGTGTTTCCATTAACCCACAAGCAGGGTGTCAAATGAACAGTATTTAAAGACTGCAAGTTGCAATAATGTAATTATATCTATTTTTAGAATGCTGCTAGAACGTAAATTTTTCCTCGGGGGGCTAACCAAGTTCATACAACAATAACTGCGATCACAGCTTTCTATCAAATTTAGGTTGGGGGCCGTGATCTTGAGAGGGTCACTTTTTACATGGCAATTTTATCACGGTATTCCACTGAAAAGAGATCTCCATAATATATTCAATTTTTCATGAGGCTACACTTGAAACAGCCTAGAAAGACTTGAGGTCTACACAGTATGGGGAGTGTATATATATATATATATATATATCTATGTATATATATATATATATATATTATATATATATATATATATATATATATATATATATATATATATATATATATATATATATATATATACATATATATATATATATATATATATATATATATATATATATATATATATATATATATATATATATATATATATATATATATATACTTGTATATAATATATTGATATTTGATATGTTATTAACCTTTTTATGCCCGTACGGGCTCGTGGTTACAGTGTACATGAATACAGAGAACATACAGACGTTTAAAAGCAATGTACAAGAATACACAAATAGTAAAATTTGATTTACACAACTAGATGTTGTCTCATCTGAGAAAGCAATCCGTTAAGTACCGAGCCACACAGTCCATAAGTTCTGGATCTCGTGGTGACATCAAGAATTGAACGACCTTTATTTGACGAAGAAAGTTTGGGAAACTAGCTGTTACTGAGGAGAACAAGGCTTTTCTTATGTCATCATACAGATTACAGGATAAATTACAGGGAAAAAAAGAAAGTGAAATTTGTCTTCACTAACGCAATTAGAACAGAAAAGACTGACTAATAAGTACTTTAGAATGAGGACCAATCTCGATGCGGAATTTATGGTTACTGATCCTTAATTTTGCTAAAATCCGACACATCTTGAAACTAACGACGATAGAGAGATAGTTTTCAGCTGTATAAGAATGTTTGAAAAGGCGATAGAACCTCAGTCTGGTATCCGACCCAGTTTGCCCTTACATAATTTTGAGAAAAAGAGTTGTTGGTATTGGTCATGAAGACGTTCCTCCAACTTTGACAAAACACGTGCTACGTCAAAGTGTGTCCTTCTAGACTGATTTAGTTTTACCCATACATGACCCATACCGTTATGACTGAGTGTAAATCTTACTGCTGTAGTCCAACTCACATGGCCTATAGTATTTAGCTCTATAGCATTGTTGTTAGGGTGTTTCAGAATGTGATCTTCCGAGAGGGACATTACTCTTAGCCAGCATTGAATAACGCGAACTCTGAGGGGTACATGCCAAGTTCAGCCAATACAGCTAACTTTGAAGCTTTTTTCACCGAGGTCGAGCATAAATTTACAAAGTTGGTCATGACTTTGTTAGCAGGTTTAGAGTTAACAAGGTTCTGTACATCATGTTCACAAAGAACAGAAAGACGATTAAAAGAAGACGCGGCCGACCACAATTCACAACCGTATAGTAGTACCTGTTTTACATGTGTATCAACTGAATATAGTTGCGTTTTGCGAAGGAGTGATATATCACGGTCAAATATTACCTTGCGGTCTAACATGTGGGCCAAATTCTCCCCCTTTTCAGCCAAGTTGTTTGCATGGAGACCGAATGTACTAGTTGTGCTAGATATTATACCAAGATACGAGCAGTTGACATTCGGTAATATATTACCGTTGCATACAAAATTATCACTTGTTTTGTTCTTACCCGAGCGCTCGAAAACCATGACAACAGTTTTGTCAGTATTGATCTCTAAGCCCTAACTTTTACTATAGGCATATAGTCTATCAATTAACAGCTGCAAGTCATCCTTATTTTTGGCTAAGAGCAATGTATCGTCTGCCAACAATAGAGACGACAAAGACTTGTTTACCTATTTTAACACGAGATACAGCAGGATGTGTACAAAGGTGCAACTCCAAATCGTTTATGGAGACACAGAACAAAAGTTGACTCAATGGACATCCCTGTTTTAGGCCAATATGGCTCTCAAAGTATGGTGTTTGGCCTTTATAAGTTTTAACCATAACCATTATATTTGTGTGCATGTTACGTAGAGGTCTTTATACTTGTTTGCTTACCCTGCTTGGGAGAGCTCCTACAGAAGAAAATCTCCGCTTATTGTATCAAAAGCACGTTGACAATCCAAGAAGGCGGTGTACAATTTGTTACCATTACTAAATTGAGAGCCAATAAGAATTTTAAGTATAAAGACATTATCACACGTCTGTATACCTTTAATGAACTCACTCTGCCCCTTGTTATTACCTGATAAAAGTGAGTATAAACTTTTACTTAACATGGTAGCAAACATCTTGTTCAACACACTCTGAAGAGAAATCTCCCTATAGTTCTATGGTTCATCACGGTCTCCCTTTTTGTGTATCTGACTTAGGAAACTACTTCCATGTATCAGGATATGAGCAGGTTTCCATAACCTTATCAAATATACGTAGCAAAATATTAAAAATATAAGGGAGCGAGTATTTAAGTATGTAAGACTGAATTCTATCTGGTCCCGTTTGCTTGTTCACCTTCAGCATATTTATATCTCACTCAGTTCACCCTGCGAGCATTTGCTGTTTAGTGGATATATCTCTGAGTTATTATGGTTGACGGGTCATTTGAAAAAATGCGTTCATCGAATACCTATATATATATATATATATATATATATATATATATATATATATATATATATATATATATATATATATTTATATACATGTATATATATACATATATATATATATGTGTGTGTGTGTGTGTGTATACTTTATTGACATGCACCAAATTGCATGGTATGGTCGCAACAACAAAGCAAGGAAATAGACTGCACATTACATAAAAAAGGTGCAACCCAGGTATGACTGTTAGAACTATGGTTGGCTATATAAGGCCACAGTCTAGAGAGGATTAAAAAAGGATAGCCCCACATTCCACAGGGGGTTTAAAAATTATAAGGCCACATTCCACAGGGGATTAAAAATATAAGGCCATATTCCAGAGAGGATTAAAAATGGATAGCCCCACAGTCCACAGGCGGTTAAAAATTATAAGGCTACCTTCCAGAGAGGATTAAAAACGATAGCCCCACATTCCACAGGGAGATTGAAAATTATAATGCCACATTCCATAGAAGATTAAAAACTATATGGCCACATTCCACAGAGGATTAAATTAATTAAATTATATAAATTTTCTGTTTGATGAAACAAGGAAACAACAACTACAGTATTGACCTGTCTGCCTTGTTGAACACATTTGTGTACATCCCCAAAAATACTGTTAATAGGCCTATGTGTAATGATACTACTATGGTTTCCTGTATAAGGCCACATTCCAGAGAAGATTAAAAAGGTATAGCCCCGCATTCCAAAGGGGGATTAAAAATTATAAGGCCACATTCCACAGAGGATTTAAAAATTATTGCCCCACCTGGGTCTAGATAACTTCACAGGCTAAGAGCTAAAAAAAATGGTTAAATCTGGAAATGTGAAAGGTGGCACATTGATAACAATCATGAAAAATGTGAAAAATTTTAGCAAACTAAAAACAGCCTCACAGATAAGGTCCAAACTGGTTTCACTGATGACAGCTAGGATGAGCACAGTGTTGGATTTATCTGGACACCTGGGTTTGTTGATGAATAATCTCGTTATCTTAGACTTACAGGGTCAGTGCACTTTGACCTCAGGATCAACTATCCGAGGGACCATGTGTACTACTGGTGGTGTGATATATTGACAGAAGGGATCACGATAAGTGTTTCTTCATGATTAGGAATATTCGAGAAAAATACCAGTTTTATCTGGTTTTTATGAAGAAAGTTCTAGAAAGAAATCAAGTTGAAACTGGTCAATTTAAAAAAGTTACATGTGCAAAAGTTGGGCCCTAAAAGCCTAAAAGTTTTGTTTCTGCACATCTTTTTCTTCACTCGCCAAGACTGTAAAGGGACACATGACACTTGGTGAACAAACGATGGATTGCCCAGACTGCAAGGGATGTTGACCGTGTCAATCCATGGCTGAGTATACAAAGGCATACTTAATCTGTATTTGGTGTGAGGCCACACTGAAAAATACATGTCAACGATGGGCGGTACATTCAGCAAAGTGCCCCAAGAAACCAGTCCTTCCACATTGTATTTGCTTTGACAATTGCCATCACTGCTTCCAGAAGCCTGGCGTGGACAGAAAAATATATGTTCATTGCCGTCACTTGTTCTGCAGGAGGTGTGACCAAGGCGAAGGAGCACCTGCGGAGTGACACTAGCACTGGAGTGACACTATCACAGGAGTGACACCAGCACCAGAGTGACAAGAGCATCAGAGGGACACCAGCACTGGAGTGACACCGGAGTGACACCAGCACACGAGTGACACCAGCAGTGGAGTGACAAGAGCACCAGAGGGACACCAGCACTGGAGTGACACCAGAGTGACACCATGACCCGAGTGACACCAGCACTGGGGTGACACCAGAAGGGAGGAATGAGGAGGACTACATCCACTCACACACATATTTTGTTGCTAGTAAAAAAACAGACACATCTAAAATAGCATTTTCATAACTTTATTTTCTTTTAGTCTAAAGTATTTTCAATGACATGAAATACTATGTCATCATTTTTGCTCCTGTTTCTGCCAAAATGGCTGATGATCATGTCCATAGGTATCCCTCAACAATGGTGTATGGCATGATAGAGACAATATGGTCCACACATAATACTCTTTTGGTCTTCCAGTATCTTCTTGTTGGACTTGACTCCTCTCTCCCTCCGTCTCATAAAAGCTACAAAGATGTTTCTGCTTTGTTGCATTTTATTTCTTACTTTAGTTTTGAACTATTTTTTTTGTTTTATTTGAAATGGTGTTTGTGCATTTTATTTCATTTAGGTTTGCTTAATGATTTGTTTATTTTGTTTGGTTTTTATTTCAGTTGGGTTTGTTTAATTTAATTTTAATTCATTTTATTTTGTTTTGTAAGAAAATATCTTAATACTATGTGAAGATATAATCCTTAAAAGTGTAGAAAATTATCCTACTGAATATTTTGCCCATATTTGATGAAATCGCAATGCCCCTACACTGGTCCAATTGGCCTCCTGGGCCCTTCTTTGGGATATATGAAATCCTAAGTCTATTCCATTCCTTTGGCACTTGTCTTTTTTCAATGACCCTATTGAAAAGCAACTGTAAACTACCTTCAATTTCTTCTGGCCATCTTTTTATGAATTCTGTCCAGATATCATCTGGTCCTGGAGCTTTGCGTAACCACATCTGTTCAACTGCTATTTGAACTTCTATCCTTCTGATCCTACAACACATCTCTGGATCCCATTGATCTTGTGTGTACTCTGCTTGACTCCTTTCAGCTCTGGTTCTATTCTATACCCTAGGTTTTCAACTGGGACTTTCTTTCTACCTCTCTTCTCCTGTGCTACTTTAAGAATCCTTCTGGTCAGGTACCCATTCATTTCCTGTACTTCTCCTTCATCCTCCCATCTATTCTCCCATTCCTGTAATTCAACTTTTAGACTTTCTTGATGCCCTGCCCAGTCTGTTTCCTCCTTAATATTCCCCATCCATTTAGTTCCCCCTTGGTTTCTTCTTTGATATTGCAAGTGAATGGAGACTATCGTCCAGTTATTGTCACTGCCTATATCCAATCTCCCTTCATCATCTATTTCACATTTTTTTGTCATCTGAAATACTCCACTGTCCACAAAAATATAATCAATTATTGTCTGCCTTTCACCAGTCCACTTTCCTTTATATTGTACCCCCCTATTAACTCTCCTGAGACCATATTCCCTTGTGAAACTCAGTAACCTGGTTCCATTTCCATTGATTCCGCTATCCCCTCCCTCTATTCCACTTATTCCATTTCCTATGTGTCTGTTACAATCCCCAGCTATCATAACCTGGTAGCCCTGCTACTGAATGTCACGAACCATCATTCTCATCCTATCATACATCTGGTCATTCCATTCATTAGGTAACCACTCACGAACCACATACACTACAGCTACTGCTACTTTATTTCCGTTTGACTCTATTCCTATCCACTTCATCTCATTTTTTTCACCATGTTGTCTTCTTCCCATGAATCTTGCCATATCTCATGTCACTTTACCCCCTTCTCCTCCTCCTTTTCTTTGTCTGCTTTCTCTCCATGTACCTACCAGCTCATACCCTGCTGGGCAAGTTACTATACTAACCTCTTCCTTTCTGACATGTGTATCTGCTAGGGTCACAATGTCCATTCCCTCACTCTCTATTACATCTCCAATCTCTGCCACTTTGTTTTTTATATCCCCTGCAATTAACATATCCTATTTTCATGGTCTTTGTTTTTCTGTTACTCCTGATCCTTGCACTTTCTTTGTTCCTGCTTCCAACACTTTGCCCAAAAGACTTCCTGGTAGACACCAGGATTTCTAGTTTTCCTGCTGCTTTACCCACTCACTATAAATCTGCCCTTACCTTTCTCCTCTTGCCTGACTAGGGTGCAGCCCATCCCCGGTGAACAACTCCCTCCTGCTGACAAAATCCTCCCATACATACCTGAACGCTATACCCCCCCTACACATCCTACCTAGCTGCCTATTTATCCCACGGATCCTGCTGGCCTCCCAGCTACTCATCCTCAACCTTGGTAGGATCCCCATTACAAGCGCCTCACAGTCTAACTGCCCTATGTGGTCTACAAGTCCCCTATATCTTCCCAAAACTGTCTCTGTACCCACCCTCTCTATTCCCCGTCCTCCCTGTCTGACAGGTCATTAGTCCCAACCTGGACTATGACACTTGGGCACTCCCCAAAACTCTTCACTTACCCCTCTAAATGCTCCTCTACATCCCTAATCTTTGCCCCTGGTAGACACACCCTCACCCTGTTCTCCGTGTCCCTCCTACAAAAGGTCCCGTCTATCTTCCTAACAAAACTACTCTCCACCACAACTGCCTGTCTAACACAAACCCTCTGTCCTCCCTATTCCTTCCTGGCCTGCCATCTCTCCCTCCTCCATCCTGCTCACTGGTCCCTGCCTCCTCCTGTGCTGTTTGTCTTATCCCCTCTCTCCCCCCTTCCCAGTTCTGCCCCTGACCACCCTCCTGTCCCCCTACCATGCTAACCCCCTCCCCTGCAGCCCTACTCCTATCTCTGGCCACCTCCAATTCTAGCTTAAGGGCTGCCAACTGAACTTCTAAAGTCTCAGTCCTCCTGCACTTCCCACACCTGTACCTTGAACTTTCCTCGCTTGCCTCCTCAAAGGTACAGAGCAGCCCAGTACAACCAAACTCCTCCCACATACAGCACGCCTCGCAATGTATGTATCCTTTACACTCTAATTGTAACATGTGGTGCCGTATGTTAAACATTAGATGTGATTTTCTCCACTATAGTGCAATACGCTTGTGTCATAACTGTTGCATAATTGTCAATTTTGTGTGACCTGGATATTATTGTATATAGACACGTTTTTGTATGATCTTTGAACTGCCTGCAATCAAGCCATTACATGTATTTTTAATGTAATTTAACCACCCTCTTTCGAGAGGATTCGGGTAGTCCGAAAAAGAACTTTGGAGGTTTCATATATTTTATGGGTTCAGCTCTGACTCAGGCCCACAGTGGTTTGCTGCAGCATAGGCAGGTATCAGGTACTCCTTGCGTGGTTGCACCCCTTGCAGAACAAGTGAAGGCAATGAACATATATTTTTCTGTCAACGCCAGGCTTCTGGAAGCAGTGATGGCAATTGTCAAAGCAAATACAAGGTGGCAGGGCTGGTTTTTTAGGACACTTTGCTGAATGTGCCACCCATCCATGACATGTATTTTTCAGTGTGGCCTCACACCAAATACAGACGAAATATGGCTTTGTATACTCAGCCATGTAGTGACACGGTCGACATCCCTTGCAGTCTGGGCAATCCATCGTGTGTTCACCATGTGTCATGTGTCCCTTTACAGTCTTGGCGAATGAAGAAAAAGATGTGCAGAAACAAAACTTTTAGGCTTTTAGGGCCCAACTTTTGCACATGTACCTTTTTTAAATTGACCAGTTTCTGTTCTGTGTGAAGGTGTATCAGAGAGTAATTTGGGGATATAGTGCCGTATGCACTTTTCGGTGGATACATGTTGGGGGGTGGCATAGTGAGCAGTGTTGCGATATCTCGTGGAATATGGGTGAGTAACAGGTAAGGCTGAGAACATATTATTAAAGTAGCCAGGTAATTCGTTTTTAGTATATCTATAGTAAAATTTTAAAGCTCTCAGTTTAAACAAGTCAGGCATTTTTAAAACCTTTAGGTCCTTAAATAAGGGCTCAGTATGTGCATAATAATGTGTAGAACAAATTAAACGAACAGCTGACTTCTGAAGTTTAAATATGCGATCATTGGAATAACCCCAAGCCAACATAGAGTAATTGTAAATTAAAAGTAGTGTATTTATTGGAAGCAGATGATGTAGCCTTTTAAAAATTCCTGTAATGCAAGCAGTGTTATTAGCAATCTTATTTATATGGGCATTCCAATTTAATTTTTCGTTGATTATCAGCCCTAAAAATCGAACTCACTTGTTCTCTCTAATTGTGTGTCTTTTATTTTTAGATTAATATTCATGTTTAACCTACGTTGAGGAAAATAGAAAAGCATATATTTGGTTTTTGGTATATTTGGGGATAATTTGTTTGCAGCAAGCCAGTGATATACTTTATTAAGTTCGGAGTTTATGTTGTTTGAGATATACCTGTTGTTTGACTGAGGTCCAAAATTGAAAGTACAAAGTTAATTTATGAGAGTTGTGTCATCAGCATAGAGTATTGACTCAAAGTTTTGGGTAGCTAGATAAAGATCATTAACATAGATTATGAAAAGAAGTGGCCCAAGGATAGATCCTTGTGGGACACCAGCTATGATACGTAATGGCTTGGAATGAACGTCATCTAGCTGAAAATATTTGGGAATTTCACGATCCAATGTATCGAAAGCTTTAGATAGGTCTAGAAAGATTTTAGGGGTATTTCTTCATTATCGAGAATCTTATATATTCTATCAACAAATTCTAAAGTGGCTGTTTCAGTACTATGAAGCTGTTTGAAGACATGTTGACTTCTGTAAAAAAAATAGTGTGATGCAAAATGGTCATAGAGTTGACGATAGACCACTTTTTCAAAAAGTTTCGAAAGAGTTGGAAGTAGAGATATAGGCCTATAGTTATTTAGAATTTATTCGTCTTCCTTCTTATATATTGGTATTACTTGAGCGTTTTTAAGTTCATCCGGAAATATTCCAGTGGTAAGAGATTGGTTAATTATATGAGCTAATGGAGTCGCCAGTGAAGACTTAATCTTCTTTATAAGTCTCATCGACAGCTGATCATGTCCCGAGCTAGATTTAGGTTTAAACTTGTGTAATATTGATTCAACCTCAGCTGCAGAAGTATTTATGAAAGTGAAAATATTTTGCCACCGGTGATTAAGGTATGTGCTGAAGTGAGGTAAGTTTTGCTGGTCTATATTGGCTGCCAGTTTTGGGCCAATGCCTGTAAAAAATGCATTAAATTTGTCTGCTATCTGACTCTTATTTGATTCCTTTCTGTTATCAATCATAAGAAAAGAGGGAAAATCATCTTTTCTTTTATTTACATTTAGAATCGTTTTTATAACATCCCATGTCTTTTTAGTGTCGTTTTTGAAATTTTCATTGGGAATGATAGTGATTCCGTTTATTTTGTTGAATTGATCTGTTTAGTATCTTATTGTAAACTTTTAAATTTTGCTTTAAAGTCAGAAATTGCTGAGAATCAGGATGTGTGCTCTTCATTTGTTTGTAGAGATTGTCGCGAAATTTTATTGATCCGAGAATTCCATTTGTAATCCAAGGAGACTTTTTATGTTTATATTTGTTAAAACGGACGGTTTTGGAGGGTAGATATTTATCTTTAGATTGATGTATTTTTTTCATAAGTTTGTCGTAGTTGTGATTAGGGTCACAGTTTAAATAAATCATTATCAAGAATTTGCATGAAGTTAGTATTATTTATAGCTTGTTGAAAGTTTTGAATTGACGCAGGGTCGTTTGTTTCGATTTGAACATATTTAGGTGGGGCTTGAAGGTTTATCTTTTGGTCCAGGCTTGTAAAATATGGTAGGTGCTCGGATAAATTTGTGAAGATAATGCCAGATAGACATACCTTGTTACAGCGGGTTAAACTACAAAAGACATTGTCGATCAGAGTTGCATTTCGCTCAGAAAAACGAGTAAGTAAGGTTATTTTAGGCATAAAGTCGTTATTCATCATAATATTAAGGAAATCTGAATACTTCTCTCTGATATTTGCTTTTAACAGGTCAATATTAAAGTCACCCACAATTAGTTTGTCTGATCTTTCCTGAGACAAAGTTGACAAAATTGGCGAAATGTCATTGATAAATGATTCTATGTGGTCGTTTAAGTCACGGGGTGGCCTGTATATGTAAAAATGTATTTTTTTGTTTCAAATTATTTCCAAATATGTCAACAAACTGACCCTCTCACAGAGTATTTGGAGAATAGAAATTTTTGATCGCATATTGATAATTTTGGTGTAGATATATTAATAACCCTCCATGGGAACTGCAAGTAGCCCCAAGAGAAATGGGGGTGTAGTTGTTAAGTTCAAAAAGACTTGTGTCCGGATTAAATCCTTCTAACCAAGTTTCTTGCAGACAGATGGCACTGAATTCAATGTTTTCATTTAGTAATTCATCAAGTAATGTTTTCAGCTTGTAAAATTTTGCATTTAAAGATTGGATGTTCAAACTTAAAGCAGAAAAATTCTGCGCAAAAGGTCTGATATACTCTGAAAGGTTAATTCTATCAATATAAGGTGAATCTGAGGCAATTGAAATTGCGTGTTCAAGTTCATCAGGATTATCAATTAGATTATTTAGATTGTTCCTAACAATGCCACCGAAGTTTTGAAGTACGTTGTTCACAAGAATTTCTGAAGTCATTATAATATATTTTGTAAGTTTGCAACATTACTGAAAATGCTAAGGTTAGTATTCAGTTTTGATTGAAAAAATTTGGTATCACTAACATGTGAAAAAATACTTTGATTGAAAGTAAACCAATATAAACAATTGCACATAGATACAGTGAACATGTTCAAAGAATTACAGTTCAACATATATGACAGAATTACCAACATCTCAGATCTGTAAAGGGTTACATGTTCATACATTTTCCAAAAGAAGACAACATATGTTCTTACAATAAGTAGTATATCAGTAAATATGTACGATCTGAGAAAGTTGTTATGAGGTGGTTCAAAATGCGAACACATATTGTAAAGTAGTTCACAAATATCCAATTGTTCGTAGATGTTTACAGAATCAGTACTTGGTTGTCGAAAATATAATATGCCGGAGAGCACGAGAAATCTAAGGAGAGTACGGAGAACTGAATCCATTGATGAAATAGTTGTAGAGAATTTTCTAAACAACTTCAGCTGATTTACAAAGATTTGCAAAAAAAATGGTACTGTATACAGTTACATATTCATATATTAGTCCATAGTAAATAAACATGTGTAGTAATGGAGCGCTTAAGATGGCATACAACATAAAGAAACAATGAACAAGCGGTGGAGATTTTTCCACAGTAAAAAGAGGTGCCGATGTTAATATAATACAAAATAAAGAAAGCAACCAAGCAAACAAATTGGTTACTACTAAGCAACATTTGTGTTACTGTCCCAGAGTGTATGTATGTATGAAAAAGGAAAATTGTATAAGGACCATGTTACACTGTATAAAACATATCCTTGTACCAAAATATGACCTGCAGACCTTACATGAATAATGATGTTTTGTATTCACTCTTTCATAAACATCAGACACACACACACACACACAAATAATAATTTATACTCCTAGCAAGAGTCTTATCGCATTAGTTCAATATATGTACTTATATGCTATAGCTAATGTGAAATATGTATCATGGTAGTGTAGTCGAAGCCGTTCCAAGATACAATCATCATTGCCTTCAAATACATGCAGTGCACCAGAAAGAAAGCCAGATGACTCACAGGACCTATGGTATACAATTAATGCACCAACGCCGTTGAAAACTTTGAGCAAATGCATATATAGTGTTGTCAGCCATGATGCAGAAGCAGAATACACATGATCAATATAATGATAGTTTGTTGAATAGAAAGAGATGAAAACATGTACTAAGGTAAAGAAAATATAACTGGTCCAATGTTAGAATGTAGTCTTTTAGTATGCTACATGCATTTCGACAAAAGTCTAATGCATATGTCAGATATATGTATGGTTAATGTAGAATTATTTATGAAGCAGTTTAATAGCCAGGGCTATAACCTTGACCCTCCCCCCTGGAAAAAAAAACAAACAAAAAAAAAAAAAAAACAAACAAACAAACAAAAAAAAAAAAAAAAAAAACCAAAAAACAAACAAAAACAAAACAAAAAGAAAAAAAAAGAAAAAGGCAATGTATCAGGAGCGTGTCCATCATAGCAATAGTATAGTGATCACAATGATTCATCCAAATTTGGTAAACTCCTAGAGTGGCTTTGAAAAAAGAGCTGATCAGTATAGATTATACATATAAGTAGGCTCTGGCTATCACAATTATATGCATATGGTTGATGACGGTGTCACAGGATCAGGCTTTTGACAGAGTGACTGGTTTGGCTAATGTACATATCACCATTGTAGTGGTACAAATGTGATTAAAAGAAAATAAAGATGCAGATCAAATCAAAAGTGTATCACATGCATGGCATTATCAGCAGAAGCAAACTCTAACCAGAACAATTTTTGCCCACAACATTACAGAAAACATGTTAAGATATACATTGACCATATAATAAAAATGATAGTGACCATAATGTAAGGACATGAGAAATATGTCATGACCAGAAGTCTCTGCGTTCCAGCATATGTATAAATACGCTTACAGCTAAGGCCCACAAAGAAACAGTAGCAGGTTCATGTAGGTTGTAAGCTCTGCAGTTGTCAGATACATGATATGTTGTAAACACAAAGTCGGATATGTACCGTACTTTCATAACAATGACATCAAAGCCACTGAACAGAAGCAATCATTTGAGCCTCTAAAAGTTGCCCCCCCCCCAAAAAAAACCAACAAAAAACCAAAACAAAATAGAGTCTTTCATGTAATCATAAGTCTTATTGGTGCTTTAATCAAAGGAGAAGGACATGTTCACTTCACTTTCAAGGTAACGGGATACAGTGGCCGCTTTGGTCGTCCTAGGATAGCACGGGTCACGTCCGGATATTTTCAGTTGAATATATGGCCAGGTCTTCAGGTATTGAATGCTTGATTTGGACTTTATCTCAGCTGGTAGGGCTCTTCTTTGTTCCCAGAGATCTTTCTTCAGTGGCCAAATTACGGGTGGGAGGTCCGGGGTGATCGAGATCCTGTCTGTGTGGTGTTTTAGATTCTTGGCTCCAGTTAACCACCGGTTCCGCTGGTCAAGGTTAGTGAAGTGTAAATAAATGCTAGCATCCTTCTGCTGACTCAAGCAATGGCAGGCACTGAACAATGTTGAGTCTGCATCCTTGACTTTAAGATGGTTGCGTGCCAAATCTATGCAGGCGCGTTTGGTCTCACTGACACTTTCACCTGCATCACCTTTGAGACCTTGCACAATTAGGGCCCACTTTCTATCATGGACATCCTTGTCCAGGGATTTTACACTGAGTGCAATGGTCATTTCATTCAGTTTTTCTGACACAGCAGGCAGAAAAGTGCCACTTATTGTATCTACCCTCTCACTGGTATCTTTCAGACTTTTTTCAACAGTTTTAAGTCTGGTATCTATGTCAGAGAGTTGTTTGAGAGCAGAATCAAGTTTTGTGTTTACTGCTTCAAGTTCTTCCTTCATGATTGCCCTGATCGCATTACACATGTTGGGGTCAACGTCGGGGAGTTTAGCTCTAC
Source organism: Hermodice carunculata (assembly GCA_964020975.1). Lineage (NCBI taxonomy): Eukaryota > Metazoa > Annelida > Polychaeta > Eunicida > Amphinomidae > Hermodice > Hermodice carunculata. The sequence continues at coordinate 42,026,152 of OZ026615.1, read as the reverse complement.
TAGATTGACTGCGGCCACCCGGTTTGTCCTCGCTACCAGACATATTGAGAGAATCTCACAAGTAAATCATGCCATGGTGTATATTTGGTATGTTGTGGGCGATGATACAGTGCTACAGGTAAGCCATAAACTCTGGGCGATGTTAGAGTTCAAGTTGAAATAGTCAGTGGTCACTGATGCAGTAATGTTTGGTCAGACACAAAAGGCTGGTTACCTGTACAATGGTGCATGGGTTCACCAGGTAGGCTGCATGGGTTCCACAGGTATCAATCAAAAATAGATATATGCACCAAAATGCACAAGTAAGGGTCCAAAGTGATCTGTGATTGATCCAGGGCCATCCACAAATTGTATGGCATAAAAAGTTACAGGTCATCTGCCATTTCACAGTAGAAAGAGAATAACTTGTGGAGCTCTGAAGAAAGCAGGTGTATCGATTCAAAAAGGGCTGTTCCATGCATGGAACATGTTTCAACTTGTCCCTGGGGTTAGATGTATCTAAGTAATCAACAAGCTGATCATTGATTATGCTTTCAAAAATCTTTGAAAAGCATGGCAAACAACTTAAGGGTCTGTAATTCTCTTTAACCAGACGATCTTTCTTTTTGTATGCTGGTGCAACTTCTGGAAGTTTCGTGTCATGTGGAAAAGTAAAGGAGTCAATTCCTTTGTTAGTTATCACGGTCAGAGGGGGAGCTGGGATATCAGCAGTTTAACTAATTTTTTGGGGCGGAGGGGGGATTTTGCCATAGCTAGTAGCTTTCTGGGTGTTAAACACATGAAGCTCTTTGACAGCCTCATCATTTTCAACTTTTCGAAAAGTGAAACTGTCAGAAGGCACATTATATTGTTCATAGATTGTCAGACACTGGGATTTTCAGTATATGTATCCATGTCATCAAAGGGTACGTGGTTGTTCGTATTTCTGCCAATGTCTTGAGCAAGGTTTACATAATAGTCGTTAAAAATATTGTTATTAAATCTCCTTGTTCTCTGTGAAAATGTGGTAAATTGAGGCGAAAAGCATCGAAAAGGAATATATTATGATTCCCAGGACTACCATATGCTACACATTTATACTGGGATTTATGGGACCAGGTTAATCCATTACAGGTGGTGATGAAGGACAGCGGTTCTGCCAGTGGTTGGCAAGTTAGGACATGCTCAGTGAGGCTTTGCCAAGCGGAGCACGTTCGGACTGAGCAAACAATTATCCTTGACCCGACTTGCAATGGATTTTCACTTCCCCATTCCCATACCTGGAAGTAGCAACACTATCTGCCTCAGCTTTGCTGTCTGCGTACGACTGTGTATCCCTTTTGGTGGGCTATGGTACTTGTACATATCAAGGTTCCCACCCCCCTTTAAGGCCCCACATTTGCCTTTTGATCGCATCTTCGATCACCTTAATTGTCAACTCGGAGCAAACAGACCAGAGAGTACATGATACATATTGAAATGTCCACTGAATGTTCCATACAAAGATGGGCTTCTTAAAACACTGCTGACATATGCAGAACAGGGCCGCTGTTCATTTTTAGGGGAGTATGTGTCCTGCCAGTTGCTCTCACTTTCACACCAATAAAAAATGCTTCCAACTCAACGTCAAACTCAGGGATAAATTTTATTCTCCAAGTACAATAGTTTTATTGGCAATTTTCAGTCCAGGTTTAACTTGGTCAAGATGAAACACAGATCATGTCCCCTTTTGTTCACTTAAATAAGATGCTAGCTAGAAATAATAAGCTTCTTCCACCCTGTTTGTGCCAGTGCGTCTGCCATATCACCGAATTCAACTGACCTCTAATTTGTCACTCAGACAACTTGTGTTATATATATCCCCTTTTGTTCAATTAAATGGGATGCTGGCTAGACATAATAAGCTTTTTCCACCTTGTATGTGCCAGTGCGTCTGCCATATCACTGAACTGTACTGACCTCTAAATCTAAGTCACTTAGACAACTTGTGCTATTGTTTTGCTGCAGCTGGTATAAACAATAGTCCTATCACTGCTTACAGAAACATCAATGCAGTGACACTGGGTCACTTATCTATGCCTGTCTTGAAATTATTTCTGGCTCCCCACAGAAACAACATTCAAATATATATTAACCATGTTAACCCTTATCGTCAACTTACTTCTGTCAAAACTTTCCACTGCCACTGTTTGTAATAAAATTAACATTATGAAATTTATTTGATATTATCATAAGAATAATAACGATAGATGGTTGAGCATGTTCCTTTATTTGTGCTCTGTGATGCCAGAGTGGGCATCCAACCATTAAAATGTAAATAATCAGAATAGTGAAGCCAAATAATAAACCAAACGATAGCCGGCTCCCCACAAGTGTCCAATTGAAAGGTATGGAAGTTTCAAGATGGGACCCAGAGGTAACGGGACGTGTGGGGACACCTGGGACAGGTGGGGTTTGTTCAGCAAGGTGATGGCCTGATATTCAGGTATTATATCAGTAACATTTATGACTTCCAGTGCTGCCACGCGCAAGGCAGAAACTGATACATGACACATTCTTTCAATGAGGCCTGTTAATCTCCATCCTTTACCTGCCCTTGTACAGGTGGCAGTAACCTTTACTAAATATGTATCTGCGGTCCCTCTGGAAGAAGGACTGCCAGCACATTGTGTTACTACAGTCACTCCCCACGTAACCATAACATATTCCCCATAACTTATCTCTGTTATCTGTGTTAAGTTATTATGTCTCCGTAGCTCAAAATGACATACCTTAGATTAATCCAAAGTCCTTGCAATTAGGGTCTTGGGGCAACCCCATCTACTGGTAGTATAAAGGGGTCCTGTCCTGCACACCATGGGCTTCAATCCTAAACAGCCTACAGGGTGGAATATGTCACCTGTTTCGGTGTTTACACCCACATCTTTCTCAATGACCATTATTTTAGCTGCATAACCCCTGCTCTTGTATGGGACAGGCCAGGTGGCTACCTGGAAGCAGTGATATGTTTGCTGTTCTACCAATTGTAACTTGGCTTGGTAAACCTGGGTATCCCCACCCCACACAGGGTAGATATGTGCATGTTGGCAGTACCAGTGAATTTCTTTAACAGGATACATCATACTAGTAGTTGCTTTGGCCAGGACATCCTTTAAGTGAGCAATTGGGAGAATGTCGTCAGTTAACCAGCCCACCTCTAAGGAAGCCTTCTGGTAATTATATCTTTGTACTGACCTGATATAGGAGGCAGTAACATGTTCCAAAAATGATACAGTTCTTTCAAAATAAAATGCTTTTTCCAGCAGTGAAAGCTGATTATTAGTTCGGTAAAGGGATACTAGTGCTAAGTTCAGTTTAGGCACCAACGACTCAGAGATAAAGGAGGCATGTCATTCTATGTTATGCCTGTTCCAGTCAGCTGCTTTTTGAGTCTGATTGGGTACAGTTGTTAATTTGTTCACCTGGTGAACTATAACTTGCTGCATTGAGCTAGCACTGTCCACTGCTCTCCGTCACTCATCAACACTACTATCTGTGGCCAACCGGAACAAGGTGCTCCCTATCTCACCAATGATGTTTAGCAAGCCACGTCTGGTACGTCTGATCTGCCTGGGATAAATTGGTGGTGTAGGTTCTCAAGGACCTTAACTGGCCCAACCAAGCTCTGTTGTCCAAAGAGGAAATAAGACCGCTCTGTTAAGCCCTGCTCAATTGTGTAATGAGAGAATTAACACTGGCCAGAATAACTGGATCCTCTTTTAGTGCATCAATGAATACCAATACCGTCCATTCAGCTGACTGGACTTTTAGCTGATCCACTTTGGTAATAAACAAGCCGATGCAAGGGTTCCACAGTGGCTGAGCCTAGTCTCATGATCATTACGAAGATGAGGCAGCCATAGCAGTGGCTAAGTCCACAGCTGCCAATTGTTGTCGTTTGACTTCCTTGTCGGTTAGTGGGCATCCTGACACATGTCTTTTAGTGACTACTGAAAGGGGATGGGAGGCAAGTGGGCTTAAATATGTGGTAGGATAGGATTGTTCCCATGACCATGTATAATAAGGATGGCTGGGTTCCAGTGCAGAGTGGTTTTCAGTGGGCTAAGCACCAATGGTCTGACCATCTGGATGAGACTCTATAAGTTCTGGTTCTGTCTGGTTAGGTCCAGGCACCGATGGTTCTGAACTTGAAGGGCTAGACACTGTCCATTTGTGGTCAGTGCCCCTTCCCAGCCACATACTGAGAGGCCGTCACTAATCTCGTTGCTAAGGCCCCCCCAGGTACATGCTCAAGCCTAGTATGACAGGTAAAAGGGTCAGGGGCAAAATGTGGGTCATCTGGGAGGGTTGATTTTCAGGTATTTTGGCGGGTACCATACTTATGCTGGAGCCATGGCACTCTTGGCTTGGGTTTAGCTGCATTAGAGTTACGGCCACTGAAATCCAGTGCAGGCAGGCTAACTAATGGAAATGAAAGGGATGGTAATTCAGTGGGCTTGAGGGTAGGTTCCTGATTACCCTCAAAATTCTCTGCAATATGGTTGTTGTCTGGCTCACTTTGGCAAGTCTCTCCTCCAACTGCACCCTTTGCATCCATAGATGGCTCCTCTACAAGCACAGGGTCACTGTTGTGGGCAGTTGCCAGCCCCTGATCTATCCCAGTGGGGTCATTATTTGCAGGCGTCCTATCTCTCTTCATCAGGGCAAAGTTGGCCCGCGGCACCCTTGTACTGCCGTGGGCATTGTGCACTGGATGGGGATTAACCTTATCCCAAACTACGTTCGGGTCCACCAGCAACAACTTTGACCCGTTGACGGTCTGTATCTTGCCTGACTGCTGATGTCTAATCCAACACACAGGACCTCTCACTCTGGTGATCTCATATTGGGGGTCCCAATAGGGAGTAAAGGTCATTTTCTCCTATGCCTTTAGCACTACTGTGTCTCCTGGCTTGAGTTCGTCAGCATTTGCCCTAGCATTAATTCTATCTCTATTATGCTAGCGAGAATCAGCCAGGTTTTGGCATGCAATGATTAGGGCATTGGACAAGTCACTCAACCTGCCTGACAGGTCAGTGCCATTGCTTGATGCATTCAAACATTTAGTCAGTGGCAGATGGCCAGGCCTGCCATACACCAGATAAAAGGGGGGTAACCAGTGGACTCATTCATGCTATGTCTATAGGCCATCAGGGCAGTGGCTAATTGATTCTGCCACTCATGGACATCATTGTTCACAAACTTCGTTATCATTTCTTTCAAGGTACGATTGAAACACTCCACCTTACCATTAGTCTGTGGATGATAAGGAGTGGACTGGCAGAGTTCAACACCCATGTCCTTGAGGAAGGTCTTAAAATGCCCAGAGGAAAATTCTAATCCCCTGTTGGCGACTATCACCTCGCTAATGCCATGCTTTGGAAAGAATTCCAATGCGATGGCATCCTCCATGGCCTGTGATGTTTCATTTGGTATTGGGATAGCTTCTGCCCAGCCACTCAGGTGGTCCACCAAGACTAGGGCATATTTATTACCTTGCTCAGTGGGAAAGAAGGGTCCAATGAGATCCATGCCTACAACTTGCATGCAGTAATATGGCAAGGGCATTTGACTCATTGGAGGCCGTTCTGAGCATTTCTTGGTGACAGCACAAGTAGGACACTGTTTCACATACTGTGTTATGTCCTTGCGCATGCCTGGCCATGTGTTTGCCTCTATGACCCTACCCATGTGCCCTACATCTTTATGACACCTCTCTATGACCTGATTATGAAACTGTGGGCAACAAAAGGCGTGGATACCAGGAGGATGTGTTGGTGGGGCATTTGATAGAATACAACAACCCTCTGTGTACCGCATATTCCGAATCCATGGCTTCTGCATCAGAAAACAATGGGGTAAATTCCTCTGGTTGGCCATTTGGAACACATTCAGCATCCATTAGGCCAGCCTCTAAGGGAATTCGATCTTGTACAATCTTCTCACCTACCTCATCTGGGTCAATCCAGTCAGCAGTGTCCAACACCACCACTTCCACTGGAGGGGAAACACAGCTGAGCATATCAACCCTTGCATTTTTCTTTCCATTGATATACTTTATAGTGGCCCCAAACTTAGCCAGGAAAACCCCCAGCTTTGAAATTTTGGTGTTTCTCATTTCTTTTGTAAAAAGGGAATGCAGAGGCTTGTGGTCAGGTACACTGTAAATTCAGCAACATATAAATAGGCACGGAGTTTATCAATGCAGTGGACCACAGCATATGCTTCCTTTTTGATCATGGACCATTTACACCGAGTAGTGGGAAGCTGGTGGGAAATGTACTGGATGACCCTCTCAGTGCCTAGGTCGTCATCTTGCACTAAAATACCCCCCAATACAAGTATCCAAAGCATCAGTTTACAATTTGTATGGCCTATCTGTGCATGGATAGGCCATGACCTCACCTGACATCAAAAGATCCTTAAGGCTGTCAAAGACCTGTTGCTGTTCTGGTCCCTATACTGAGGGCTGATGTTTTCATGTCAGTTTTACCAGGGGCTCACTGATCTTGCTGTACCCTGGGATTGTCTTAGAATAATAATTTACCACTCCCACAAATGACCTGACTTGCTTCACTGTTGTTGGGGATGGCATCTCAACTATGGCCTTGACCTTGTCTGGAACACTACATATGCCATCAGGGGGTAATGATGTAGCCTAACAGTTTTATTTTGGTTTTCTTGAAGTGGCATTTTGAGGCCTTAAGTTGCAATTTTGCTGCCCACAGCCTCTTAAACACAGCTTTGAGGTCCCATCTGTGCTCCTGTGGATCTCTAGATGCAATCACGAGGTCATCCCAAAATACCCACATGCACTTTCCAAGTAGGTCAGACAATGCTTTTTCCATAGTGCATTGGAACAGACTTGGCATGTTTGCAAAGCCCAAACAGCCAACAGTAAAATGGAACAAACCTCAGTGACAGATGAAGGTGGTTTTGTCCTGATCACATTCTGCGACTTTCACCTGGTTGTACGCGGCCTTGAGGTCACAGACACTGAATACAGTTTTCCCCCAACTGATTGAAAATGTCCTAGATGTGAGGGAGTGGATAACGGTCCTTCACTGTGATGACCTTCAGTTCCCTGTAGTCCACACAAAAACGGGTCTTCCCATCTTTCTTTAGAACCAAACAAACAGGGGACTCCCAAGGTGAACCACTGGGCACAATGACACCGTCCTTCAGCATCTGATCGATGCACTCATCCACAATCTTCCTTTTTGCCAAAGGTGTCCTATAAGGCCTCTGTCTTATGGGGCCATGACTGCCAACATCAATGGTCACCTCTGTCAGAGGGCACTGCCCATACGGTTTGCCCTTTTCATAAAATATGTCACAGTTATCCCTGATTACATGTAGATATTCAGGGCTTGCTGTTCCATAGAAAAAAATACTCACATGACCCTGGGTCATCTAATGACGCAACAGTGGAGGGTCGCTCATATGGTTGTAGCCTCAGCCTCTGGCCCTTCCACTGCATAGTTCGCTGGTCATAGTCCAGTATGGCCTTGCCTGCTGACATGGCATTGTAACCTAATATACAATGATGAATAATACCTTCTACGATTAACATAGGCAAGTTACCAAGCTTATCAAATTTTACTTCAGTCTCCCCATAAACTTTTATTGGCTTACCAAACACATTAAACAATGGGAGGAGCTGGTTTAAACAACTTAGACCTACCAGTCCTTTCACACAGTTTTCTAAACACATCATTATGCAGGAGGGACACGCTGGTGCCAGTATCAGTTAAGCATATTATTTTTATTACACTTATGCCAAATAATATGCTCAATCTGGAGCCAGTAGTGCCCACACCTGCAGTGTCTAGTTTCCCTTCTGCTGTTGTAGTTGTGGTTGGTAGGCTGCATTGCCTTGCTGGCCTTGGCGCCGCTGACCTTGAGGAGGGCTTAGTGGACAGCCTACAGCATAGTGTGGACCCCCACAGTTAAAACAGGCCACTGGGCCTCCTGGTGGTGGTCCCGGTTGTGTCCACTTCAGCTGGAAGCCTTGGCCTTGAATGTCTCCACCATTCTACCTCCTTGGTCTCTGTCCTCGATTCTCCAGTTAATGTAGGCGGTTGGACAGGCTATCCTGCCCCTTCTTGACCTTTTGAAGGGTCTGCAGGATCTCTGTTAAGGCATCTGAACTGGTCGTGGCGTGTAGCACTAAGGTGTCCATGCTTTCTTCTTACTGCAGCCCTAAGCACTGCTCTGGGCCTGCCTTGATTCCTTCCGTAAAGGCAAGGGCTGCATCAAGGGTTTGTTGTTGTAGCTCCACACTTGCCTTCATGGCCAAGTCAGAGCTCAAAAGGCCCTTAAGGTAGTGTGGCAGGACAATATGCTCTGCATCTGCTGACCATGGTGTAGGGTAAGCACGCTGAACAGACTCCCTGAAATGATGACTATTTGAGGCTAGGGTTTCCTCTTCTCATTGACAAAGACACTTGACATCTATCCTAAGTTTTTCCTGTTCATCTGTTAACAAGAAAGACCGATCAATGTGGGCTTTTAACTGCTTGCGAAGACAAGTAGTGCTCCACTTCCCGGCAAAGGGCACCACAAGCAGTCTGGCTTACCATGTAGATTTAACCTCCATTGTCCCCACTAATTGTGGCTGTAAGAGCTCAATGTCATACAAATAACTGCGGGTTTGAGCACTAACTACACCATCACACAGAGTTATCTGCTTACTAATCCCCTTTAGTCGATCCTTCTGCTGTGTTATTTCCCACTGGTTCTCTTGGGCAGCAAAATGTTGCATCTGATGGGCGTCAAGACCAGTGACTAAATCACTAATGCCTTGCATTAATCCAGCCATCTGATTGGGATCCACTCTTCGTTAACAGGTCCAAGTTCAATTTTGTAATGGAATGCCCCAAGGTTCACAAGAAACTACTTTCATTGCCACATGATAGTGGTGCTCTTACTTTCACAATTCTTAGTCTGAAACGCTGCATAGAATATTGTCTCACATCATTATGTCCAGCAACAGCAATGTGTCCATGAATTCGATGGGTTAAATACATAATTTCTCTAACTGTGTTTGCTTGGCCTGCCCTAAGCTCACAATTTGCACAGCTTGCTATATAGATCTAAAATAGCCCACAGTGTTGACTTTTGACATGTGATCTTAGGCTTCCATATGACTCAAAAAGTATGTGTGCATAAAAATTGAATCATTTTAAGGATTGCTGTGACAATGAATAGAAACTGTAAACAAGGGTCCACAGCTTATAGTTGGCGTAGCATTTAGTTCATCAATGAAAGTAGTATTGGGCAATCCCGCCAATTACAATATGCTGGGTCAAGGCAAACTGTTCCATGAGATAATGATCAATCTACATGTGTCTCTGAAATTCTATCAAGTCACTGGTTGAATGGCTGCAATCCAGGCAAATAAAAGTAGAGTCTTCCACTTTTCAAATTTTTTTTTCCAAAATAGACCAAATTCAACGAAGCCATGTAATTAAGTAAATATTGTCACGCTTACCAAATAACGATACAAAATGTAGCAAGTTTCCACTTGTTCAAGGTGGCCTGACTGTCCACAATTAAATATAGAAGTGGCCCTCATTCCTTGCCGATGCCTGCCACTTCCACTTTAGCCACTAACTGTTGCTAGCAGAGATGGAAATGATGTCTCTGCTTCTCACTGATCCCTGGCCAGCAGCACACACACTCTACCAAGATAAATCCTGGCAAGCTCGCCAAATGAAATGTCCACTGCATGTTCCATACAAAGGTGGGCTTGTTAAAAACACTGCTGACATACGCAGAAGAGGATCGCTGTTCATATTTAAGGGAATGTGTGTCCTGCCAGTCACTCTCACTTTAACACCAATAAAAGATGCTTCCAACTCAACGTCAAACTCAGGGATAAATTTTATTCTCCAAGTACAATAGTTTTATCGGCAATTTTCAGTCCAGGTTTAACTTGGTCAAGATAAAACACAGATCATGCCCCCTTTTGTTCAATTAAATAAGATGCTTGCAAAAAATGATAACCTTTTTCCACTCTGTGTGTGCCAGTGCGTCTGCCATATCACTGAACTCCACTGACCTCTAATTTGTCACTTAGACAACTTGTGCGACATGTCCCCTTTTGTTCAATTCAATAAGATGCTGGATAGACATAATAAGGTTTTTCCACCCCTGTATGTGCCAGTGAGTCTGCAATATTACTGAACTCTACTGACCTCTAATTCATCACTGAGACTACTTGTGCTATTGTTTTGCTGCAGCTGGTATAAACAATAGTCCTATCACTGCTTACAGAAACATCAATGTAGTGACACTGGGTCACTTATCTACGCCTGTCTTGAACTGATTTCTGGTACCTTTCACAAACAACATTCAAATACATATTAACCATGTTAACCCTTATTGTCAACTGATTTCTATCAAAACCTTCCACTGCCACTGTTTGTAATAAAATTAACATTATGAAATTTCTTTGATATTATCATTAAAATAATAATGATAGACACTGTCTGATTGTTACAATATGTTACTAAATTGTCAGTACCTATTTCTGTCACCAGGGTCATTCAGTATGATTTTGTGGTTCTTGATAAGTGAGACACATTCTGGACATAAATATAAGTTGTAAAGTGAACACGGAAATACTGGTGCATACATAGGATTTGCATTTTATTAGTTCCAGGCAATGTTATTCTTTTTAATGCCTGTGCACAACTGAAAGATTTCAGGGTGCTGTGCTGATGGCAGCAAATTGGACCACCTAACACACTGTACATAGATTCAAGGGTTAACTTATTATAGTTCGTCCTCCTGTCACTTGCAATGAAGGACAAGTGTGACTTATTAAGCAACAGGTGCACTGACGTAACTACATGATTGGTCATGCGCGCAATCTTCTAGCGGTGGGCGGGAGGCTTAAAAATGGATTTTATTTCTCCTTGCGGCAAAAACCCTTTGATTTTCAGTGGTCCAGACTGTCCAATATCTTGGATGTTGGGACTGCCTGGAGCCCTTTTATCTGATGGACAGCTGTCAAAAGTTCAAGACAAACAATGCCTTTTCAAAAGATAATTTTATTCAGTTCGGAGCACATGCTTAAAGTGACCATCCCTACGTTCATTTATGAACATAGCAACATTATAACAAACTGGAAATAAATTGCCACAAGCTGGCAATGGCAAAATTCTACAAACTTTTTTAGGGGGGAGGGGGTAAAAAAAAAAAGTTAACCTATTTTCTATAAACAAATGTGTACAATGGTAGTTATCTGATTACCAGCTGATTAATGATTCAAGGTACACAATTCTGGAGACTTTTTTACATAATCGTATAATGTATCATTGTTAATGTCACTTACTGAGGTTGAAGGTACAATTGTTGAAAATGAGTGTTTTTTATGAAAGAACAAACCTAACTGCAGATTTAACTGCGTAGATTTGCTCACCTTCAATTACACTCTTGGGTTTAGTAATAGCACCATCAGTCTTCCGAGGAATTTTTTCATGTTTGACCACAATTTACCTGCGCCTAGCATAATATAACATAGCAGCTTTATAACGGAAAAGCTTAGCAGGTCTTCATGAAATGCTTAGATTCTCTCCACAGTTCTGCTAGATTTGAAGGGCATGGCCGATTTCAGTGCGTTGCTGACCTTTATTATCATGGGACATGTCCAGAAACGGGGTTCCCTGGTCTGGCCACAAGGACAACATGTATAATGTAAATGTAGTTGATTGATAGGGGGCGTGGTCCATGAGATGTGTGGGGAAATTAACATGTTATTGGACTAGCTGCGGCCCAATAGTAGATTCATCGTGGCACGCTCATGTTTGGCTGAAGTTTCACCCATCTCACGTGAACAAATGCCCTGATTAATCAACTATTGGACCTCGCCAATCTGATAACCTATGCTTGTTAGCTTGCTTTTGTCTTAACGTTGTAAGACAATGCAACAGGTCTACAATACCCTGCACCAGGGATGAGCTATTCAGAATTACACGTCCCTGTCTCTACCAATATTTTTTGTAACACTTGGCCTACACACGTGCAAATTAAAAAAATATTAATGAAACCCTGCAAGGAATGAAGCTGTTGTAGCCTCTGCAGGCCAAAATGTTGTACTAGCCTCCTGGCGGCAGGGTCAAAAGATTTTTGGTGAATGTAACAGCCCAGCATATGGGAGTTTGCCTGTATGGAGTGACATACCAAAAGCGTGGCTGAAAAATATGCAATCCCTAATAGGCACTCTGGTAGACGATCAAACAAATATGTCTGCGTACCAACCTAGACATTTTGTTTTTCCAAGAATTCTTTCTCTCGTTCTTCTTGGTTACCAGATTTGTCTGGAGTTTTTCTCAGACCCTGTTATTCCGAAAACCACCAAACTTGCCATGGTGAATGATAAACCGGTGAAATTGAGTACCTGACTTGGAATAGTCATGATGTTTAAAATTATGCAAAGTAGGGGCAATTAAAATTTTAAAAGCTCCACACCTTCCAAACTATTGCACATAGACACAAAGTTCTAACTTTCAACTGTACATTTGAGACATCTGGCATATCCAATAGCATGCAAACAAAAGTTGGGGCAATTTTAATGTAAGCCAAATTCATTGAATTTCTCAACAATACACATGTATCCAGCGCTTCTACTGCTTGTTGCAAGCTGCTGAGACCTCCATGGCGCGAGGCAACCATTTTGCATTCACAATAAATTAGCATGAACCTGTCTCATAGGCAGCCTTCTATCCATGCATGCTAGGTGTAGGGTTTGGAGGGTTTGGAAGGCTGGGGTCTTGTAGCAAAAGGGGGATTCTCAATAAAATACAGACAGGGAATGTTTTTCTGTTCATGCAAGAACAGATCTGCTCCATGCTGCTATATGTACCAGGCAGGCTATAGTTCCCACTACTTGCCAGACACAGCTGTCACTGCACTGTGAGTGAGGCTGGTGTCCTAGCTGGTCTGTGTTTGACTGAGGCTATCATGAGTGTGCTGGCTTATCAATTTCCAGGGACTGCAACTTCTGGGCAGAATAAGCCTACTGTGTGTACCCTCTATTGATAGACTACATACATTGCTGAGTTAGCTAGACCCATCAAAGTATGGTCTTACAGTCCTCCATGACAGTTTTCACAACTTTGTGAAGTTTGAAACAGTGTGTGGATTCATGTCATCTCAGTGGACACTTTCATGTCTTTGTTTTCTTGTAACTAGTGCGATGAAGCCTGTTCTTCATAGCCAACCTTAAGACAAGGAATGCGGAGACAGTAAAGTGCTTGTCTCAGTTCACAGGTACATGTGCATGTAGTTTTCTGACAGCCACTGTTAAAACCTGCTTATGTAATAAAGGGACAAAGACAGTATTGTATTGCATGTATACACAAAGACAGTATTGTATTGCATGTATCCCCGGACAGGAATATTTCGGAAACTATTAGATATAATACATTTTTGTCACAAATTTTGAGGTTTGGTCGTATTTGTTCTAAATTTCAGGACTTTGCATCCGGAACCAAATTTATTTACAATGGGAAGAGGAATCAAACATGTACTTTTGATCAAATATTTCTACAAGTTTTACTGTAAAGTATCCAGAGACGGTTAGAAAGTTTGGCTTCAATAATTTTAGAGATTTTAGACTTGTCTTTTTTGCTACTTAATTTACCTTTTGACATCATTCTGTTTAATATTCACCTTTCAGACATTTTACACTGGCTTGTTTTCTGTTAGTTCGAACCCCCAGGTGCTATATGTTGCAAGCAGCTACCCACAACAGTTCCAAGCTTGCCTAATTGTACTTGATATCTGGATAAGAAATATTATATTTAGATTGCATTCTAATGGCTTAAATACTAATGACTTTCATTCTTTTCTGACTTGCTCTGCAAATTTCGCTGTTAATATCCAAAGATTATTAGAAAGATTAGCTACAATAATTTTACAGTTTTTAGACTTGCCTGTTTTGCTACTTTAATTCAATTTTTTGGCATCATTCTGTTTTAGTATTCACTTTCAGACATTTTAGGCTTACATGTTTTCTGTCAGGTTGGGGGGGGGGGGCTATCGGTAACAAGCAGCGGCTGACGACAGTTAACAGTTTGCCTAATTGTATGTAAAATCGTGTTTGTGAAAATTGTGTTTTGATAACATGTTTTTGATATAAATGCTAATGACTTTCATTTTTTTCTGACATGCCTTAACACACATTTACTCATTATTAAAGAATTATTCAAAATTGACACGATTTTCTCAAATGTCACAAACCTGATACATTACGTTAAAATATAGACTCCGTGTTGACAGTGACATAGAGCTTAATTGTTTGGAGACTTTCAAAGTGAGGAGTAGGTGTCATCATGGGGTTTGCTTTACATTTCTGATGCAGAATGTCCATTGTTGCAGTGCTTGTTTGGATTTCCCTTGGTTCGTACAGATCGTCTATCTGCAACTGTTTATTTTACAATCACTGGGACTGAATATAAGGCCCCAGTTTGTTTCCACTTCAGTCATACAGTGGCAGGTGGTTTAACTAGGATAAGCTATCTAGCTAGAAAGGGTACATACTGGTTCAGGGGTAAGCCAATTTTTTTCTGAACCTGATCTATACAAATTTGGTAATTATGTCTTGTTTGACACGTTTTTTCCCTTCATTATGAAGCTTTGCATTTATAAGCAAAACTTCACGTATTTAGCTAATTCATCATTTGCCACGTTCATATTTATTCACTTTTATGTGGATTGTCTTTGCTGAATATTTAGCTTGGACAAGGAGCCAGTACGCAGACAGACATGTACGGGAATATGCTCCGAAACATGTTCTGAGTAGTTACCCGCTGAAGACCCTTTAACTTATTTGGGCTGATACAGCCTATGTCAAAATTCTACAGAAGAACGTGTGCAATATGGACAATAGTACTTCCATATTTATATAGGTTGGACAGTGACAGTTTAGCTTATGGAGAGTAAAGAGTTCGGACTGCGGAATCGGGTAATGACTACTAGGAAGTCGTTCTGGACAAAAAGACACAAATACATTCCCTTGAATTATATTATGTACATACATCGTACATGTATATGTATATATGCATGTGTGAATAATGTACAACATGTACATGTACATGCACATATACTCGTCCATACTGCCCAAGAGGGCTGACCCTCTCAGGAGTGGGCACTTTTGCTGCTCCCAAAGGTGCCCACTGGAGAGAGATTTCACTGCATAAGTAAGCGCTGGAATTGTGTGTCTGAGTAATTATTGTTGGTGTTATTCAAGTTTTAAAATGCGAAATTTCTTTGATTAGCACATTTTCAGTTGCTACTAGTTTTATATATACTGAACCCCAATGAAAAGTATCCACATGCCAATTTTGAAGTATTTTATTGTTTATACTTGAAACATTTCATACCTAGACGTGCTTAGAACTTAACAAAGCATTCACTTTTCTGGCGTAAAAATAATGTCACGCTCTACCGACATTAACGTCACTTACAGGCAAAAAATGTCATTAACTGCCCTAATTGAAAGTCACACAAATTTTTCTGTTCAATATGGGATGTGGCCACCTCGAGCATCAACACATGCTATACATCTGCGGCGCATACTGCTGACCAGGGTTTGAATTCTGTGTTGGGGAACATTATTCCATTCTTCCTGCAGAGCTTGGATCAGCTGGTTTCGGGTAGTAGGCCTAGGTGTCCTCGGTTGAATACCTTGGCCTAACTGATCCCACAAATGTTCAATAGGGCTCAGATCGGGTGAGAACGCTGGCCATTCCATGACATTGATGTTGTTCTCATTAAGAAAGTTCATTGTTAATCTTGCAGAGTGTGCACGTGCATTGTCCTGCTGAAAGATCGCCAGATCTTGATGCTGCTCCATAAATGGGACCATGTGCGGCTCCAGCACCTCATCAATGTACCGCCTAGCATTGAGGATCCCTTGAATGACCACTAGGGGTGTCCGGTAGCGGTTGCTGATGCCTGCCCACACCATGACAGAGGGTCCACCCCATCGATCTGCCTGACGGACACAGGCATCTGCATATCTCTCCCCAGTCCGGCGCCACACACGTTCTCTGCCATCTGCTCTGCTGACACAAAAACGGGACTCGTCAGTAAAAAGGACGGTATTCCACTGCTGGCGAGTCCACCTGGAGTGTGCTCTACACCACTGCAGTCGTCTTTCTCTTCTGGGTTGGGTCAGCAGGTTACCCCTGTAAGGTCTTCTGGCTGTTAGGCCACTGCTCCTCAGTCGCCTCTCCACAGTAGAACTACTGACAGGACGGTGATTCACCCCTTGAGTCTCACGGGCTGTTTGGGCTGCTGTACGGAAACGGTCTCGCAGGTGCATCAGCCGGATGTGACGGTCTTGGCCAGGTGTTGTCACTCTTTCTCGGCCAGGCCTAGGCCGATCATCTACGGATCAAGTTTCTTGTTGCCGTTCAATTAGTCGTTGGATGGTGCGCCGAGTACACCCCATTCTTTGTGCGATTTGAGTGATTGGGACTCCACCCTCTGCAAGCCCCAAAGCATGGTGTCTTTGACCTTGGCTCAGACGCGGCATGATCGCCTCAACACACCTGAGACCACTGGCTTTTTTCTTGGCTGAACATCCCTTTTTAAAGCCACTGAAAACATCAGGTCATTTTAGCCATCCAATAGGAGTGGTGGTCAGAAGCCATATTCGGTGCACAAAAGTCACATGCATTATGTAACAACCCAGCAAAAGTTAAAAAGTTGTCCTGAATGACCCTGATGTAGGCTCCAAACCATGCATATATGCACACACCGTACTTAGTAACTTACAAAATTAATGTGTTAATTTTTTTATGTGGATACTTTTCATTGGGGTTCAGTATATATCCTTCACATACATGTACACCACACTCATAACTGCACCAGTACCAATTGGATGACCCCTCAGTGGACCAGCGAGTGCGCGTTGGCCTGTCACCGCTGCGGGCCAGGTTCGATCTCCCACGATGGCACAAGTTGTTCGTCCCGGGAACCTTCTCCGACGTGGATTCCGATTTTTCCGAGGGCTCGAATTTCACGGCGCTTTTTGGCTGGGGGTTCGTGGATGCATGTGGCAAGGTTCCCAAACACCTGCTGAGCACCGTATGTTTTCTCCGGGATCTCCGGTTTCCACATTAGTTTGGGATAATTGGGCTTGTCTACTGGGCCCTGTGGTAGAACAGCCATAGGATGAACAGGCTATCCAGTATAAAGATGTTCAATTATTATTATTATTATTATCATCATCATCATCATCATCATCATCATCATCATCATCATCATCATCATTATTATTACCCCTCTATCTGTTAAAGTTTAGACAATATTCAAGATTTTTGAAGTTGGAAATATATGACTCCTAGTATGCATACCATTATGTGGGTTTGTAGTGTTTGCAAAGCCAATGGTGGGAAAACATAAATGTATGTATGTATGTTGAATATCTTCAAATGCATTATGCATAAAAATGTCATTCTATCTTTGTTTCTGCATAAGTTTGCTTTATGGGCACATTTGATGAAATTAGAATGCCCAACTGAATTTGGGACACTTAAAAATTTAAATGCTGATAATCTTCGAAAGTACATGTATTATAGACGGAAGTGTCAATCCACTTCAGTTCATTGGTTTATACTATATGTGCATCTAATGATATTAAAATTAAGTTGCAGAATTTAATTTGCACTAATTAGGCACGTTTGGAAAAATTTAATTCTCTGAATCATTTCTCCTGTATAATTATGTCTGGGTGCGAACCCGGTCATTTTGGTTTCCCGAGATTTTTTTTTTTTTTTTTTTTTTTTTTGGCTTTCCTTCTTCTTTAGACCAAAATTTGTCCAGAGTTTTTCTGGGACAATATTATTCTGAAAACCACTTAACCTGCCCTGGTGACTGACTGCCTACCAATGAAATTGTGCATTTCGTTTGGGATAGTCCTGATGTTTAAAATTATGCAAATTAGGGACAATTGAAAATTTAAATGCTCTATATCTTCAAAAATATTGTAGATAGACACAAAGCTCTAACTTCCACATGTAGGTTTGCGAAAACTGTCAATTTAATGGACAGTTAACAGAAGTTGTAGAATTTTAAATTATGCTAAGTAGGGGCACTTGAACAATTTTACAGCTTTATATCTCAGAAACTATTAAAGTTAGAGGTGCCATTCCAACTTCAATTTTAGTTTGCGACATAGCCGCATCCAATGCACCATGACCCAAAATTTTAGCGTTTTAATTGATGCAAATTAGGTGAACATGTACAAATAATTCTTGAATATCTCCAAAACTATTGTAGATAGAGGTGCCATTCCAAATTCAATTCATAGGTTTGTGACATAGCTGCGTCCAATGAACCAATAACCAAAGCTGTAGCATTTTAAGTTATGCACAGTGGGTGAATACACAGAGTTTAAATCTCAAGTAGCTGCAAGACTGTTCTCATTTGGAAGGCACCCAGACCGATTTGTTGTGAAGCAAATCTTCTTTTCCAGTTTGGGTGTGTTTTGCAAACAGTGAACACAATCCATCATTTTTCCCTTGGAAATTTAGCTGCTCATATTAACGTGATAAAATGTCGATAGCATCACAATGATATCCGGGCACTTCACTCAGTTCATTGCATGCTGAAATACGCATCGCTTGAGTATACTCTGGAGAGAAAATGTGAGCGGTCCCACTTAGTTTGCAGTGGGTGTATTTTGGAAGGTGTACGCGCAATTTAGCATACCAACAATCCTTCCTCTCTCAAAACCGTAGGTCTGTCACCAGTGATCCCTGCGCCGAGACAGGTTGATCGTCACTGATGTCTTGTGTGATTCTGCAGTATCTTAAACAGAAAACTGTGCCTTTTTCTTGAGACTCATGGTTATGTCCCCTTTTTACATTTTTTTAAGTCACGTACTGCCGATCATAGTTTTGCTCTTGAAAGTCCCTTAAGTCACTTCTGCACCATTATAACTCAAGGAACATTTCACAATGTCCCTTTGAATTTCATTTTAAGGACAGGTAAAGGTACAAAACTATATTGGGGGATCTGATACCTTTAAAGCCTCATGGAGGTTTGGGCTGCAAAATCACCTTTAAATTATTTCTTATAAGTTTCTTACTGTTTCCAGGTTCCATTGCCAGTACAAATTCATAATTCAAATTGCCAAAATGGAGACCGCAATCTTCAATCATGGCCTGTTCCATCTTAATTTTCAGTGAATACTATTCGCATAATATGAACATTTTGCTGTAATTGCAGCATATTCTGTAAAATGTCAAACATCCGACGATGTGAAAGTTGTACTTTGATGGTGTGATAAACCGTAAACGGAAATTTAGGCTGCAAAAGTACCCATAAAGTATACCTAATAGGTTTCTTACTGTTCCAAGGTTTCTTTTTTTTTTTTTTTTTTTGTTACCACAAGTACGGTACATAATTCAAATCGTCAAAATGAAGACAAGGCCATCTTCAATCTTAATTAAACAGTTATTGCCATATTGTTACTAAACATTAATACTTTATTTAAAAACATAATTAAATAAATACCTTAACTTTTGTTACAGCGATTTTCTTTTTGATCTCTCTTATAACACTAACTTTATTCTGTTGTGCTTTTGGATACCAATTCTTGACAAAACCTTTGATTTGCAAAGTCTAGGGTACTATCAATATATATATAATGAGTTAAACTAAACAAATAAACAAAAACAACAACAACAACAACAACAACAACAACAACAAAACAAACAAACAAACAAACAAACAAACCAAAAAAAAAAAAAAAAAAAAACAACCCTGGTGCTTCTTACTTTAACTCATTCTCATATTGTTTTTATGGATGGTAATGGTCGACACATGCTCATGGACTTTTTAAAGTGTGCCATTTTTTCAGTTACAGCTGACATCACCTAGTTGGTTATTGCAAAAATTAACATGTGTTCAAAGTAACCCCTAAGGTGGGGCTACTTTGAACACCCACACAACAACAAAAATAGAAGTAATGCTGCGTGTCCAGAAAGTTTTAAGTATCACAAGGCCTTTGTAGGCCCCCTAACACAAGCACAAAATGTTTGCTACTCGGGCAAAAGGATTCAAACAGGATAGAACAGAAGAACAAAGGCGTTCTAAGAAGCCCAAGTTGACGGTACTTTTTAAATCATTAAAACTTGGTATCGGTGGCAATTTCTTTAATATTATTAATAATATGTATGAAAATGTATCCTATGTTGTGAAATGTGAATTGGGTTGCAGTAACACGTTTACTGCGTCTGTTGGAGTAAAACAAAGTTGTGTTTTGAGCCCGATACTCTTCAACTCCTTTGTGAACGATCTGCCCTCTGTTTTTTTTTCAGAGAGTTGTGATCCTGTCCATCTTTGCGACACTAAGATCAGTAGCCTAATGTATGCAGATGGTCTGGTCTTGGTGTCGCCATCTGGCGCCGGTCTACAATATGCTTTAAATGTCTTTGCTTGCTACTGTAATAAGTGGGGGTCTTACGGTTAATTTAAATAAGACCAAAGTGTTAGTATTAAATAGCAGGAGTCATCTCCTTAAAATTTCAGTTTCTACTATGAGAATTGTACTCTCAAAGTTGTTAACTATCATTGCTATTTGGGTATTGTTTTTACCTCATCTGGTTATTTGAAATATGCCGTTAAACGCCTTGCAGACCAAGCTCAAAAAGCCGCCTTTAAATTGAGTCCATTAACGACAGGTAAGACACCAAAAACAAATCCCACTTTAATCAATCCTAGCTCAAAAACTATTTGCGTTAGGATAATAAATCATATATGTGTGTTATTGTCATACTTCTAAGAATTTATATGTTCCGTGTTTGGGTGTCTGTGATGTTAATTGTTGAATAAACACTTGCAATTTGACCGCAAAGCATCGACCCCATAAATATCAATATAAGTCACTAATTATTTATGATGAAATCATAATTACACTTGCATCTTAATCCATGACATATTGGTAACAAAAAAGCGATCCTGCGATTTTTTTATGTTTGTTTTTTTCTGTTATCCATCCTCAAAGTTTGACGTTTCAATTTTCCCTGTGATTTCTATGATGTTCATTTTCTTCATTTCATAGAAAAAGAACGAAGCAAAATTTTAAAAATCGCTGAATAGATTTTGCAGTTCATACTTTACCAAATCAAAAGCCGTTGACCGGATTAAATTTCGCCCAGTCGTTTTCTTGGAATAACCATTCTTAGGTGGGGTTCTCGTCCTATTATCCCTTCCGACAAAACAAGCTTCAAAGGCCTTTGATGTTGATCATTTGCCTCTGAAAAAATACCGTTTGCTAAAGTTGAGCTGGTATTTGTACAAAACGTAGTAAACATCGTCCCTTAACAGTAGGAGAGGTTGTCAATCAATTATTGGCCAATCACAACATTAAAAGAGCCTTTGAAGCACGGAAAACATTATTCAGCGATCTGTCAAACGGCGACAGCGACAATCTGGTTTCAAAGCGTGACGTCATGGAGGCGGCCCTTCGGGCCCCGTGACTTCGAGCCTAGCAACGAAAACTGTGTTGCCTTGCTTAGGTGGGGCGTCATACGGCCTGCTCGGGGTCAGTGGACGGATGGCGGCTTTACCCCCCCCCCCCCACCTCTTCATCCCGTTTTTAGGGATGGTGTTTTATTGTATTTACTCCTATCTATATACTTTATGTAGTTAGCTTGTTAGACTTGTCTGTACGCTTTACTTAGTTAGCTTGTCATTATTTTGTAGTTATTTTCTCAATGAGTTTCTCTTCTCTTTCCAACGTGAGTTTTGTATTGCTATTTTGTGTGCTTTCTCTTTTGTTCACGTTTATGCCTATTTCGATGTGTTTATTTGTACTTTTATTTCCTCATCCCTGGGTTTCGATCAAATATTATTATGTACGTGGGTATTTTTGATTGAAGTGCCAGTTTTTGTTTTTTTTTTTCTTATTTTTTTTTGTGCCACGCCTGTCTTTTGGTGTGCAGGGCCATTGGGGTAATCCATCACAGCACGGCCTTTGAAGGGACATCGTCTGACGATTCCCGCTCCTCCTGAACATTTAAAGACTCCCTTCATTAGAACACAAAACAAGCAAGGTAACTATAAAGTAAACCACTAAGGCTATGATATGTTAGCATTTTTGCATCTTTTCCCTGCCCACAAACATACTTTCGGCATGCCGCCTGATTGAGCAGTGCCGCCGTGATACCATTCTCCTTTTGCCATGGGCCGTTGCTACCTGTAGCCACGTGACAGACTTTTTAGTCTGATTGAGGGGTGGCATTGTTCCGCTTGGCGGCTGAAAACCAAAAGAATGACACATGGATGTTTGGATGTCCACATGCCTGTGTGTTTTGGTGTTTTTCTCATATTTCTACTTTAGTTAAAAGCTTGAAATTTTGACAACTTAAAGAAATTACATTCATCTTGTAAAAACCGTTAAAATCTCAAAATCGGCCATGCAAAGGTTTTTGGTGTTTTACCTGCCCTTAAACGTAACAGACAATATATTACTGGCCTGTATATTTTTGTAGTTCTTGTGTTTCCTATTTTGAGCTCTTGTGGCAAAATTTGGTCCCCCTAAATTACTAAGAAACTTAATGGAAGCAACCTTAGTAACTTGTGTGAGAAAATTCCTGTTGAAAGGGTTGCTGTCAAATATTCTAAATACATGTTAGGAGTTAATAGAAAATGGTGTAATGCAGCAGTACGAGCTGAACAAGGTCAATTTCCTGTGCTGGTAGACATGCTTCCTCAGGCAGTCAAGTATTGGCAAAAACTTTATACTTTTGAACCATCCAAACTTGTTTCTAAGGCCTATAAGCAAACTCAATTGTTAGAAACTAATAACTGGGCACTTCTTATGGGAACATTATGAGATAATTTTGGACTTGAGAATATTAGCCTCAATTTTGATATCAGTAAAAGTCATATTGCATTATTGGAACTGAAATTATGTGATAATTATATTGATAACTGGTCTGAATATATGAACCGTGTTTACCACGACGGATCTAGTGGTATTTTCAAACTACGTACGTTCAGATTATTCAAACAACAGTTTGCAAAGGGAAAACTATCTGCTTGGTACAACATGTAATGAAAGGCGTGAATTTACAAAATTGAGGATAATCGCTCATTCCTTACAGATTGAACTAGGCAGACGCTCTATTCCTAAAATATCAGCAGATAGACGTTTCTGTAAAATAGGTAAAACTAATGTTGTTGAAGATGAAATTCAATTCGTGTTTTATTGTCAAGGAAATGAAAAACAAACAAAAAAAAAAAAAAACTGCTGAGACACACATTGCTGACTTTCACAAATTTTCACAGTCTTAGTGATCCCGATAAATTCATTTTCCTGATGTTTTATAATTCTGGTGATTCAGAAATCATTAAATTAGATTTGGAATTCATAAATGCGTCATGTCAACAGCGTATTAATTCATATTTGACTTGTAATTTGACTTTTATAGTCAGCCTTATATGTGTGTCAGTGATGAACCCGTTGCCGGCCTGTGGGTTTTGCCTTTTTCTTTTCTTTTCTTTTTTCTTTCTTTTTTTTTTTTTTAGTGGTATAGTTAGTTTTAATACAATCTTATGGGTATCTTAATCTCTGTATGCTTATTTTATTGTCTTACGTCCCTATGTATGACTCCTGTCTGCCTGTCTTCGGACTTTGTCAATGAAAATCTGGTGTGCTTGCAGCAGGTCATTTAAATCCCATGTGCACCTCAATGCTGGATGCAGTTCGTGGCCATCTCCTTGTCTTATCCCGGACTTATCTCAGTACGAGAGATACATGTTCATTTCCCGCCAGCAAATCACGGGGTTCACGTATGTCAATCACGGAGGACATACATGCGTATCATTGTCACAGACAGGGCTAGGTATCCCTTTCACACAAACTTATTGTCTTTTAGAGAACTTTAAGTTTACAACTGTCAAAGTCATATTCATTAAGTACTTTCTAAATTGGGTATAGAAGTAACTGTTTATCTGTCTGCACTATGTTCCCTTTATTTCTAAAATACTGGTAGTATCGGACCTGTTCACAAAGACAGCTGTCCGTATCTCGCCATGCCAGAGGGTCGGAATGGTGTTGCCTGTACTCCGTACTGGGGCTTTTTTTATTTTTCGTACAGAGTAGAGAGAAAAAATTATTCACCGTATAGCGTACTGAGAGCAAACCATGTACTCCGTACTCATCAAAATTTATTATGCGTAAAGCGTACCAGCAACACATGTAATATTCGTACCCGTAATGAAAAATGAAAAAAAAAATTCAACTCGCGGCAAAGTCAACATTATTCACAGTTTTCCCAACTGGCTTTAAAAGTAAAAGTCTAGTCTGTGGCATCTTTGTTCTTACTGGTTGTATAACCATCTCAAATCTGAAAACGTATATTGCGGATGTCTTATTTTCTGTACTGTGTACTGGACAAAAAATATTTCCTATATTCTGTACTGGTAAATTTTATTTTCTGTACCAGTGTAGCAAGACCCCCCCCCCCCCCCATGCCAGACTATCGTTATTAAGACAACGAAGTGTGCAGTTGTGGCGGGAAATTAATGTGCATGCCTCGTATTGTGGGCTAGCTTTTTCTTACTCTGCACGGGACCGTAAACTTGGCTTTCTTGGCCATATCAAGTGACTTTATAAATTGTGTATCATATATACTACGGACATTTATATTCTTAGCACCGTATGTTAAGCCAATGGGACCAATCACTTTTTTCTTCCAGAGTATATAACATCCTTTTTTTTCTTTGACCTCATCAAACAGTGAACGTCGGTTTACCGAAAAGAGCTTCAGGTTGACGAGAACGCGGTTCACGGGCACAGCATTTACAACAACTACAACAACAACTAAATCGTATCAAAAGCGAAGTTCCTACATTGAAATATTCAGTCTGATCCACACAATTATCGAAACCTCAGTTTTTAAGTTATTGACTGATAGACTTAAATGAGTCCAAAATACCTTTCACCATACTTCAGCAATGACAAAAAATGTATCCTAAAGACCAAGGGAATTAACCGCTCCTTTTTAGTCCCCCGCCCACTTGGTGGGGGACTATAGGTTTGCACCTCGTCCGTCCGTCCTTCCGTCCTTCCGTCCGTCCTTCCGTCCGTCCTTCCGTCCGTCCTTCCGTCCGTCCGTCCGAAGCTTCTCCGGGCCATATTTCCTACACCATAACACCCACAGCTACCAAATTTAATGTGTTTGTACTCCCTAGGATACAGGTGTATGGTGTGCCAAAAGTAGGTCAGTAGGTCAAATATCTGGGTCACAGAATACATATGTATGAAAAATCTTGTCCGGGCCATAACTTTTTTGTCCTTTTACTTAGAGTCATGAAATGTTACACAAATGTGAAGCTTAGTCTAAGAAAGTGTCTTAAAGCAAAACTAGGTCACTAGGTCAAATATTTGGGTCACCGATCGATATGTAAATATACAGCAACAAATTTTGTCCGGCACATATCTTCCCTATATTAATGCTACCTCTTCAATTTTTTTATGGTGGGTAGACCTTAGGTAGTAGGTGTGCATAGGCATTGTTTTGTGTGGCTAATTACTTGCATTAATTAATTATTTAGCAAAGTTCGTTAAGCAAGACAAATTTTGTCCGGGCCATATCTTCTAAACTATTAATGCCAGCCCTTTGAATTTTTTGTGGTGGATAGACCATAGGTAGTAGGTGTGCATAGGCATTGTTTTGTGTGGCTAACTACTTGCATTAATTAATTATTTAACAAAGTTCGTTAAGCAAGACAAATTTTGTCCGGGCCATATCTTCTAAACTATTAATGCTAGCCCTTTGAATTTTTTATGGTGTGTAGACCTTAGGTAGTAGGTGTGCATACGCATTGTTTTCTGTGGCTAATTACTTCCATTAATTAATTAATTAACGAAGTTCATTAAGCAAGCTCAAGATACAATACAAATTTTGTCCGGGCCATATCTTCTAAATTATTGATGCCAGCCCTTTGATTTTTTTTATGGTGGGTAGACCTTAGAGGGGATATGGTAATGGGCACCGTCAGTGTGTCCGTCCGTCCGTCAAATATTTGGGTCACAGTAATACATAAATGTACAGTATTTTCATGTCCTTACTGTAATTCTTAAAAAAATTGACTTCTTGTTATAAAAGTTTACTGATAATGTATTGTGACCTAAAAGTGTGTCACGATGCAAAACTAGGTCACTAGGTCAAATATCTAGGTCACAGTGTAAACTCCATGTAAAACCTTGTCCATGCCATATTTCCCTTACTATTATACCTACAGCTACCAAATTTATTATTTTAATACTACCTGGGGAGTTGTTGTGTCACATGGCAAAAGTAGGTCACTAGGTCAAATATCTAGGTCACTGTGAAATCCATTCAAAATCTTGTCCGGGCCATAACTTTTTTGTCCTTTTACTTAGATTAATGAAATTTTACACAAATGTGAAGCTTAATCTAAGAATGTGCCATACTTTTAATTTTTTTTATCTAGGTCACACCCCTATATAGTAGTCCATTCAACCTCGTGGGCGAAGAGCGGGGGACTATGTATTGCTCTGCAATACTCATTAACTTGTTAAAAATAAGTATATTTCCGACGTGAAAACTCTGTTTATTTGCGATATTCCACCTGTTATGTCAGGTTAGTTTTTAGGTAAGGCAAGATTAGGCCAGCTTAGGCTAGGTAAAAAAAAAGGAAATAATCAGATGAAAGAAAACTCATATGCTTTTCACATGCAAAATCCTGACTTTGTAAAAAAAGTGTAGGGTCCTGAAAGTTCTTTGTTGCCGCTTGTATCGAATTACATTTTTCTGTAATTTTACTTGTGCCGTACTGCCCGAACTTCTGTTTTTAGGACACCAGGATTAATTTGTGTTCCCACGTCCTAACCGGCCGTATTATGGGCTGCGACCGAATAAAAACATTAAAATGTCGATTGATCCATGTGCAGCACTCACTCGGCCGCCCATCCCCACAATGACTACTGCAAAAAAAACAACAACAATGATAATGATAATGATGATAATAAGACCCTTTAATTTATTTGGGATAATACAGCCTATGCCAAAATTTTACAGAGGAACGTATGCAATATGGACAATAGTACCTCTATGTATATAAGTTAGACAGGGACAGGTTAGCTTATGGAGAGTAAAGAGTTTGGACTGCAGAATAGGGTAATGATTATTAGGAAGTGGTTTTGGACAAAAAGACACAAATACAAAGGTAATAATAATAATAATAATAATAATAATAATAATAATAATAATAATAATAATAATAATAATAATAATAATAATAATAATAATAATAATAATAATAATAATAATAATAATAATGACGATTTACTGTTCGGCGTATTGTTCAAAGATTAAATTGGACCATCGTCTTAGCTGACATTGATTTTTTTTTTCAGCTGATGAACGCTAAACGGCAGACAAAGTAAACTTCCGGTACCGTGAGCTGCTTGCATGAAAATAATAATAGTCTGTGGCGCTCCTCTTTTCTGCCGTGAACATGCAAAGGATTCAGGTGGCCAATCAATTTATTAAAGAAAAAAAAAAGAAAAGAAAAAAAAAACCCGGGCCTAATATTAATCTAAACTAGATAGCTCTACTTCCAAGCTATTGCTGAGAAAAAGCATCCCCTTGCCCGCACTCCCACTTCGTTGATCCCATTTTCTGGCATTTATAGCCAGATGGTAAGTTTCAGATGGTCAGACTTCTTTAATTTGTGACCTTTATTTTGAGCTCAACATGATTAAAGTGCGATAGAAATTGACTGAGTTAAGGCCATGTGTAAATCTTCTGATGGCCTTATGACGTTTGACTTTAGAGGTCGAATAATAATAATAATAATAATAATAATAATAATAATAATAATAATAATAATGATGATAATGATGATGATGATGATGATGATGATGATGATGATGATGATGATGATGATGATGATGATGATGTTAATAATGGCTCCCTCACAAGGACAACCTTCTCCCTCCTATCACTTAGTTTCCTACCCTGTCATCTGCCCGCCTGAAACCCAGGACACTTCTTTTCTCCCAGCCCTTTGTCAGGGAGTCCTTCCCCGAGTCCACTCAGTGTTTCCCCTTTCATCCCCAACACCCATGCTATTGCTCACCCCACTGCCAGTCATGTCCTGAACCTGCTCTAAATGCCACGCATGCCACCTCTATGCTTCCACCCTTGAAAAGTTCATCCCTATTAAACCTCTTGATATGCCAGACACCAAGTGAGCAAATAATCATATTTTATTCTTACTTTAGTACAGACTTCAACACTTCATATCACTTTCAGTTGTCAATTTTTTGCTTCCTCTTTTCACGTTTAATGGCACCTGCCCCTAGAGATTGATATTAAGGCTTTTGTTCCTTGCTCTCATAATTAAAAGGCCCATGCTCCCAGAAACCCCTACAAGAGTGTCTATGGCCACGATTGATGACAACATTCAGTACTTCTGAGGGTAACTGAATTAAGTGGGAAACTAGAGTGTTATCTTTAACTTAACCCTTGAATTTTTAACTGTAAATACATGTATGTGATAGAATTTACTAATATGTCTCAAAATTTTAACTACTTTGTAGATATAAAATATTATCATACAGGTTTGACACTGTCCTAATTGTCCTGGGCAAGTAAAACTAAAATGAAGGCTAGCGAAAATTTAGAGGCCTAAAGCCTGTAGAGATTATAATCCCTCGTTGAGAGTCAAAGTACATTGAACTTCATGGGCCTCCGATGTTACAAGCCACAGTCACAAACAGGTTAAAGTATGCTGTATGTATGTTATTTGTACCATGTGGTGCAGATCACGTAAGATTTTATCTTTGAAAATCTGGCTCACATGGAACCTGTGATCTAATACAATGGTCAATGCAAATTGATACAATTTCGATGTTGAAAGGATTGTAAAACTCCAGGTCTCTTTCAAAGAAGTGTCCTTTAATATGTCTGTATCAAACAGGTAATTACTGTGGAGTGGTACCAGCTGCTGACCACGTCCTTCGCTCCCCTTGTTGTAGTCATGAAGCCACATTAGACAAACGGTATCAAACAAATAAAAGAAGAATATTCCATTATTTTGAAAGGGTGGGTTTTTTGGTCATTCAAGCTTGTCTCGCTTGCAGGTACATCTGTCCTTGTATACATGCAAAAGCAAGCCAAATATTGTATATTCATAAGACTTTAATTTCACCATTTAAATTCCCGTATTTACCCATATCATATTTGTCATGTCAAGTTAGGTAATTATGTCATGTGAATGATATTTCAGAATTTAAAAGAGAAAGATGGTATAATTAACCCATATACAAACCATTCTCCCCGCAAGTTTTATTTTGCAACCAGCATTCATGCAGCCCGTACACTTGCGATATGCAGAACAGCAAGCGGCAAAATGTATGTACATACAAAGCTTTGGCGCAACAGCTTGCGTGGGAATTGTGACAATTTTCTTTTTAGCGACTGTCCAACTCTGTTCGTTAGAGATAGGGACCTACGAAACACACAGATACTGGTGCCCTTACGACGGGCCACAGCAAACACAGTCGCAATCAAGTTATGCATGTTGCATACAAAAGAAAATTGAAGACACAATCCCATACAAAAACTGCCTTGCCTAAATGATGATTTGTCACGATTTGGCCTTGCAAGTACGCATCAAAATGATGTTTCCAAAGTCATCAATCAAATGTATATTGACTGATATTGTACATAAAATATGTACCAGGTATGTATTAACTGATAATGGTGCGTGAATGGAAATTGACTCGTTCTGGACTTTTATGCCCATGGCCAACGATGGCGGGCGTATTGCATTTTCGCTCAGTGCAGAGCCCACTACTCCAACATATTAACAGGGGAGTCTCTGCAACAATCATGTTGTTCGTTGTCTTGCTGATTTGTTCTAGTTTGCTTACCTGACGGGAGTACAAGGGTTTCCGATACTGGCGTACCAGGCACTTTTATTTAGGCCTACTATGTTTGCGTAGTGGATGCGCCTTTATTTTTCGTACTTCGCAGCAACCATTGAATATTCCTAAACTTTCTTATTTTCTTTACCTTGTACTTGGGCAAAATCACTACCTGTATAGGCGTACTGGAACTCTCCCCCCCCCCCCCCACCTCTTTATTTGTTTGGAAAGGTACGTGACACCTCCACCCCCACCCCCAGGGTCTCAGACTCTTCGATGAATTTCCTTTATCTTTGCTTGCCCTGTGATAATTTTATGTCGACCACTTGGTGTCATCGTCAAAGTGCGTGCTATTGAATATCGTCCGAGTGTGTAGGCCAAAAACCACGCGTTATAAAATTTTTATGTGTTGAATTAAATAGTTTTTTTTTTTTTTGACGTTCAAATTATACTTGGCATTAAAAATCGATGAAGCAACTTCCACACTTTATGTGATCAATGACAGAAGACCCTCTGTTGATCTGTATCTTGGGCGGCAGATACGTCTCAAGCGTTCTCACTAAAGAGATCCCAGAACGCGTCAGCACCGCATCTCCCATGTGCCAAAGGAGCCGTGAACGTTGTTTTTTTGTTACTCTGCACGTAAAAGACATATATTAATAGGAAATTTTTCTATCATGTACAAAGCAACAGATGAAGAGGCCTAATAGTAGGCCCACAGATAGCTACATTGAATTTTATGGCGTGCCACAAATTTCTGTTCATGAAAATAAATATCTACAGCGCCAAACGTATCATTCATCGTCAATATAGCATTTTTATACTTTTCAAGAAGTGGGTCTATTCTCTGCAATCTGGCAAAAAAGGGCAAAACCTCTGCCGAACACGAACGTTTTGGCCATTTAATTATGTTAGTTTTTAGTGTCCCTATGTAATTTCAAAGTACATTTAGGTCTTCAGACAGACTGTAATTGCCTCGGCGGTTTCAGAGATTCTCTTTTTAGATTTCACTGAAAGATGACTAAGAAAAATCGTTAAAAAGTCTTAAAGCATTGGAGCATGACTATTTGAACATGCATGGCATAGACCCACCTAAGGCACATCCCCAGCAAGTTTGAAGTGAATGTGGTCTCTGAGCAAAATGAAGACATGCAAGAGTTTGTACCGAACACTATGCAAGCATATAGCTCTAAATATAACTTTGGAAGTGTAAAATGTGACACAAAGAACCTGCTCTTCATACACTACTGTACTAGTTTCTAAGGTTTTCAGTTATGTGCCCCATATTGACAAGGTCATAGATAATCTTTATGTCATATTGCGCAAGGCCTTTAGAAGAATGAGGAATTTGCCGGACAGAACTCTTTGCAATCTTATGCCACATATATCATAACGACCACCTGGTGAAATAATTTTTCATAAGAGGTGCGTGGCACATTATCAGGCCGGATGTAGCAGTAATAATCAAGCGTTTAAAGATATATTTGAAAATGCACGTATAATATATTGTCCTTTTCAAGGGCGAAGAGAAACGTGTCACTCATCTGTTCGAAACTGAATACCGCCATGTGGAGATGTGTTAGCTGCGACTATGATAGAGCTAAAAATTTGATTGTGAAGGGTTGGGGCAGTAGTGTAATGCAAAATTATGTAAGAATTCCCAAACAGTTTGTAGAATTGTATTCAGTTGCAAGAGGAATGGAAGAGTGATTGCTCGACAGGATTGGGATTAAAGATGTGGTAGGCTTTCTCTGGTTCATTACAGTCTCGACTGTCTTAAATCTTTAACTGTTACCTTTGAGATTATTGTGTCCTCTCTATGCTCTTAATTTATGAACTTTTATGACTATTTGTAAATATTATATTATTTTATTTTGTGCGAATAAACATCTTTAATTGAATTGAATTGAATGGAATTCAATTGAATTGAATGGAATTCAATTGAATTGTAATCAATAGGAATGCATGCATTGAGAGAGAGAGGTACCCGATTTGAAAAAAAAAAAATCTTTAACACAAAGTTTCAGAGCAAGCTGAGTTACGCTCAAGCTGAGTAACGCTTTTGGAGAAGAAGCTGAAGATAGCAAAGGCACACAAAAATTTGCTAATAAATAGAAAAATTCACACCTGTTTAACAAATTAAGGTCTGTGGGGTCCCCAGAAGTGTACCTATACAATTTCAAAGCAATTGACTTGGCGGTTTCGGAGATTTTTTTAGGATTTTGCAAAATAAATAAATAAATAAATAAATAAATAAATAAATAAATAAATAAATAAATAAATAAATAAATAAATAAATAAATAAATAAATAAATAAATAAATAAATAAATAAATAAATAAATAAATAAATAAATAAATAAATAAATAAATAAATAAATAAATAAATAAATAAATAAATAAATAAATAAATAAATAAATAAATAAATAAATAAATAAATAAATAAATAAATAAATAAATAAATAAATAAATAAATAAATAAATAAATAAATAAATAAATAAATAAATAAATAAATAAATAAGATAATTGGAGCGTGACTATTTGGACAATTTGCTAGAGACCCACCCGGGATGTATCTCCATCGCGTTTGAAGAGAATCTTGTTGACGGTTTGTAGAAGAAATAAAAAAAATGATTTCTACTGCAATCCCCATTGACTTACATGGTACTCAATAGGAATGCATGTAGTAACGGACAAGTAGCCGAAATTAAACAGTCGTTGAAAATACGGGATCCAGAGTATCTATCCCCACCCATTGAACAACGTTGCTTAACCTCCTACAACCAACATTTCCGTCAAGTTTCATGAGAATCTAAGGTACGGTCTTGGAGTAGTCGAAAATAGCAAACAACACACAAAATGAAAATGAAAAATTGCAGTGCCACTTATTGAACAAATTAGGGTCAAGGGGTCCCCAGAAGTGTCCCAATGCAATTTCGAAGCAATTGACAGAGCAGTTTCAGAGATTTTGTTAGAGTTGCTAAAAAAAATAAGCAAAAACAAATTCATAAAAAGTCTTAAAATCACTGGAGCACAAGTATTTGTAAAACCTGGCAGAGACCCACCTAAGGTACATCCCCACCAAGTCTGAAGTGAATCTGGTGGATGGTTTCAGAGAAGTCGAAAGTTTGAAACGTGGATGCAGGGACGAACCTTTCGATCATAAAAGCTTAGCGGACCGAATAGTCGGCTGAGCTAAAAATAAAAATGCTACGACCAAGTGATAATGGCACATCTCTACCCCAAAGCCAGCACGTCCACGCGCAGATATACTTTTCCTGTCTCACAAGAGAAATTCAGTTCGTATTATTTGATCACATTACGATTTTATAATAATAATAATAATAATAATAATAATAATAATAATAATAATAATAATAATAATAATAATAATAATAATAATAATAATAATAATTTTATTAACCCCCGCGAACGAGGAATTTAAAATGTCATGTGTACATCAGGATGGTTACATAAAACTTAAAGTATAAAATCAGCACCTCATTCATCTATACAACCTTGCAAAGATGATTAAAATAAATAAAATGAAGAAAACTGAATCTCATTTGGTAGGGCCTCCCCCGATGGGCTGGGCCGACCCGAGAGCCCAGGAAAGATTATATAGTGCCCTCGCTTCGACCCTCCCCCCCCCACCTTATGAGAGGCCCACGAAATGCACTAAGTACTAAGTTAATTTTCCCACACGCTCAGCTGAAAAGGATGTTGAACGAGAGATCTACATATTCCCTCTGTTCTGTCAAGCATGGCTGTTTTAACACAGTATGCCGCGTTGAACAATGACCCTGGCCTAGCTGCTGGGACAGCTTGGGGGCACTGACAAAGAGGGAGTAAAGTGTAAAATAAACTGAACCATTGCGACTTTGTCACTTTCTCTGTCAGTGCCCCCAAGCTGTCCCAGTAGCTAGGCCAGGGTCAGTATGCCACGTGGCACACAAGGTGGGACATTAGCCTTTAAAGTGCTCTCAAGAAATGTGGTCTGTGCTAACGCATTGAGACCCTTTACTAAGTTGGTCTGTGGATCTTCTTTTGTCGTCAGACTAAATAATGTGTATATATAATATTCCAGTTTGTTGTGTGTTGAGATGCTTCAAGTATGGACCTATTAACCATATATTGGTCCATGCTTCAAGTGATGACAGAACCCGTCTTGAATGTCTAATCTACAATTTATATATTTCTTAGGGTTGTTTCGTATTTTAATACTTGTTTGCCATACCCATTTGGATCAACTGAGGCGCCGAACTGCTGCAAACTTGCTTCTCAAGAGGTGAAGATATATTTTTTAAAAAGACCCACCCACCCACCCACCCCCCAAAAAAAGAAAAGAAAAGAAAAAGACAGACGAGTTGAGAAATGTGTTCTGCAACTAATGACACGGTCGTGGCATTAAAAGGTAGATCGCGTCAACGTGCTTCGTGTTTCCCTCTTGGAAAACTTCCTTTAAGGCGATCTATCACCTACGTGAAAATCGATTTTTTCCCTTTGCTCATGGTTGCCACATTCGTATGTATCTTGTTACAATGCCGTACATTGGTGCGAGACAACCAGTTTTCCTTGGGCCATAGTCGCTAACAGTTAAACTTGAAGGTATATCACCTTCCTCTGAAGAATATGATGTGTCCCTTGGTGTATACATACAAGTCTTTGCAAAGTCATTTATTGCTTGCCCCTCGCTGTATGAATTCAGTGAGCCATTGCAAGGTCATCAATGTGTTGCTCGCGCCGCATGCGTGACCAACTCATTTCAAGGTCACGGAAACTCTAATTTGGCCAATCAATATCAGGTTGTCCTTGATTGCAGGCAAAGCTGGTCACACAACTTGAATCTGCTAGAGTGTTGGTGTGACTCTTTGTCGGTAAAAAGAAGCAAAATTCTCAAATTATACTGACCCTATCAATTAACCAACAGTGCATGCATGTCAAAATTATTGTCGATGTTTTCTACTTCTGCATTTGTTGTCAACAGATAGAAAATGGGTTACGAGATCGCTGAATGCCTTTTCGATATTCATGAAAAATAGGGGAAAATGAGATACCTGAGAAAACTCATTTGAAAAGATCCGCAGCAAGTCTGTCTGTGTGCCTTCAAAGTTTGCATGAGTTCAGAACCCTACAATATTTCCTTTGTGTCCACGGGATGTACAGGTAGCAAGACATAAGAGACCTTGAGAATAACACAGGCAGTTTTTTAAATGTTAAATTTTATACACAACCTGACTTGAACTAAAGAATTAATTATGCGTAGGAATGAAAGTAGGATTGGTAACTTTATCTTCAAATATTTTATGGATATATTGAACATTTCAACTGGTTGTCATAAGCGAAGTACGCCTGATTTCTAGCAGCTAATACTGCAGAGGCTTACTCAGTGTCCCAGGAGCTACAGTAGTGCCGGCATTTTGTTGCCGCTGAAAAGCACTATATCACATGACGGTCTTCACATTCACTCTTTTGATGGCAATCATTCATTCTTTATCCATTTTAATCCTTTGGAAACGTACATGTACCTCCCTTTCCAGACATGTTACAGTTGGGTACACTGTAGTATTTTGGCATAGGCCGGAATTTCCCCCAGTAAATCGAACACCCACCCCCCACCCCCGCCCGCGCCCCGCGAAAAAGTATGTTTCCTCAAACTCCAGAGATCCTAGTTGTGATCATGCGTTATATAGATCCATGCAAAAATATTCTACGTTGCGGAACATTACTAATTTCATTAAACATTTCGTAATTTGTAACATTATAATTGGTTACAAATGCGCAATAGACGTGTGTCCGAGCATTGCATGCCACAGTTCAATGTTGTTACTTCATGATTTTTTCATGGTTGAAAAGTGGGCTGTTCCATTTGAAATAGTTTTCTATAGTGCTAGTAACTCAATAAAAACGAAAGTTATATATTTCTTAGATATATATATATATATATACATATATATATATATATGTATATATATATATATATATATATATATATATATATATATATATATATATATATATATATATATATATATATATTTGCGTGTGTCTGTGTGTGTTCACTTGATCTGCACCTGGGATTAGGGAAAGAAGTTGCGAAATCTATAACAGACAGACAGGTTTCCCCTTTTCCCAGTTGCTTTTTGTCAATAAAATATGTTTAAACCAAAGGTTTGCTCTCCAAGCAACCAAGAGACTAAGCCTGGGTGCCAGATGACTGTGAGCCTCTATTCACCCACTTACTCTCCACATAGTTAATGATACACAAAGGGACAATTAACATAGAAGCGTTAATGCCCCCAAAGGTCACCTCAGGGTGCCCACACCGGCCTCACTGAAAATACACAGCTTGAAGCAGATCAAGTTCCGCGTTACTACATCGGAGTTAATAAAATACTCAGCTTGGGTCTGTTCTGGAGGCAAGCTGCTATTGTGCTACCAGCCCATTTCTTGGCTGCTCAGTTTAAATCATGCTGAACTTGTTTCAAAATGTTTGGTTTAAGCATATTTATTTCCAAAAATACAATTGGGATACAGGGCCGTGCTCTATATAAATCACTCTTGCACATAAAGAAAATAGGAGGAGGAACTGACATGTCACTGACGTAGAAGACGAGTACATGTAAACTCCAATTGGTGACATCATAGTACGAAAACAAATAGAGTGTCGCGGCTACACGAGTTCAAGAGAAACAACGATACAGAACGCCACAGACAGGGAAAGGGGTTTTTAAGAACGCCTTCTCTCCAGCAAACCAATAAAATGTAGTAAACTCCTTGAATATCCTGTACTGGAGCCTATGTGACTGCTCCCAGTCTACCTGTTGCCTTAATGTAATCGTAAACTGCATCGAAAATTGTTTCGTTTTGCTGGGTTGTGCATGTTTTTGAGCCATATAACATTAACAGTGTCGAAACTGTAGAGGGTGCAAAAGGAATTACTTTAGCATGTAGTACATTCTCAGCGGTTATATAAAAGGGACATTCGCAAAAAAAGTGAAAAGTATCCTCTCTACCATTGCCACAGGCACACATGGGAGTTTCTGTCAGGCCTTTCTTGAAAAGATCAAAATTGAGCTTGCTATATC
This sequence comes from Hermodice carunculata, assembly GCA_964020975.1. Classification (NCBI taxonomy): domain Eukaryota; kingdom Metazoa; phylum Annelida; class Polychaeta; order Eunicida; family Amphinomidae; genus Hermodice; species Hermodice carunculata. Next base: position 41,989,114 of record OZ026615.1, on the reverse strand, counting down.
CCATAACCTTCTTTCGCCTCGATAAAATAGTTTGTTTACACTTTTTATATCCCGATTCAGTTTCATCTTGAACTCGGACAGATCCTCAGAACTTCTCACATCTTCGGGTAAATAGTTCCATAATCGTATAGTTGAAGGAAAGAATGACGAATTAAATAAGTTTGTTCTGGAACGAAAAAGTGAAGGGTTTCTCCCTGATCTTACATATATCTATTTCTTTCGTTGACAGAATCAGGAATAAGATTACGTAAGTATTGTGGAGCGTACCCACAAATAATTTTGAAATATAGGATCAATTTGCTTTTTTCGCTTCGTACCGAAAGTTTTTCAAATCCAGTTTCTTCATATAATAGATGGTGATTAGTCCCAGAAGTCGCTCCAGTGATAATTCTAGATGCAGCCAAAAAAATTTTCTAATTGCTGAGATTCCTGCGAAGTGCAGTTGTCACACACCAGAGAACCATATTCTAAAAGGGGTCTTATAAACGAGAGGTAGAGAACCTCTAGAGACTTCCTATCAAGACGGAACTGTAAATATTTGATAATATTAATCATTTGCATTCCTTTGGTCGTTAGTTCTTTTATGTGACTGGACCAGGAAATGTCAGAACGGAAGATTAAGCCCAAGTGTTTATGCTCAGATTCCGTCTTTAAGTTTTCTTTCATGAATAGTAAATCAGAATATCGTAGAGAGTTTCGCTTTTTTGAAAACAACAACAACAAGAACAACAGCAACAACAACAACAACAACAAACGTTTGTTTTTCTGGGGTTGAAAGACGCTAGCCACTGCCGCGACTAATCCTCCACTTTACGCAGATCAGAATTAAGGGCACCTGTCGCCGCAGTGGCATCATCTGCCCCAATAAAAAGTGTTGTTTCATCGGCAAAAAGCGGTATAGATGATTGTACTGTATTAACAATGTCGTTTATGTATATAAGAAATAACAATGGGCCTAGAACAGAACCTTGAGGGACACCCGCACTGACATATCCCCACCTTGACGATGCTTCAAGCACAACGACCCTTTGCATGCGTCCATCTAGATAATCGCCAAACCACCGCAACAGAGGTCCACTTATGTCAGAGTTGTGTAATTTGTGTAAGAGACCTGCGTGATAGACTCGGTCGAAAGCTTTGGTTATATCGCAAAACACCACTCTAACATCTTTTTGTAGGTCTACTGCTTCACAAAAATGATGATATAAAAACACAAGCTGATTGACCGCGCTATCACCTGGTACGAAACCAGACTGAAATTCTGATAGAACAACATTATCACTAGAGGACAATGAGCACGTTTTAAAAAATTGCTTTTTCGAAAACATGACTTAATGTATATAAAGATATGGGTCTGTAGTTATTGCAGTGGTTTGGCGATCCCTTTTTGGGTATTGGAACAACGTTGGCCTTTTTCTAATGGCTGGGAAATTTACATTTGGTCAAGGAGATGTTAAACAGTTTTGCCAAAGAATCTGATATATATATAGAACTCCTTCTTTGAGCAAGCGTGCACTTATACCGTCTGGGCCGTTTGCTTTAGAAATATCCAGGCTTTGCTGGTGACAGTGATATTTTCTAATTTGTTAGGAATGTTATTTAGTTGTGCCGGTGGTATAACATTTGTGTCGTTAACCTTAGTATGGTTGATAAAGAAGTCATTTAGAAGTTGAGCTTTTGCTTCGTTGTCCGCGAAAGTTTGGTTTTCGTGCATAAATGCCAGAATATCAGAGACTTCGTTTTTGTTCAAAAAGAATTTGACAGTGTGCCCCCAACCTTTTTTCCCTTGTATTGTATTACTTATTGATTCGGCCAGGCGATCATAGTAATCGTTTTCCGCATGTCTTAAGTCCTCAATATATTTGTTTCTTAGTTCCCTGAAATAAGGCCAGAGGGATGATTTCAATTTAGCCTGTGCATGGCTGCCTTCTACCTTTCGCTTGGCATTGCGGAGGGCTGACATGTACCATGGTGCATCACCTGATCTTATTGTAGCTGTGCGACTCGGTATGCAATTCTTTGTCACTGACAAAAATGAATCAATCCACTTCTCACATAAAATGTCAATATCGTCGAAGTCAAAGCTGACATCCCAATTACATTGCAATAAATGTTCTCTAAAAGTATCAAAATCTGTCTTATTGTAGTCCCAGATTAACCTGGAGAAAGCTGGAGGTTTCTTTCGTCTGAAAAGAAGATTTGCGCTTACAAGACAGTAGTCGCAATTAGCTAAAAGTGCGGACGCTTTCACGTTGCGAACAAAATTTGGCATATTTGTAACGATTTTGGTCCAGACATGTCGATGAGGTTTCAGTGATTCTAGTTGGCTCATTAATATGTAGAGTAAATAGATAAGAGGTACAGAAATTTAATAATTTATTGCCATAATTGGTACTTTGGTCAGCGTTCAAGTCACCAAGAATTATAATTTTATCAATATTAGTTGTTTTGACATTGTCTACACTGTCTTGAATCTTGTCCCAAAAGTTGACTGTGGAATTTGGAGGCCTGTAGACAACAGCCAGTAGTAATTTGTTATTATGTAACCTGACTTCGACCCACATGAGCTCTAGATCAGCAATCTCAAGAGCAAGACCACGATTAACCACCAATGACCGCGATGCATAAAGAGCCACGCCTCCTCCAATACCAGTAGTTCTGTCATCTCTCATTATTTGATGGAAAGCAGGGATCTTCATTTCGCGGTTTGTCTGTGTATTTGGAAGAAAAATTTCAGATAATGCAATGATATCGAAAGAATTAGCTAAAGAGGTTTAGATACACCGCAGCTTATCTGCTGATAGACTAGTACGTATGTTAGCGTGACAAATCATAAAGTCGACAAAACCGTCGTCCGGACCTGGATTGGGATGTACGTCACCACATAAAAATAGTTAAGATTGTACCAATACAGAAAATATAATCGAGTGCTCCATCAACTCGCTTGTTTAGGTATTAAAGTTGAAACAAGGTTACGATGTCCATTCCTGAATGATGCGTCTTTGCCGGAAAGTGTGTTGCAACAAGGAGCAAAGCACACAAAAACATAATGAAATGAAATAATAGTGCACAAGGCAGTATGATTTCTTCCAAACTATATTCCCTGTCAAAAATAAGATATGAGAAAGTCTCATAAGCTGTCAAAAATAGTCATATGCAAAATTTCACGGAGCAGTACACAGATCTTATGATAATCATAAATAAGTCTGAACATTTGCCATAGCTTTTAAAGACTATACATCTCATCAATTATGTTTCTATTAAAGTTATTGCATCTTTTGATCTACAATATTAATAATAGTTCAGCCACTCGGCAATGGACTGCCTTTTGGATACACAATCATTCGGTTCGACTATGACCATAAAAAGAAATGCTGAAAAGCAAACAAAGCATAAATTGTTTATAAATGCAGTTATTTGGTGATATAATATAATTGTTATATATTTTGACGCTGTATCCAAGTAAAGTTTTAACATTTTGCATTGGGAGGTAAGAATTTCCATTGTAATTGGGACATATATCCTTAGAGTTACGAAAACTGCGTGCACATATCATGTAACTATTATTTGTTCTAAACAGCACGAAACATTTTTATAAAAAAGTTTTGCATTGTAGTATCTGTACAGGTCAGACAGGTGGCACACATGATAAAGCATCTGGGAAATACCGTTCGATGTTAAAATGGCAGTGAAGGCAAGTACTTCAGAAGAGACATTCATACATCGAGTAACCCATTGATACAATAGACACAGATTGTAAATAGTAAAACTGGGCAATGTACAAAAATACATTTGCAACACAAAATGTTTAAAAACATGAATCGTGTTACAGTGGAGCCCGTCATTTAAATACTTTTTCCTGCGTGTGAACACATTTTCAGGTTTTATTTATTTTTTTTTGAAATAAGAAAAATATTATTGAAACTGGGGATTCAGTGAGTATGGCCTGTATATACGTCAGCTTAATCAATACAAAATCACCAACTCTTGCCTCAAACCAACTAGTTTGTTTTCCCTGAGGGTTAAAAGTACCATGTTCACAGTAAGATCGTTACTGGGTCTTAAATCACTGTACTAAAATGTTGCAATACAAAATGGACGCTGCAGGCATTTATAAGGCTCTCTCTGTCTCCCCTCCCATCTTTCTTTTTACTGCCAGGAACTTGTGCTCCAGCTGTGATCTAACTTAACACTCTATGCATGGACTTTGGGAATTTCACGATAAGTGACTACAGTCACACGTCTTTCAGTAACCATGTGTAGTATTCAAATGCTTGATGCAAAGAGTTTTGAAGTACCAGCAAGCCCAAATGATGCTGTCTGTTGAACTTTTGGCTAAGATCGTATTTGTGTCTTTTTGTGCAGAACCACTGTCTTCGTGGTAGTCATCACTTGTCTAGGTGTTCATCGCAAAGCTTCTAACGTTGCTGTTTTAAGTGAACTTGGCAAAACACCCCTTTCTTCAAAAATTATCAACTTAGTGTGTAAAAACTTCTTCCGAATAACAAATATGTCACCCGACAGCTTATTGTACGACTGTTATTTGTGTAATCTAGACTTCCCTACTAATCTATCTTCTCAATGGGTCAGTACTACCAAAATACATTTCTAGGTTTAAATCTTGAAGAAATTTGGCATAATCAAGGAAACAGTTCAGGCATATACCCTTTAAAACTATTCAAATCAGCAATCAAAAGTAAATTCTGTACTCAATGGAGGCAGGATTTAAATTCTCAAGGTGATCAAGATAAAAAATTGCGAACGTATACTCTTTTTAAAACGGATTTCAATTTAGAATTATACCTTCACCAGATAAAAGATTTCGATACACGCAAATATATTACCCGACTTCACATAAGTGCACATAATTTAAGTATTGAAACTGGACGCCACAAAAGACCGAACAAAATTCCTGTTGATCTCAGAGTTTGTGATATTTGCAAAGAAATCGAAAATAAAAAACACTATGTCTTAAAATGTTCTAAAATTACAACTACCAGAAACAAATTTTTGAGCGAAATAAAACAGATTTTTAACTTAGATAGCTTTGACGATGAACACTTATTTATAATCATAATGAGTTTAAACGATACAGAATTGATTTCAAAATTTGCTTTTTACCTAAAAGAATGTACAGACATAAACGGACCTCTATGACATCAAATTACCTTTATCTATTTTTTTTCTTCTACTCGCTTAATTGCTTCATAATATATAATTGTTTGTTGCATTTGTTTATGCGTAATGTGTATCCCATTGTATTTGTTTTTCAATGTTGTTATTGTTCTCGTTGTTGTTAGTATGTATGTATGTATGTATGTATGTATGTATGTATGTATGTATGTATGTATGTGACAGATTACCATTGTAGATATTGGTGTAGTTAATAAAGTCCAAAGTTATCATCACATATGCAGTGTTCCCACAAATTTTCAAAGCTGTCGCTTTTACGGTATCTGATAAAAATAAATAAACAGATATATAAGAAAAAGTACACTGTAAATAAATAAATAAATAAATAAATGAATGAATGAATGAATGAATGAATGAATGAATAAATAAATAAATAAATAAATAAATAAATAGATAAGGAGGAAAGAAAGATAGGAAGAAAAAACAACTACTGTATTTGCACACAGAAATAACAGTAATTTTCGAAACATCTAAAATATTTTTCTTAATTTGATATCCTTCATGGACAAACTTTAACAAGATATCGTCTTGTTTTTGATAAAATAGTAAATGCGGTGACTTTGTTAAAGAAACAAAGAAGCCCGCCAAAATTTCCTTAAAGGGAAGGGGGTGTCAAAATGAGCTGTTAATTTCATTTGATTGAATTTATTTACACGCGAAGTGTTTAACCTGTGTAGCCCTTTCAAAAAAATAACATGTTTTCTTACAAATTTGCCATGATTCTTTTACAGGGTTACGCCGATACTGCCCAGCCATATTAAGCCAAGGGTAAAATGTAGCCCATTCTGCCCCATACCCTGTGCCTAGCGTAAACAAAGTTAATAATTCGCTAAAAAACTAAATTTTGATCCATCAAAGTACATAATTATGTAAAACTCTGAGTCTAATTTTGTGACATATAGATGAAATAGCTGTGACCTAACATTTATGGCCATTTATGTATTATTGCTAGGGTAATACAGGCTATGGTAATATGGGCTCTGTTGTGGGATCAAATGGGCTGTGGGAGAACATTAGCTCGCTCTCTGTAAATACCTTTCTTTTCAGCACAATCATATTATTAAGAACCAGCTAGTGCATTTGGAACGCATCGGTTAGACAACCCCCGAGAGTATCAGAGATCTACATTGGAAATCTAACCGCATTTGCTTTTACATGTCAAAACGTGATGTACCATCTGCTAAATGTAGGGTTTCCATCTAACTTTTTCAAAAGTTATATAACCGCAGGAGTATCAGAGATCTACATTCTAAATCTAATAGCATTTGCCATTACGTGTCAAAACTTGATGCGCCATCAGCCCCATGTTGGGCTTTCATTTTTTTTCTCCAGAAATGCTGACACAGCAGGGTTAAAGCTACATGATATTGGGTAGTTGAGCAGAGAGTGTCAACGCAGTCAAGTCTTAGTTTGACTGCAACCTGTTACCAGGGGGCGTTCAAAAGAAGGTCTGTCTCGGCTGCTAGCTCATTTAATCCACTTTCCCATGTTTTGCTACTCTCAGTTCCTTTGTTGCTGGGCATCGTCAGCAAAATTTTGACATTCAATGGAGGAGTTGATATTTTATTATTGAGCATTGCATGTATCTCCTTTATTCGCTCGACTAGGCACTATATGGACCATGCCAGAGGCTCGTTTACAGTCAACGCCCTGCTGTTAAAAATTATTGTACTATACCTTCAGATATGACGTGAATTTAAGTTGGATCTGTGAAAACAACCAAGGGGAAAATAGTCGTAAATTTAAGATTCTAAACATTGAAATCCAAAGAAGTGGTTATAGTGTAAGTCTGGGGAGAAATACTGGTGGTTAGGTGTTTCGCAGCTGCTATTCGTTTAAACGCTCATGTGTTGATACGTATCGTCAGAATGCTCCCACGAGATGCTGTTTGTGAATATGAATAGTCAACATTGCGTTGAGACAGTTCGTTCAAGTGACAATTTCCGTTTGAGACGTCATATTTTGTGGATGACGTAGAAACCTTGTCAAAACCATCACTTTCATCAGATATGGCTTACAGAGCACACGTCAAGGCTAAATATACAGCAACGCCTAAAAACAGGGCATTATGAAAATCTGTCAAAAAAAAAATATTTGCCATAACACAACAACAACAACAAATTTGATGATTTGATTAAGTGTCAAGTGGGGCGTAAGTCCTGCAGAAGAAAGACGAAAAGAAACCATAACGTGTAGCCAGTATATAGTCATACTCCTAGCCTTAGAAAGGTCTCTCCGTCACTGGCCTCAGGTTGTTTTGTCCCAAAATCGTAGTAAAAGAGGAATGTGATCCTCTAATATGGATGCGCCGCAAGGCCAGGATTTGTAGGGCAAACAGACGGTTGGCCGAAAGGCGAACCGGCCGTTAGTCTGCCCTACGAACTCTGTGCCTGCGGTACATCCATATTGTATTATCATATTCCACTTTACCGCGATGTTGGGACAAAACAACTGACAGAAGGACTTTTCTAAGGCTATCACACCTTAAATGAAAACGGGTTGTGTCTGTGGATTTTGTCTGATGAACGTTCAACCTTTGTATTACGTCGATGAGCTTTACAAATTAAACACTTGGAGTCACTTTTTATTCAGGTATATCAATATAAACTTTTGGAGATGTCCGTATGGCGAATATTCATAATGTGGACCGCCTCTCATTTTCATATCATTTAAATCTGTCTAATGTGGCCTCTTTATCGAGAAATTGCTGTTTGCAATAGCCAATTTGTAAAGAATACTCGGTAAAATGTTTGCACTGTAACTGACTTTGAATCTTGGATTGTAGTCAAGTGGGCATAACATATTTCCAGGATCCTTCTCCATAAGTGGCAAAGTAGAAAAGTTACTTTTCTCGTCTTTATTCTACAACTGATGTTTGAGGTTTGAGGCAAGATACACAAGGAGATAACACAGTCATTCTCACTGTCTAATGCACTGATAGTCACTTCGGTAGGATATCTGTAAAGTTGGTCTCCCAAGTCAAAAGGACTTAAAAGGTAAATCAGCCTTGACATTCAGATCTAAGGTACCCTTGTAATTGGTTGGTAATGCCAAATTGGGAGATGCGCACTAGCTTCCGGTAAACATATTTGACACTGTCACAGACCATATGCTGAAAATCAGAAACCATCATGCGAATGTACTGATGAAAAACCAACTATTGCACACACATGTTCCTGCAATGAAACGTTCTGCTTTGACAAAGAAGAAGAGGCTGCAGGTGGTGTCATGTCTCAACATTTTCATCCATCTCATGGAAATTGCCTTTGTTGAAAGTGAGGTTATATAACACGCCAGTTCTGAGACACAAAAGATTGCCAATATGGGACATGCATACTAATTTGCCATCGAAATATGTGACACTGTCGCCGGGCAACGGTAAAAATCAGCAGCCGTGAAATGGCATACTGATGAAAAACCAACTAGTTCATACACATGTTCCCGGAATAAAAGGTTGTGCTTTGACAACGTTAAAGAAATCAGAGGCGGTGATTTAGTTTAAAATGTTCATCCATTTCCTGGAAATTACCTTTGTTAAAAGTAAGGCTCCATAACAAACATACCACTTCTGAGACACAGAAATTGTGTTTTCATAATTTGTCATAATTTTCGAGAGCAAAAGATGAATCACTAACGGGTACATAATAGAACACGATGAAAAATTGTTGGGTATCTCGAATAGTCAAGAGTGTCCTGCTCTTCCATAATAATCACCAAAGAACTACATTTTAGAGCCACCAAGAATCAGAATAAAATTGACCATACAGGAAAACATAGGTAGGGTCCAATAAATGCATCAGAAACTGGCTACTCTTTAAGAGATCAAAGAGTTACAAAGTGGTGCTTAAAAGGTTAGGCTGAATGGCCGCCTTCATCAGTTAAACCGTCTATTGGGGAGAACACACTTTTGATATACCTTGTGTACCTGGCCAGAGTCTGATGCCGTATCATTACACTTCGACATACGTTTCTATGTCAACTGACCCGCAATTGCTAGGCAGTCAAATAAGGTGTCGTCGATATAAAATTGCATGCCTTGCACATTATTTATTCGCTTACCAGGTCATATGATGGTTTGGAATCAACGGTTTCCTGGGCATGATAACAGGGGCATATTTTCTTAACTTGGTACATGTGAAAACCCATCTTCAGAATGTATCCGAGCGCAAGAGACACCTAAACACTTCATTATGAATGCATATATACAGACATGAGCGCAGGGTCAATGGAAGTTCACTTCAGAAAAATATAGCAGCACACTATGAAATTCTCTTTGAACTAAAAATGTATCAAAAGATTACTGACAAAACATTTATCAATATGTCAACAACAGTTCTTAACGGAACCTGTGAGCACGCTTATAACTGTCACGTACTGGATTTTTCGAGGTTTATTTTGAACGTGTTGTCTGTTTTAATCGCTTGGTGTTTTGGTTGCACGAATCAATGCGAATTGGATCTAATTTAAGCTGTTGATTATTCTGGATGTGTCTGATAGAGAAACCAATTTCGTATTGAATTCCATCGAGAACATTGACAATGAATTATTTGTCTCATTTTGATAGATATTTTCAGGATACTGTACGACTTTACACTTGAACATGTATGAGGCACGTTTACCGGCTTATTGGTGAGTATTGGTAGCTGTACTGATGCAGCCTTATGATTAGAGTCTTCCAACCGCACTCTCTCTTGTGTGCTCTCGAAATAAAAAAACTGTTCATGGCATTTTTTTTTTTACAAAAGCGTATATCACCTTGTTTGCAACTTCTCGATTATGCAGATAGTTTCATAAAACTTTATTAAAATATTCAGTGATAGAAACGCAACACGTAAAAATACTAAATAAGCAAGGAGCACTTTCGATTTGCCAGTCCTAAGCTCCGGTTTCGAAGGGACGGTCTTAAGCACCCCCCCCCCCCACGCTTTAGAGAGTAGCAATTATAACCGACAGAGGAAAGACTTGGTTGATACTGAGGACAAGATTTAAATGACCACAAGGACTGTGCATGTAGGTGTATCTCTGACGTTGGTGCATACAGGGTGGCGCAGCTTAGACAGATTAATTGAGTTGCATACATATTGTGCTATCGAGAATCGGAAATCTCAGCAAAGTACACATGTTTAGAAAAAATATGATCAACAGAATCTTATTCTGAATTCACGAAAACGGTGTAAGTATGATTTTATCTGCTGGATAAATAACTGGTTCGTTAACCAGTGATTTCATTGTGATGCATGCATGTGCACAAAAACATGAAAATAGCGTCTTCATTTGGGCAATGAAATTCTATCGTTTTGTACAGAATTACTGATCACACATATGGATAAATCCGTTAGTGTTTATTTTGCAGATACTGACTTTCTAATTTGAAACCATAATACAGAATTCCTACTTCATATTTATGAAAACAGAAACTAAACAGACAACGATAAAGAACATTTGTACGACGCAATCTCAACATGTGATCATTAACACAATGTAAATAATTTGCAGTTAAGTTCTACTCTTAAGTTGTTATTCCCAGGTTTGTGCGCACATGCCACTAAATGTATTACCAAAAGGCTTGTTGTTTACTCAGCGATTGCAATGGAAGTTTTACAGTGTTCATACACACAGAATCTATGAAAATGTGATACTTTATGTGAGGTTAATTCAGTACATGTACTTTTCATATTCTGACGCATAAATTGTGTCCACTGACTGATTGCCAAAGGGACACAGCTGGAGTACTTTAAATGTCTGGTCACAATGGAATACACTACATGTACGACTGAATCCAGGGATGGCTCATTTGGATACATGATATGTCTATATGGTCAATTTTATCTAAACCAGTTGCAAGATTGGCAAAAGATAGACCGTCAAATTTGTAATCATATGTTGTTAGGTGTGAATGGATTTTGAACCCAAAACACACGCTCTTGCATCGATAAAAAGGCTTGTCGATGGCATGGCTTTTTCAAGCTCTTGCGATGGCTTCCCGCGCAGCCACTGTTGTAATTGGATGCAGAGGCTATCTTCAGTTTTGAGGAATAATGCACTCCTTCAGTGAGCTGCATAAACGGTCTCGTGATCAACGGAGAAACAACGTGATTTGTATTGACAAGGACATAGCAGACATACATGCACGGTTTGGCAAATTGTAACAACATATTGGAAATCATGTCACTAAGTACATCTCACTACTGCGTCCAAGCAATCAACAGAAGGTGAGGAAAAGCTGCCCACAACAAGGCTATATCATGGAACCTCTTCACTCGGAAGATCTAAGCGAGAATCTGCTAAAGCAAGCGGCGGCCAGAGGTAAGGGAAGTTTTAAGTACTGCTGCGACTTGCCACTGGATCGCCTTAGCTATTGCCTTGAGTGTCTTTGGCAAGCCTTTGTGCTGCGTTTTGTGTGCGTTTCAAACGTCCGGAATGTAATGCCGCTTTTGTATGGAAGATACTTACTATGGATATGCCCGTTGTAGTTCATGAATGTCGATGCGTGATAACAATTGTCTATTTCTTGAAATGTGCTGGAAAGATACTCGAGATGATGCTGGTTTCACAAGCACGCTTCTTCATTCTTCAATCTTTCTCTGGTTATAATAAAGCTTAGTCAACAGCTTTCCATGGGGGCATAATACCTTGACTGATCTTAATATTAGCTCTCATCAAAATTGTTTTTTCTTAACCAGAAATTTAAGTAAAAACTTTAAAGCAGACGATGATTTACTGGAGCTTTTGGACGGTATGGTTAAATTGTCTAATTGTACAATATTGCTAAGGTGTCCAACGTGGTACCCAAATAATGTCCTAGCTTGCCAAGTCAACACTGCACCATGATTGACACTATAATGTCCAAAATGCCCATTTGAGGGGGTTAATAGAGCGATAAAGATATTTATGTGTCATTAAATATCGATCTGATGTAAGCTTACTGCAAGTTGACTTTATTTCAATGGTATACCAAAATTCCTGCTGTTCTTTACTCATCCAGTGTGGCTGGTTACTAAGTGAAGCGCAAATGTATGAAGAAATCGCCGTACCTGCGTACTCTTTGTGCTACAATAGAGCATTATAAGCCGATCGAGCCATCGAGTCTAAGCTCCATCTTCTCTCTGGCACTGACATTAGGAAATTGTAAGAAAAGGGGGCAGAATGGATGTGATTGCTGTTACCAAGGTGAAATACTGAAGGGTACATAATATGCTAGAATCCTCAAGAGCATAATCAATAAAAGCTTGTACAGTCCTAGAAGAAGATTGAGTGTCCAGACGTTATCTTATATGTTCGTACTCGTGATTTAGGAACAATGAGGTGAGTTGGAGAGCCAGCAAACATTTATGTTGGGCTTAGAGTAACATCGGTTAAATATTCTTCTGACTGAGTTGATTGGGTTCATAATGGATGTTTTTCATTTCATTAATCACAGAAAGGTCATTAATTTCCGAAAATTAATTTGCTTCTGTTAAAGAACTTAACACTGTTAGCAACGGAGAAAGTCACGGATTCCCATATCCTCGATCAGGCTAACGCAATTCGAGTTTCATCCAGTACTCTCCGATGTGTTTTGGTATCTGTCAGGTTCGGGTGTTTGTCATGACAAACTTAGATAGTAAGACTAAAGTGGCACATACCTTTGTGTGCTTTAATTGAATTTGCACACATTTGTGCATTTGTTTGCTTCCGCTTATCTAGGAGTGAAAACAGAAGTTTATATTGTGCATACTGTTCTTCTTTAATCAAACAGGACACCCTAATACGTTAAAGATTACGAAATGGCATTAATTACCACATCTTAGAATTGCCGTACTTATCCAATCATTACAAACAATCATGTAAAACAAATGTAGATGGCACTGGGTACGCCACAGTTGTTTTTCTTGTAATAGTAACTGACCTTTACCTTATTTGGTCTTAATCTGAGTCTAAAAATAACGTAACAATCAGAGGCAATGATAAACAACTGATGGGATAAATTTGCAGGCCTTGAAAACACTCGGGAACACAATTGGTCAAGAGAGATCATGTGACACCACCTCATACCCCTTTGGCTGAGAGGTCAGGTACCCTCTGGAACAGCGGTGCTCTCTGTGAGTACAAACATTCTAGGTCTGTTCGATAGTCAACACTTGTGTATGAACGTGTCACCTGATCCGTGTTTGAATGCGCTACAAGATTAAGTTTATCAAATTATGCCTTCATTTTTTTCAAAATCAACTGAAGAGCCCAACAGTTGTATTTTGGCTCTTTGAAGGAACTATGTTTGAACTACGTTGTCGCTGATTTTCTACCTGGGGTTTTATGGCAATCGTTTCAGCAAATGTATTCAGGAAAAAATAGGTAATAAGAGTCACCACTGCATTTGCGTGTCAGAATGGGTACCATCGAGTGACAAGGGTTGTTGAAAAATGCTTGTGTACCACATTACATGGTAGTAGCACCTGCTTCCGGTTCTTCTCGACATGTTTTGATAAAACAGAAACAATAATGTTAACACTGAAATACAGACACCCAGTCTGACAAAGGTTGCATACGAAACGAATACTTGGTGATCAATCTCGTACAAGTCTGTCCACGCAGTTTATTGGGTACTTTGGACAATAGAAACACTATCGAAGAAGAGGTACATACCTATATCTCTGTGAATTCATTATAAACGTTCATGACGAGGCTATTGCCTCATTCTTTGATTTAGATACCGGGGATTGGATACTTGGGACAGAACTAATTTGTTTACAAGAGGAACACTTAGGTTGATGTTTGATGGCGATGTTATGGCATGTGTCCGGATATAAATAACATTTCAGGGAGAACAGGATAAGATGTTTGTATTGTACAAGTGGTTGATATTGCTATAGATACATCACGCGACGCAAATGTTATGAGACATCCAGTTAATGACAAGAGAGCCTCATAATAAAGACTACAGGCAGTGCAGAAGGGTAGTGGCACATTCTAAGTAAGTGTTTGCTGGGAAACCTAACCGTAGTTCAATTATGAAGCGATGTTCATTTTACATTCAGTTGTCTAATCTTACTCAACGTACTTTGATATACATTAACGTGACGTAAAATTCATGATAGTGGTTATTCAATTACAGATAGCGTCTTAACTTTATCATTAACACAAGCGTACAACATTATCGACAGGAACACTCCGCCGAAACCATGATCATTCTGGAGATGTGAATAGTTTGACTGTGGTTGGTAAGGGTGCGGCCCTCACCTCCCCACCCACCCCCCCAAAATAATAATAATAATAATAATAATAATAAAATGTGCTAAAATCCCACGACAATCGCAAATTTAGAACCCGCGACATATTATGTTTCCTGGCACGGCAAAGAACGGATTTCAATGCGCAGTGCAGGAGAAGGTATCATTGCTATATACCACAAGGATTTACGTTGAAAAAGTCTGTGACGACCGTTTTACCGGCTGCTGAGGACAAATTTGTGCATCCTAATGATTAAACTGGTCAAGATATTCGATAGAAATATCATGATGTGGATGACTACTAAAATTTCAAGATTAATTGTCAAGATAAGATTTGAACAGCTTTGTATTAGTTGAGATCAATAAAGTGTCTTGGTATATCTTATGAACCACCGCTGTGAGTAAGGTGATACAGACCTTTCGACTCAAGGCTGCTGAATATTGCTTGCAATAGTTTTTTTTTAATATCTCACGACCAGTAAACACTATGAATGGGAATAAGTAAAACCGATTTTTCAGGTGAATATGTCTAGTTCAAGAGCCTTTGTGATTGTGCGACTCATACCCAGGAAATTAACGTTAATGTTTTTTACTATAGTTAGTAAAAAAGCGGTATTTTTATTGGCCATGATCATGAGCAAAATAAAGCCTACTGTTGGCTCCACGAACAAATAAACCCTGTTATAGGCTATGTCCATAAAGAAATGACCTACAAAAGGATGTGGTCATGAATCTACTGTTGGCCATATTCATGAACACCCAAAGTGAAGAGAGCTGCAGCCTGTTTGAAAACAACTAGTTAACCCCATCGCTACTAAAACTTAAAAGTATTTTTCACGGCTTGGCAGAATATTGATAAGTTACATAACGTAAGCCAGCAAGCGAGTTGGGATATCTGATATGTTTACAGTAATTTGTGTTTGCCTCTGTGTCTGTTCTTCTCAAATTAAAAATTTTCTGCGCTATCGCCTAGCTTTTGACTTGAAAATTAATTCAGTGTTCAAACTTATTGGTTTCTTCATTCCTACATTGCATGCCTGCGTGATAAAGAGTCTCTTATTTACCTACTTAAAGGACTGTTCAGAGGAGTATTACCTATCACAAAGTGAGCATCGCCCTTCAATAAAGAGCTCTACTTGTCCACGACTGTCATCAATTTGATCTTCACATGAATCATACTAGCTTAAGGTCAAGGGGCAGAACGTGTACCTAGAGAGTTATTGGTATCAGAGCACCACAAGTGATGAAAAGTAATCCTATGTCCCATGGCTGCTCCGAAATAGTGGCCTAGATGTTTCAGTTATAGGGAAATATTTTAGATTCAAATTACGAAGGACTCCCTAAAACTTTTATAGATCTTTTGTTGGCTCAGTTTGCGTTGACGTTTAGGGGTTAATATATACAGCACAGTGGCAATTAAGTTATGATTGTTTTCTAAAAACGTCAAGCAACAGGCTGAAAACTTGTCTTGACCCACTTGATTTTAAAAGTGCCATATTTTCAAAGCAAATTCAATCTGGGTTATATATCTTTGTATGTATGCGATCGAGTTGAAATGAACAAGGGATGGAGCCGCAGTGTGAAGTTTAAGTGGCATTCAGCAAACGGTCGTTAGCTGTTAATGTATCAGTCTGAAATTCAAAGCATCGTAACAAATTAGTTAAGTAACCCCCCCGCCCCCAGATTGAAAGAAATCGTTATTTTTACCAATATTTGCAAGAAATCGGCCCCAGTATAGGCCTAGTGTAAATGCTCGTTGACGATGGACAAACTGGTAAGTTTTCATATTTTATGTGTGGCTGCTATTTCCACCGAATGCAGTGGTGAAGCATACGGCAAAATATTGCTCAGGAGACATTTTGAAGGATTGACTAAATTAAGAAAAAAAAATGAATAAACTTTGTAAATTATATTCTTTCAATCTATGTGTTCAATGAAACACAAATTTGCTGTTGCTCATCAAACTTAATTTTATAAACATCAAGGATTTATCTTTTACAAAGTGGGAAGGTGATATTAGCAGTGGCTGCATTTTTTGCAATTTGTGCCAGTTAATATAATTCTGGATCTCTTAAATCTTTGGACTTTTTGGATATTCGATAGAGAAGGGTAAGGAAGAGGTCACTCTACGACTTGCTTAATGTATAACAACTTTTTGTAACTTCAGAGGTAATGTGAATGCCCCCCCCCCCCTTGTATTAAGCAATGACATCTCCTTAATTGTGTTTCTTGTTTTCGGCTTGTTAGGTATTACTTACTGAACGAGATGTGTCATAGATAATTAGAAATTAATGCCAATAGTTTTTGTTTTAGAAGATGATATCGATGAAATTCTTTAACAGACAAACATATAATTGGTCATTCATCTACCCTGTCCAAGATATCGATGAAAGTCTTTAAAAGACAAATATGTAACAGTGCCATTCATCTGTCCTGTCCTTAACAATTTCTTAAATTTAAAAATTTAGAATAAAGGAGGCATTTAGCTTGTGAAAGATCCATCACTGTACTTTCAGTTATTGTTGCCCCCTGGTACATCGAATGTCAGTTATATCTAATCCACTGCAGAAAGTACAAAATGGCACGCAATGCTCCCCATACCAGAAATCCCAGCCGGCATATATGAATTATATACCCATGAAACAGTGTGAATTTTTCTTATGCACATAAAAACCATGGTAAGCTTTGTGAACGGTACGAGCTGAGAGGCAAAAAATAATTTCGAACTTCACGGAACCAACATACGTTGCTATTCATAATTGTTTAAAACATTGATGTTATTTCTTCGTTAATGTTTTGATTTACCCTTGCTAACTGTAAGATATGTACCGAGTAGGCAACTGGCTTGAGAAGAAGAAAGATAACCAACAGGTGTGTGCACAAGAAGCTTATGGCAGGACAATTTTGCTACATACACTGTTTTTACTTAACTCTTTGCTCTCAGTATTTATCAATGTACTACGTTACCGATAATTTAGAATGAAAACTTTTTTTTGGGGGGGGGGGCATGCTTTTTGTTGAAAATTGAATCTTAACTCCACCTATTTTGCACACACTACCTAACATCACAATTTAATAGAATTACTATTACTTAATGAATGTTGCTTAAGGGGAAAAAAGAGTTTTGGCAAGTCTTCCCACAGCCACAAGAGTGCTTGGAAGCAGTTTAAAGTAAGTCAAAAATGAAATAAAGCAAAGTTTTTGTCGCATATTTTCGCCGGCAAATTACTGCGTTTGTGCTTTTGTGGCAGCTTGTAGGTACGTGGAAACTGCGTCAATATGTGATGTTTGTGTGCAGAATGGCCTGCTACAATTAATGCAGTTTTCTCCTAGCTTTTTGCGTGCAAAATACGAATTCCTACGTCTACAACAGCTTGCAGTGGTTTGATATTTATATTTGACTTTTTGCGTTCAGAATTACAGTATTGTAATGCATAAAGCATATTTTATATTTGATTTAATTGCATTGACGAGTGGGTCAATTTTATTTTTCCAAGAGTTACATATGGAATCCATTGTGCGAATCTCGTGATGCAACGTTCTGTAATTCCAGTCTTGGATTGCTATTCGTTCTGACACTAATTTAGGAGGGGGGGGGGGATTAAAAATTTAACATTATTGCTTTCATGTTGTTTCAAATGTTGCTTTTTCTGATATCGCATTACATCAATGACTAACATTTTACGCAAAGCTAAGAGCATAAAAATAATATGCGATCAATATTTCTGTTGTCTTGCACGAAAATGTCGTTTAATTGAAAAAAAATTAAGTAGGCCTATCATTTCAACACACACTGAGGATAGCCAAAACTATATTCAAGTGCATAAACTGGATTGCCGACCGAGATCCAGGTACCCAAGACGTATTGTTTTACTTGCATGCAAAGCACGTACGTTTTCTGATGATATAATGTTCATTTCGAATCACTCCCTGGGTTACGTTTAGCATGGATCGAAACAAGAGACGCAGCTGTTTTTTCACAGCCATATAGACTGGTGTTTTCTTCATATGATAACTGACGTGCACAGCAACGCAAAGAAAGAATCACGCCGCAAAACACCGCGTGGCTTCAGATTTTTGTCGGATACAAACTTATGTCTGCATCAGATTTCGTGGCAGTCACAGAGCAATTCAGCTTCCTATGTCACCCATGAAAGAAGCCGATCGGTCGACTTTGCTATGGGTGCATGTGTAAACCCATTTGGGGTTGACTTTTGTAGAAATGAAAACATAAGTGAAATGAACTTTTGTCTCTCCTGGGAACATAATTTCCCAAACTACCAGTGTCACGCTTATATTAAGGGAAATTTTACGGCGACCACGCATTTATTTCGTGACGTTAAACAAAGTTGCGTTTGTAAATGGAGTTAGGAACGCACAATTGTAAATGTACTTATTTTCATATATATAAAGTTTCACTTTTTCGGCATTTCAGGCATTTCTGTTGAAAAACTTAACGTCATTATTTTAGAGACAGTTTCTGTAAAAGACATATCAAAATACCGTTTCATTGTGCTTTTTATTTTCACGCATTGTGTCCTCAGCAAAATAAATGAAAATAAAAATACATAGAAATTAAGTGAAGCTACAGTGTTCTGGTCAATAATTCATGATCCACTGATCCCATGGACGCACCATACAGTCCTCGTAGTTTATCGCTGGAAAACAAAAGCCTCAGTGGGTCCATCTTGAACAAACAGGGTGATAAGGTGGTTTTGAGACGCATTTCACCCCTGCCAATGCTGCATTGGCTTTGCTGTTTCAAATGGATTGAGCTGCTTCCTGACGATAAGCTGTACATGAGCTACATACCGTGGTGAATTGCTTCTGCAGCTGTGTTGTCGATGTGACGTCCCGTTCTACCTCATGGTGTCCCCTCAGTCGGACCTCAATTAAAAATGCTTTGATGTTCCGGTGCTGAGATAGGTCAAGCATTGTCGTGAGAGAATATTGCACCATATGTATTGATTCTTTATTTCTAATCTACAACACAGGCGTTCATTGGCACCCGTTTTGCATCACCGTTCCTTGAATTTTCTATAGATCTATTGCTGAGAACAGATGGTGGATGTTTTGTTTGGTTCATTTAATATAATAATTATAATAGCGCAGGTTCCAAATTACTTCTGGACGATACTGGGAGTTAAAATCCTGCTGTCAGCATTGTTTTCAATAAGAACATTAAGGTGAACAATTGCCAGTTTTAACCCCTTCAAACTGAAAGCGCCTAAAAACATACTAATATACGCAGCCATATCCTTTGATATTTTAATTTAAACGTCTTAGTTATGAATCGGAATTGCAGACGAGGCCTGTGAAGATTGCACATGTCCGATCTACAGCTTTTATGAAAAGTCGTGTACTCACACTACCCTATTCCATCTCCTTCAGTGCCACATTTTGGAATGAGTCAACAGCTTTGGGGCGCGCTTCGGGCACAATGCGCCCCAAGCGCTGCTGAAAGCTGTTGACCTTGACTATTATATACATGTACTATGTAACTATAAGCATACTGGTACTTGAATCAAGGGTCTTCTTACAAGGAACGTGAATTCAGCGGCTTTATTATGACTGAGGGTAGTTTGTTTTAAGTAGCTCGTCTAAAGTCGCAGTTGGCACTGACAGAGCAAACCAAGACGGCATGGGGCAGTCAGTTTTGTCCATTCGGTACCTTGGCGCTGCCATGTACTGCGCCCTCTCACTGACTAAGGATTCATAGAAACATAGCCGTTTGTTGTCAGTGAACAAATGAACATGCACTTTTACTCAAGGACAATCACTGAAGCCAGGAAACACTGGAAAAGAACAATTACGGGAACATCAAAATATACTTTCGGTAAACATGAGAACAAAAGGCTCTACTTCCACGGAATGTACACTCGAGATCTGCACAATATGCTTTTCCTTGTAAATTAGATGCACAAGTCTTTCCGTTAAATGGCGCCTTATGATTTATATATGTGAAGGGATCGTTTTCCTCTTCGGACAGTGCTGCAGGCGCTAAGAATACAGCAGGCATAAATGGCTTATTAATCCGAGGACCTTACAGAGAGGCGGGGGTAAAGGGTATATTATCCCGGAGGATCCTAGAAAAAGCCAATCGTGAACGGTACGCTACACCTGGGAATCGAACAGAAAGTGATGGGTTAATGTCCAGGCGTTAATGGCATGTTATCCTGGAGAACCTAGTCAAATACGTGGCTACCGGGAAACATTTATTTTACTCGCCACTACGCTCAACGGGAACATGGTATATTAATTTTGACTTGGAAAAAAAACCTGTTTAAATGTGTATAGTAGATCATGTTTAGAGACTTTAACACTATATCAATGAGGATGGATGAAGGTTTTGTGTACTCCCCCAACAAAATAATCTGCGGGAGCCGCAAATAGATAAATAAATCAGGATCGTAATAAGATATAGGCATGTATAATCTAATATATTGTCTAGTGTGTTGGTAAGTGTGTCAAGATACATATAGGTCTGCTAAAAATTTCATTGACCACTTCAAAATGGACATGCATTTAAAGCTGATCCATATATGTACAGAAAAAAGCCGCAGCAGAGCCTCAGTGGATTTTGCTTCAAACATAGCTCAACTGAACTGTCGCTGAGCTTAGTTAGTGTATCATATTTTAAAAGCTAGTTACAGAATTCCTCAACACAACTATAAGCTGTCCACTGAGTTGCTATCTCAGTCAACAGCTAAAAACGAAAAAAGCTAAACTTTGGGCCAGTTGAAGTATATTTGACGGGGAATCATCCCTGTGGCATGATATAAAAAAAAACAGCACGCGATCAGAAATCTTATTTTATTAGGACATACAAGTCGGTTGTTATCCATGGTTCTTATTTGCATATCACGTCGGCTCAAGTCAGCTAATCCATCCGCTGCAGCCGGCTAAACTCTGTCGGCCAAGCGACAAAGAATTTCAGCATTGCGTTCCGTCTATAGTTGACCCACGTGGTACCTGGTTTGTGCATCTCAGGCAAGATAAAATGTCCTGAAATGATACTCTCGTCTGTCTGAGGCCAAAGATAAATTGTCAATTCTTACGCAAGATGAGGTGTGTTCACATTGTACCAGTCACGCGTGTCTGAGGCCAAAAAGTAGAGTGCCTATGGTGGGGGATCAGTGCCATAAATACGATATTTCTGCCGCGTGTCATTAAACATACGAGAGTGCTTATTTTGTTTAACGCGTGTGAAGTCAATTGACGCGTCTGCGAAATTAAGCACGAGTGCCTTTTCTTGCGTTTAAGGCTGAATAATAATAATAATAATAATAATAATAATAATAATAATAATAATAATAATAATAATAATAATAATAATAATAATAATTTACTTGAACCGCTGTGTTCGGGAAAGCACACAATACATCGAGATGGATAAAACGAGTCTGAATAAAAAAGGCGTACAGAGCGTACAATACCCCTCTTAACATTATTATGCGAACGAGTTATAACAAAATAAGCACGCGTGCATTGCATAATGGCACGCGTTAGGAATATCGTATCTATGGCACTGATCCCCCAACGTTATGCATGTCTCATGTGTACGAGGCCAAGTAAGGTTTTACTTCCCATCATACCTGTCTCGCGTGTCTGATGCGAACTGAAGTGTCCTCATAGGATACCAGTCACGCCTGTCTCAGGCAAGATAAAGTGTTCCTCACATTATATCTAGACCTGTATCGTGTGTCTGAGACAAGGTAAAGTGTGTTCGTATCACATCAGCCTCGTTCTCAGCGTGAGGCAGGTATGTGAAGTGCCCCTACATTAGGCTTGTCATCGTATAACTAAGTTAAACCTGCTAACTCGCATCGCACCCACCTCATCTGCAGAACACGGTGATCTCATGTGCCCATGATAAACCTGCACTTGGATAAAAGAGCAAATTGATCAAATCACTTGCTGCGGACATCTGTCACCATGTGGAACGGCAATGCGTTATATTGTGCCTTTATGATTTGAAATGAAACCAGGGAATGCAAATCGACAGCAAATTCAACTTTTTTTGCCTGTCATATTAAAGTGTATGTCTCTGTGAATTTTTATCAGGTAGTAAACATGAAGGTATCTGAATTTGGCAAACATGCACACGATCTACATTATTTTCATCATTCCAATTGTCTACATGAAAAAAATTAAATCGAAAGGAAAATTTTTGTCTAATTATGGACGTTTATTCTTCAAAGATGTTATCATTTGCGTTGTTACGTTGCAGTGTTTGGTTATCTTAAATGAAACATTAATAACCCCTTTGAGAATCAGTCGCGACAAACAATACACTTAGTTTAATAGCGATTTTACCTTCAAATTCCTCATGCACAGGGTTCTAATTTAAGTCTCATCATGCCTAGTATCAATTCAGCCATTTCACAGTAAGTTAATGGCCTAAGTCATTAGTTTTCTTTGGCACACTATATGGATGTAATCTGCCCAAAAAGTGTCAGTGATAAGGTGTTGACTCAATCTGGAAAGAGGGTTTATCCGAGAACATGCCACCCCAAACCGCCATCGTTCATTGGCCGTGACATAGCAAGGATCGAAATCCAGACATTATATTACCTGATCAGGAAGTAGTAAGGCCAATCGAAACGTCAAACTAGCACAAGCCCAAAATAGATTACCTCAAAGCCTTTCATCCGATAACCATGATGATTTCCTCCGATAACCACGGTGATTTTGATTTTGATTTTGATTGACGACAAACAGTGATGACTGAGCATTGTTTGCTCGAACGTGAGATGTTTTCTTTGAAACTACAAACCTTTTCCGGCTTAGAAGGTGACTGCATCCCTTTTTATGTTTTAACCCTCGCCTGAGTCAACTCTTTCATTGTATATGTCCTCTGTCCAATTAAGCGTCCGGAACTCGTTGGGTAAAGCTTTTGACCAGAACAAAGCTTCAAATCATGCTTTCATATAACACTTTTGATGAAAGTGCAGTATTTACAAAAACAAACATTATTTGAAAATGTTGGTCGTTGTCGACCTATAATCCCTGAAAGTGTCAGCATTAGGCTGTCATCTTTCTCCTCGCAAGAGACATCTATATTTATTTGATCATCGGATCAGTAAGCACAATCGAGGGTGTAAGTAATCAGAGACGGATAAATATATTACGTCTCCCACCGCGACAGATCAGTGGCAGGGCTTGAACCGGTGTTCCCACGCTGCCATTGCATGCTGGCTTCAGACCTCCATCAGTCCACTCAATGTTATCTATCCGACGGATTTGTGTAGGTCGTCGATTAAATCAATATACTGTCCTGAAGCCCGGTGATACGGGGTCTGGGAAGCAGCTACTTGTACCATCTTTGTGCTCCCTCTCGCACCCACAGCCAATGAGGCCAACGCTTGCCATGGCATCCCAGAGCTCTCAGCACTAGCTGATCGGCAACGTCATATCGAATTGTTTAGGTGTTTCAGAAAATATTTTGCTTAACATTTAGCGTTTTGGATAACTATAAACGGTAAAGCTCTTAGATTTTCCACATCCGCCCGATAATGATAGCAATAACTCTCCTGGTAATCAACTGTGTTTTCGTTTCCAGAATACAGTATCTTGTGGAGAGATTTCCATCATTCAGCGTTCACTTACTTGATGTAATAAATATTGAAGGCAAACATGAAATTAATATACCATGTGAATCCTTAACGAACTATAATCGCAATACCACGAATGTGAGCATAGTAACGTCCAAGAAGAAATAAACAAAAACTAGGTGACAGAGTACTCAGCACCGCTGGCGTCATCTTTATGCTCCATAGTATTGATCGCTCTAACTGCTGCGCCTTGTAAAATTGAATTAACGGCATCTAAATATAGTATGCATTTATTGGGGTGTCATTGTCGAAACCTGGCATGCTACTATTAATACCAGATGCTGGGGCCGAGGCTCACATAGTGGCGTGATTCAGGTCCTGGACAGTCTGAGGTTGAGTAGCTCAAATATCTGATACTGGGGCCATGGCTCATGTGTAGGTCTTGGACTATTTGATGTTGGGTAGGTCAAACACCTGACCCTTGACCCAGTTTACATAGTGGCTCACGTGTAGGTCTTGGACCGCGAGAGTTTGCTGTTGAACGGCTCAAACACCTGATGCCGGGACAGCAGCTCACATAGTGGCTCACGTGTAGGTCTTGGACCGTTTGATGTTGAGCAGCTCAAATACCTGATGCTGGAACCGTGGTTCACATAATAATAATAGCTCACGTGTAGGACTTGGACTGTTAGATGCTTAATAGCTCACCTTTATAAACTGGATTTTAAAGAGAAATGCATAAAATATCAATTTTAAAGGTTGAATGCACGATAAAACGATTGCTTCGATAAATTTGTCACCTGCAAGACTCTGGCAATGTAACTTATTACAATAAATTCTAAATATGTTATGATTGAAGTTTATTTATGGCTGCTTCTTGATGAAGTCAGGCAACTTATTACATATGACGAGCTGCACATAACGATAAATCTTAAGATGTTTTTAAAGGAACACAAATGAGATTCTTATGGCCTAAATACATTTTTGTGCATAAGCTCGTGAACGTGACATTAATCCTTTCTCGAGGTATAAACTTAGTGGAGAATGGCTTCAGGGAACAGAACACTTCTTGACAAATAAAAGGTGCCACTTTACAAGGTTCGAGATATGAGGTATTTCGTGGCTCGACCCACTTATAAGCATATCATAATTCTTGGCAGCAATGCCAAAGAACTGTACGCAGAGGTGGACAGACAGCATTGACAGCTGAGATAACAGGGCCACGTCTGCAGTAATACTTCGGGATGAGTTGGCGTGTCTTCTGCCAGAAAATTGGCTTCTCGTTGTTTCCTCGTCTCCTTGCGCTCAACTGACTCTTGCCTTGTCCATAAGTCTTGTATCTTTCCTTTACGTTGAAAACAGAGTCGTACAAATGCAGATTTTATGAAGGTAATCAGCTAATGATTTCTGTAGAATGCTCATTCAAGCAGGATGTCTGGGAACCTGAGGTATATAGCTCAGAGGACACTGTCTTGACAAATAACGATATAAATGTCAGTGTATCTGGTGTTTTTCTTGGTTGGGCTGCCATTTGTATTTAATCCCGTCCTATGTACTGGTATTCAATGATGCTTTATCAATTTTATTTTATAAGAAAGTTTCAGAGTTCAATATAACGTAAACAAAACAGCTTTTATCTCACATTTGAATATTTTTCATATATATGACATTTTAGGACTTACATGTTATCTGTTATCTCTCAAATTTATATATCACTATCTGGTTTTAAAAACGATCAGAACTGAAAAAATTCTGATTCAGTGCTTGTCATGTCTTCAACAGGAGAGCGTTTCTTTGGGAACATGCAGGGCTTGGCGAACCAAAGAGACTGGGTGTAGTAAAACTTACGTGGGCTGACTAAGCAACCGGCGCAGCTAGGTAACTTGATGGTGATGCTATAGCACTCACGGGCAGCTTTACCGATCATTAAACATTTTTTATTGACGAGATAAACCACATTTCAGACAAAAAAAGAAGACTTTTCTGTATGTCAAAGTTTTTGGTGTCAACAGCAAGCACAACATAAGAATGATTCTGATAAAATTAGAATGGTTGGCAGCTGTTTTCTGATGTGTAATGAATACTTTAATCATGTACAGTCCAGTTCACAAAGAATATCTGTCAGTAAAAAGGGTGTAAATGCCTGTATGAGAACTCTTTTTAGGAGGAGGAGGGGGAGGAGGAGGAGCAAGTGGAGGAGGAGGATGTTTTGTAGAACTATGTCCCCTGTTTTTGAAATGTGAGACAAACCTTATTTATTTTTCAAAATCACATCTTGCCTGAATGTGAAGAAAAGTATTTCTCAAAATACTGATCCGATTACTGCTAAATCTTACCGCAGCTTATCTATTAATCTCAGTTTTTATTCAATAGCATCAATATTTTTGGTCGGCTGACTCTTTCTTTCTCCGTTTATGCATAATTCATACAGAATCATAAATAAAATCCCCGGATGCTATTCTAAGTTTCTATTGGGGATGCAGCTACCTTATTTTTTTTTTTTTTTTTTTTTGCTCAATCTCCAAAAAGCTGGCAGGATTATCGTCAAAACTCAATGGGTACATACATTGACTTGTGTTCTGCTTGAGTTTTCCACATCAAGACTTGTTTTCTACAAACTTTCTTCCACATCAAGTCGTTTTTCACCAACTACATGTATGCTAACCCAAGAAAAATTCAGTGTATGTATGTTGTCAAACGATTTGCCTGAAATCACATTTGGGGGAAATTGGTATAGAAAACTTAGACAGTAACTCTGCTTTGCTTACTTATTGACCGTGAAGTAAAAATGGATAAACATGGATCAAATATTTTCCTGAAAGCCTCTCATTAATTGAACGTTCTAAAACGATTAAGAATGATTTTAAACACTCCAAGCAAGTTAGATATATATATTTTAAGTGCTTTGTCAGATCAAACATTCTTTACTGTCAACAAACTTGAAGCAATTGAAGAAAGGACCCTGCGGTTCGTCTTTAGCGGTGAACTGGCTTCATCCCAGGGTTCTGTTACGGCACCAGGCACGCTGGGGTATGCACAGCACGTGTGTTTCGTGTAAGTTCCATGCGTATGGCTATTGAAGTCTTCAAAATTATCAAGGGAATCAACCCTCCGGTCTAATGGGATCTTTTCAAAATGAAAGATAGCGGCTACAATATAAGAAATATTTCCCTTTTAGGAATTCCTGGTTTTAATATAGTTAACTATGGCAACAAGTTATTTAGATAAGACGGAGCAAAAATGTGGAATCACCTCCCCGTTAAAGTAGAAAAGGTAACTATATTAAAAGAATTCAAAACTTAAATGAATAGGTTCCTGCACAATTTGTACGTAATAATTTTTCACTCGTCTGTTGTGTGTTGCCGCGATCTCATTATTCCATAGTCTACCGCACAGCTTGCTCCCACATCTCTAGTTTTGATTCTAAACATACTTTATCTTTGTTATCTTAATGATTATCATTTTGTGTATATATTACGTGCATTGCTTCTTTTTAACCTGGTCGCTACATGTACACGTTTTAATGTACGATTTTTCTGTGTTCTCATGGCGTCGGCATAAGTAGTCTTTGGCTGGTATTCTTTGTAGTTTACCCCGACGGTAAATAAAGGTATGTCTATGTCTATCTCTATGACTGTGTTTATCTCTATAAATATGTCTATCTCTATGACTATGTTCATCTTAGCTGCTGTTATTTCTTCCTGACTTTGGACAAATTTTAGAAATTGTGCAATGATCATTAAGAGTACACCCTTGCACTGTACACATATACCAGTTTGAAGACATGTATATTTAGTTTCCTTCAATCCCGTTTGCCAGATCTTCAAACATTACGGGGATGTATATCAGGCAGATTTTTACCAATGTTGCACAAAGGGTCGTCCTTTAGTAACGTATGGCGTTTAACACACACACACAGATATATATATATATATATGTATGTTTAATTAGTCATATATATATATATATATATATATACATATATATATATATATATATAAATATATATATATATGTTTATTAGTTGTAGAAGATTTTTCACTGAGACCATATTACCGATTGCTTGGAAATGGTGCAGGGATACACCTTGGATCTTTCCGGTCTTCCTGATGTTTATGTAGGGATACACCTTGTCCTAAGTCAAAAGGCTATTTGAAGGAATTCAAATTTCGGCTTTTAACTCATTAACGCCTTGACCTAAGATTTTGAAATCAGATGTGATGATGGTATTCTAAAGGGTAAGAAGGGATTACATTTGTCTGACCTTGATCAAAAGTTCAAGGTCACTGGGTAGTTTTTCAGGGGGATGACACGATATCAATGTCTGCTAAAACGGACACGGTATATGCTGATGTTCCTCTGTAACATCCATGTTGATATTCCATACGGATGATGTTGATCTGATTCCCAAGGTCAGAATCTACTTTTAGGGATTTACTTAGCTCTAGATAACGTGCAATCTGTAGAAGCTGAGACTTTGAAATGCACATGATAATAGTTTTTACAAGGACTCAATTAGATCTGACCCAGTCCTAATTCTCAGGGACACGGGAATTTAACATTTCACCTTGATACCTCTAAAACAATTTGAATGTGGACTGTGACGTTTTGTTTTAATTCAAACAGATCTTCGGGATTTCGACTAACGCTTATGTCAGTTTATGATCAAGGTTTAAAGCACCCATGATGATAGAACGTTTATTTTCACTTTTGGCCGTGGTAATATATTCCAGTACTACAGCGCAATATATACTACCTGCAGACAGAGGTCTGTACATTGAACATATCAATAAGGGAGACATTCCTTTCTCTATCCAAAAAAAACAACACTACACGGTACGTCTGAGGCGGGCTGGGGATTGGGGGTGAGTGGGTGAGATATTTTCTCTTATTTGCTTCAATGTCAGTTTTCACCAACCTTCCATTAGCGGCCATTACATTCACTTGACCCGTTTCTTAGTGCATAGTATATCCATCGTGCTTTAGTTTTTGGTCATATGTACCACATTTGTTACATAGGACGGGCTCTGTGTGTCAGCATTGTTTTTGTTTTTGTTTGTTTTTTTTTCATATGATTGGCTTCAAAGCAATAATGACACGTTGGGTTGTCCATTTCATTGTGATCGTCACGTTGCATTTCTGTTGAGGACACGTTACGCCAACCAAGAAAGTTCATCCTCCGATTGTCATTTGTCAAATGAAAGTGATCTCCCATCCTGACGAGAGGATCGACCGATCCATCTCTGTAAGTCATGGAAAGATCAAGATTGACAAATGCACACTTTTTCTTTCCACACAATATTTCAAGGTCTCTATTTACCACTCTGCATGTTTCAGCTGCGTTTGCATTGTCTATCCTCAGGCGTGGGGATGACACAACGACTTGATCTGCCACTGCTAGGCGTTTAGCTGGTTGAATTAACAAAGGAATGTCATGCACTATGTGCTTTGCATCTCTTTTGTCACTGACAACGTTTGTGCCAGCATGTATTAGACATATATCTGCCTTAACTACTTCTTTTTTTTCATTTGTATTGCCCTCTCACTGGCAGTCAACTCGATTGTTCTCTACATTCCGCTTGTGCTCCATTGTGCACATATTGTGGCACGACACGAATGATTGAGTTCACTGGAAGGGGAACTCCAATGTTAATGGTGTTTTCGAAATTACAGTCACTTAATTCAACTCGAGACGTACTTTCTTCTTCAATTCTTCTTTCCCGTTCAAGTGATTTATACAAGATCACTAGAAAAGCATTTTGGTTAGCCTCAACATTTTGCTGTAATTCTTGTTGTTTTTTTTATGCGTGTTAGCTGCTGAATGTTTTCAATAAGTGAAGAATTTTCAGTAATGATGGTTTAGCTGCTGCATATAATATATGCAGTATTTCCATAAAACAACGGATGAATTATCATTAGGCTTGGCATGTATTATCCTTGACTGGTTATCTCAAAAATAGCAATCAATAAGCAATGATGACATTCTCAGATAATGTTTGAGATATGGCCTACATGGAACTGGACTTTCTTACCTGTGGCAAAGAGTGGTAATTTCTGACTATGCACACAAAAAATAATTTCATGGGCACCGTGACTGGTCATATTTGGCTGTCAATATTATTAAAAACCACCTGAATCAGCTAGGCACCGGACCGTCACAGTCCTCTTGTTTCAACATAATTTCGAAACTGGAAAAATCTTGGAAAGTAATTTGAGTAATTTGATTCAACACTAGTGTGATATTAAAATGGGACATTGACAGCTTCATGACTATGTGGAACACTGAGCCCTGCGTAAAGCAATAGTTATCTGAAGCTAACAGCTTGTGATCAAGCTAATAACGGTGGCTTTGGCCTGATTGGAACTTACGAACCTATTCTTATAATTGCGAAATGTGGTAGGGTCGCCTATTGACCTACAACCAAACAAATATTTACAATCAAAATATTGAAATCTAAAGAGAAAAATGAAGGTTTTGTAGTCTGCAATGCTTGAGGGATAATGTACACTCACAAATATGGTCCAAAAATGACACACCCTTTTTCAAAACACCCAATATTGATTTAAATTCATTTGAAAGCGCGGTGTTGTTATTTTATTTCCATTTGAGGTCACAAACCACAGTTATAAATCCGTCTATTTTTCATATTAGCATTTTTCAGTCTAAAAAATGAGCATTTTGGTATTCGAAAATTCCGTGAACGGCGTTTTACAGACAAAAATGTCAGAAAAACATGGATGGATTTTTGTCATATAATTCTCAGCTCGTTAATTTGTGATAATTGAAATACAAAACAACACCTGGATGTCAGCTTTATACAGGTGTATGAACTCTGCTCTTGCCAGGGTCACATCATTGTCCTTCCCCACCATAAAGTTCCCATCTGGCCTGAAAGACAGTGCACCTATATGACCACCAATGAAGCAACTCTGTGATGCAGCAAACCTGACTTAGCTAACCTTATTTAAGGTGGAAGGTCTGAAGCTGCACCTTTGGATAACCTCTTATCACTTTTTCATATTTTTGGATAGTCTGATACTTAAACTGCATGCTCTCAAAAATTCAGATGTGTGAACATAAAATTTATATGAGATAATTGATCTCAAAACCTTTGTTTACTATGAAAAGTTCAAACAGCGACGGACACATGGCTTTGTTTGTATGGGCATGATAATGAACCATATCATTGTTTGCACAGTCATTAGTCCATGACCGCTGGAGACCAATTGAGCTATTAACAAGGGTCACTTACAGGAAACCATTAGCCGTGGAGAGAAGAATGGGCCAGTTCAGACTAATCACTACCATTGTTCTGATTACTTTGAAATTCTCTATTGATATAAAAACAAATTAGCACAATCCACTTACTGGTCCCCAAATATGGAAAGCCGCATGTGAAACCACACCCAAACAAGCCAAGTGTGGTGTTCCCAAGTTAAAAAAAGTCGAAATTTAAGCCACAAAATATACTTTTGTTTAATGACAACATCACAGAGGTGAAGCTACAAGTTTAATTCACACAATAATTAAAACAAAGGAGAGAAGAAATGAGTATGTGTCATATTACAGCCATAAATGCGTAAGAATTGGCAACTTTTTCTTTCAATGCGATTTTCTCGGAACTGTTTTTTCCTTAACCTCTGCAATTTGTATCTCGTCTGACAAACATACAAATTGCCCTATCACATTAAAATCATCTCACATTAAAAGAAAAATATCATATCCAGGAACGGTTCCCAGGATATTTTTTTCTGACAACCCCTTTCGTGACTTTTGGAGCAATTTATAGAAGGAAAATTACAACCTATCAGGACTAGATTAAAAATTTTATAACTTTTTATTTATGCTATTTCAGGACTAACCATTGAATTCGATGCTGGACATGGATATATATTTTAAATTTCTTCTGATTTCAACTGAAAAAAAGAACAAATTCCTGTGACTTCTGCGCGAAAAATGTGAAAATCCTACCAAGATGGTGTTCCTGTTTGCTTTTAAATCACAATCGTGTGAAGAACATTAAAATAAATGCTGCAAAGTGGTTCTTGGATACTTTATCGTTATATCATTTGTACTATTTGGTAAGAGGGAAAATATAATGAAAAATCAGTTTTATTTTCGTAAAGAAAACCATTCAGCCAACCAGTCTGTATGTCATCTTCCTTGTATAAAAGTAAACAGATTCTGTTTCCGTCCGACGAAGGCAAACACTGACTCAATCCCCCGTACCAAATCTTAAAGTAAAGGTCTTGGAGTTTTTTTTTTTTTTTACGCTTCCGCAATTAAATGCAGAAAAATCTCGTGCACATGGACATACGTGCTAAAAAGTTGAAATAGAACACTATAAAAGAAACAAATTTTTCAGTATAAAAAAGTTGGACGATCCCCGATACACCAGCATCACACTAAATCTGGGGTGCGGGGCGGACGATCTCAGACACCACCAGGAATTCCACCAGATCTGGGGTGCGTGCGGGGCTGCCCACCATACTGAGTACGTGGATTTGTTGACAAGCTGACCAGGCGCAGCAAGGCAGGTGGAACTAATGTTGACCAGTGTGCTATTTGCTGAAATACCGGAGAATACCAGTTATGTCCCATCTCTGCTTAAAAGCATTAGATATACCCGTAAAGTTACAGTACCAGTGTGACTACATGCCATGAATGAAAAGATTACCATTTTTTCTGTGTACATTTGTGTGGATGTATGGTGTAAACGCATCAAGCCTCACTTTTTCATACAAATACAGGATCCAAGACTATCTTCACCTATTGAACCTTATCACCACCAGGGGTAAATTGTATGTGTACCTGCCTCTGTGCGCAAAAGACAACGGCACTTTGGCTTTGAGCTTGCATGCAGACCTTGCGCAGCGCCTTGCAGATGAGTTGTTACGAAAAGGTAACTGATAATATCATTTGGGGGAAAAATTGTTCAAATGTCAGGACATTTGCAGATAATTTTAGTCCGGTCCTTGCATTTGTTAATTTCTCTGAGCACATGCTCGCCGGCAGGTGAAGACTTTTTTTTTTTTTTTTTTTTTTACAGTGTGTTTCAGTTTCTTCAGTCGTTAAAAAGCCAATCAAAGGGTTATTTTCTCCATTGATATGTGCATGGTAAACACCTTTGCGTTCCATATTTTACAGCAACAAAGGCACAGCTGAACCAAAATATCAATAATCCTAATACGGGAGTCACCTTTACAGTGAGTCAAGTGATAGTCCCAAATATGGCCTCAAGCCTCGAGTAAAAATCGCTCTTAGGCGATTATCCGCAGGGAACGAAAAGTAGATTATGGGATTAATTAAATGAGATTAAAAATCCAAGGTGAACGGTTAGGTTTTTGTTCCAATAGTAAGCACCCTTATCGTACATATTATCTTAAAATCGGTCGACTGTTACAGCATGGTCTTTGACATTAAAAGTTCAAATCAATCAGGTGGCCGTGCTAGCGTTCCTTGTGTTTATTGATTATTCTGGAAATCTCGTATGTAGAATAAAGTACCTTCGTTGTGACTAATTGCTGTCATGGGATGTAACTTTCCATAGCATGGACGCACTACATCACTTATAGCCATGTAATAAGTGAACAGTTTATATAACGTTTACATTGACTCTTGTTACTTGGAATGCATTGAAGAGGACCCAGAATTCCACTGTGTACATATTGAAATACATCTGTTATGCCTCCAAACAGAATCAAGGCGGCGTAATGTGCTTTGAATATATTGATATATTTATGGTATTGGTTGCATTATTTCATTCATTATTCAAAGGTCATAAGTTTAAATTCGGTGTTGTTGCTGCAGAAAGACCCATTGGCATAGCTACCTGATGCTGTCCTCCACAACATCTTCGTATTTGATGTTCGATATTTCACTCAACATTTATGCACTTCAGGTCTCATGGTTACACCAATTAATCCAAAGTACAACATATAAAAGAAAAAATATTTATTCAAAAAGAAAAACAATTGACACAAATAAAATGATGTAGGTTTATTTCTTATAAAAAAAGAAGCACAATGTTGTAACATTCTGGTCACACATTTTCACCTCCACGGGATGCTTTTGGTTGCATTGGGAATCGTACACATGCTCTGTCATTGAAAAGACGGTCTGGAAGTTGGTGGTTATTGAGAAAAAAAGAACCTGCGTTATATCGCCGTATAAATCAAACATAAAAAGCAAATTAAATTCAGGCACCTTATCGGGACAAAACAAGCAAGTACGCTCATTAACCCCTTCTTTCAAATAGCGGCCTGTCTATATATATATAATTTGCAATTACTGATCCTAAATGTTGCCAAAAACTTGGTGCTTTTTAGTTCTACAACTAGCAATGTTAGGAGCGTGATGCGCAGTATGCATATTAATTTGCCGCCACAAAGCACGAGTTTGACGTCTTGCGATCACGGGGGACGTGCGGGTCGCATCATTGTCACAGACGGGCCATATGCTCATTTGTCAAGAAATTAGCACTTTTTGAGAAATTTGAGTTCACAAATGCCAAACTGGTATTTTGCTAGTACTTCTAGAGCCATATGTAAGAAAAAATTCCATATGCCTCTAATAAGTATTCTGCATTTCCAAATTGTTTGTAATATCCCGCTTTTCCCCACAGGTACCGACCCGCATCTCGCCATATCTCACCAAGCGAGACCAGGCAATCAGGTATGCACTTTGGGCGGGAACTTAATATGCATATCTCCTATTGTCGGTGGAATATGAACTTTAAAAAAGACGGGAAAACCCATGTTTGCTATGAAAAAGAGCTGTTGGCATTGGTCATGTAGATGTTGCTCCAATTGCACAAAAACACGTGTAATATTGGGATATGGAATTCCCGGCTGATAATAATGTAACAATATGTTGACCATATCTATGTCCTGTAATGCAAGTCTTGCTGTCGTAGGCAAACTCCTCTGGCCCCTTGTAATCTAAATCCACACAGTCATTGCACGAATGTTTTTGTCGTCCAGGAGGAGCATAACTCTGAAGGATAAGCTCAGGGTAATTTGGGGAAAAAATATATTTCGACATATTCATATATCAGCTGCAATTTTTAATTATGCTTCGTTTTAGCCACCCATAATTCATCAGTTTTAATTCCAAAAGTTGATTTTTTTCAGGACTTTTCCTATCTATGTCTGCATGTTATGGTCAGGCTTTGCAGATTGACGTGTCATGCCGCTGAGCCCCGCCCCCCAGAAGTCGGCATTTACAGCGGTTTACTTACTGCAACCTTCCGCATTGATCTACCGTAATTCCCCGCAGTTAATGCACACATTTAGCGCCAAATTTATGTTCATAATGTCCTGGTGCGCTTTATTCACAGGCACAGAGGTCAAGAGCATTTTTCCAGCCTCATGTTTGCCTGTTTTGAATCGTCATAGTTTGCGGTGAATGGGCAGTTGGGCGATATTGATGCGTTCATCCAAACAATCCTCAAAAACACTCAAGACAAGTATATTTCGTCACAAAACGCAAGTATATGCATACTTTCCTCATACTCTTTTTGAACAAACCATAGCTTATAAACAACTTGTAACTAACTATGTGTTTAAACTTCAAAGTCGGTTGTCTACAACGAAAGTTACAAGTGACTGAACCGCCATTTTTGCATTTTGCACACCAGATAATGATACCGTATTCTCAACACATCGAAACTTACAAGAAATTTACGCAAACTTTCTGTTTGGTCCGGTCCATACTTTAACTGTGTGTTTTTCCCCACAAATTGATGGATTTACAGTAGATATGAATGAAGGTGGATGTGTTGGAGATGCGTGTTGTGTGAATGTCAAAGTATCAAAGACGATCTTCACGCGCTAAGTACTGTTCAGATTCCTGGGCTTTTCTATTGCACAAGTTTGTTGCAGATCGTAATAAAGAGTTGGTATTAGTGTGTGTGTGTGTGTGTGTGTGTGTGTGTGTGTGTGTTGGGGGGGGGCGTTAATTATTTTTCTGACTTTTATTGACTGAACGTCCATTTTTTTAAATGCCTGGTTTTGGGGTCGATGTATATAAAAATGCGAATTGTAATTTCAATTTCCAAAATGAATATGCCAAGTTCAGCCAATACGGCTGAATTTGAATGTTTTTCTTTTGCCGAGAACGACAATAAATTAACAAAGTAATGTGAGCAAAATTGTTAATTTGAGGCGCTGCCCCTTTCTCACAAAAATTAGAAAGTATGTGAGTGGACGTAGGGGCTGTAAATGCAGATCTATAATCAAAAATATGTGTCAATGGGACAGTGAAGTGGTCGCTGAAGGAAGTAAGTTGCTCCAACGCAGCTCACGATTTATTATAATGCTGCTTTGCACTGGGAACGTTATGTCAACTCGTATGATCTTGCTTTGAGTTTGACTGTGTTGCTGAACCCAGCTCGTGCGGGATGACGCTGAAGACTGCAAGACATAGTTGCGTTTATAAAGATGATTCAGTTTGCAAGCTGGCTCCTTATTCTATTTCCAATGATATGGCGGTTTGCTTATTTCCTGAAATTTTAGACATACCTAGCCATCAGAAATTGTGATTGGCTATGATTCACTGATATGATCCGGCCATAGTTTAGACATCCATTAGTACATTGCCAAAATTATAGCTTAACCTCACCAGGTATCCAAAGAGGAAGACCTGTATCTGAGCTTAGCATAATTAGTGAAGTATAGCCATTCGTTCGGTCAAGGGTCATTGGATACAAGTTTCTGCTCCCTGGGAGGAAATGCACAGAGGTGATGCCAAAACTATGGGGAGAACTGTTCCGAGCTAAGGATTGGCTTGCTATGAGATTTACTAGTGTTTATTGTCAATTGACTGTTTAGACCTTTTTTAAAGGAACTTGGTTCATAAAGATGATAAGGAAACGCCAAAGTTTGGGTACCAGTTATTAGGAAAGGTCATTTCCGGTGTCGTTGCCATTGATCTGAATCTACCCGAATAAGCTCAATGAGCTGTGATTAGACAGCGGAGGCGTGTAAAACTGTTGGCTTGGGCCTCTGGAGTTTTAGATATGAATGAAACAACACAAATTTCAAACATACCAAGATACATATCATCTATGTTGTGCTATAACTTCAGTGTTGGTGAAGCGTAATGTAGCTTGCAATATATATATACAGTTATGTCTTGGGTGGCTTATGGGCAGAATTGTAATCCTCAGACCGTCTTGTTGTGGAAAGTTGTTCTGGTGCAAAGAAAGTTGAAGAATGCCCATAAACCATGTTTGCCTTGAATTCAATGTGCTACCTAGGGAGTTTCAGAAATGCACAAATTAGCAAATCTGCCCAGATATTATGGGACGCTATAAATGCCCAGAAATTGTGGTAAACTGTATTTGGTATATACTGCCCACGGTCTGGTTTGAGGATTATAATTGACCCGCAGACAATGGACTAGACCCACAAAACGGCTGTAGGACCTATTCCATTGTATATTTTTTGTGGGCAGTGTATAATTGCCCACAAACCACACACACACACGCACATATATATATATATATGCACAAGTCTAACTGTCATGTATATCATAATGTAACCAAGGTCAATGTCAGGCACAAAATTAAACTGTGATTTTTACCTCAATTTTCTGTAATGACATTGCGTTTAGGCAGCGTGCTTTTAGTAAACCCTCCGGGAACTGGTCATGTTGCTGGCAAGTTATTTTGGCAACAATAGGCGTCAGTTAAGTCGAAATGAAAAGCAGACTACATTTTACGACACCGAAGAATTTCTGGTGATGTTAATTTAAAAAATCTGCAGCCTGCACAAGACTCATTTTTTGGGACAGTGAACAGTCACTTCTACTTTATAGTTTCATTAATATTTCTGTTTGACGTTTGTTATGTGTAAAGCATTATCTGGCTTAAATATGCAATGCTCGAGTTCAATTTTTATAACTTTCTCGAGTAGCCCGCCCGATATGGTTGTCTTAATCTTATCATAATTTATTTGATTTTTTTTCTTTTTGATGTAATGTAAGGTATGACTTCCACTATGAGTACGCACACACTTATATCCACATCTAGTTATCAGTATCTCTTAACATACGTTGCTGATGCACCATTTTGAATTGGTTACTCAGATATTAGACTTTGGAACTGAGTACTCGAAAAAAAATGATGCTGGGTTATGTATATTTTGTGCATTATACAAACACGCTAGTGGGATTGAATTGAATGCACAATTAGGTTCTTGTTATTCATATAACCATACTGCAAATGCATCCAATGCCCTAAATGAAGAACAAATATTGTCGTGGGATTTATTTAAAGCTGCAAATTGGAGCGAATTGATTTTTATCTCGACCAGAAAGGCATGGCGAAGAAATAAAACCTAATAAAGGAAAAACAGGTCAATTTCCCGTTTATTCAATAAATATAACTTATTACTTCATTAAAAAAAATGAATAAAAGAGCAGCATGCTGGTTTTGTGTGTTAATTGGATTTCGAACATTGTGCATTAACTTACTTTCGAAAGACTCATTGGACAGTTATGGTTGTGGGATCGGACTGAGCCATGGACAATGAGGCAAAATCACTTATACTCTTCCAAGTCATTTTTGTTTTGAAATTACATTTTTGTTTTCTTTTAAAACTTGGATCCGAAGTTTTAATAAAATCTCAAAGTAGTTTTATGTGCAAAAAGTTATTACTCAATAAATTTTATTCAGGTGTTAGATTCAAATCACCATTTAGCCCAATTGTCGCTCAGCAGACAGCAGCAGATCAAATAGTTTAAGACATAGTTGCCGATTGAAAATGCAGTCCTGTCACGGCGTCACAGATTACTTGAATTCCCTGCCTGATTCGGAACATGTATTATGATATTTGTTGAGTGATATTTACCTTCCATTAGTCCTCCTCATACCGAGTTAACAGTTCGCCCGTAGCGTTGTATTCCACTCTAAAAGCGTCGCTGTCTGTGGACATATTATTGTACTTTCGTTTCGGATATATTTCTTTTCAAAACATTCTGCGCAAGTGATAAATTGAGGAAAATCAAAAGCACTCTGGCTGTTGATCGGTTCTCGAGGGTAAGAACTAATTAATGCATCTAGAACTTGATCTGGTCAATCAATTATGATGCAGATTGATTGAACAAAAGCAAATATTCTCTATTGCAAACTTGTAAACAGAGTCTCTTTGTCCTGATCTAGACCCATCAATCATTCTTCTGATATCCTTATGTCAATTGATGGTCGAGATGATCTGCTTTCAGCAGCATCTATTGTTTGTACTCAATAGTGATATTCTCTTCACTCTCATGGCTTTTTGGGCATCTTAACTGGGTGTTATGTGAAAAGTCAAATTTTCTTTGATATATTGTGATATTTTACTCAGAGAAGGTATTTAGCCCCCTCTTTGTAAACGAAAACATGTTACATAATTTGCCGTTAATTATGGACTTAGGGTATGTTGGGTACTTTTATAGCCAGGAGCTGCGTTTCGAGTGTGACATATTATTCAATTCAGACACTGTCGAACACATCGCCAGTCTTAATTATTCCGCTATTCTTTGATTTTCCATGTGTGAACAGATAGTTACATGTGACATGAGTTAAACTTCGCCCACAAAGAAATAATCTAAACAACTAAAAATACTTTTCCTAAAATAACTACTCTCTTAGCACCATATGTGGTTAAGTTGACCAATTTCTTGTCATGACAATTTCAACGAATATGAATTGCAAATCGCAAATGGTTTTCCGTCCCTTTGTGACAATGTACGGTTCCACAAAATTAAATGATTTCACATGTTCAGCTGTTGCAACCGTCCCACCAAACAACTCAGGCCCTCAAACCCTGATGTCGTGAAGGTGTGCGAGACAAGTCAACTGACACACGACTGAGGTGCAGTGCATGTCGGGTATATTACGTTCGTGAATGACACCTTTACTTGTCTAAACTCGTGGATATGCCCGCCTGATAACCCAAGGAACCACGGCGCCCCTCATTTGTTTTGTCATCGCGCTGTGATAGTTTTAGTCACCATTTTATAACATATGATGTCTGTTTAAGAGTCAAGAAATCATCATGGTTTCTATCTTTACGTTTATCGATTTCAGTCGACTTCTCCCAAACCGCGCGCTGAGTTGGTTTTAAACTTGGCGGGAAGGCAGCTGGAATCACCCAAAGATTATTACAATGTGGGATAACTTTTTTTTTATGTTGACCTGTACCCAATGTTTCAAATAACGCGATGATTGTGAAGAGTGTGTATTACCATCTTTATAATACGGATACCAGGGCGCGTGCATGTTTTTGTGTCTTTTCTGCAGACCCGTAAACCAGATACACTTAACCTTCCAGGCTCTATACATTAGGATAGTTTATTCAATGCTGTGTGTGTGTGTGTGTGTGTGTGATTCTCGACAACTTCTCCGAAGCTACAAGCTGAATTCTAATCAGTTTTAATAGAAATGTCCTTTGACTCGATCTCCACCAAAGCTAGTTTTGTCCTGGTTTGCTGATTGTTGACGAGTTAGAGAAAATGTTCAATGATCTCAACTCAGCTCAGCTCAGCATAGCTCAGGTTCGGACCTCTTTTGGTTTGAATTTATCCAGGTCAGCGGTGCATCGGCTATGTCGCATCAATCTTGTTTAACAT
Source organism: Hermodice carunculata (assembly GCA_964020975.1). Classification (NCBI taxonomy): domain Eukaryota; kingdom Metazoa; phylum Annelida; class Polychaeta; order Eunicida; family Amphinomidae; genus Hermodice; species Hermodice carunculata. Next base: position 41,948,546 of record OZ026615.1, on the reverse strand, counting down.
TTATTGACTGTATCCGTTGTCAACTTGTGACGCCGGTCCGGTTTTCTTTGGAGGGTCTTTCGGCTTATATTTGTGATAAACTAATGCGTTTCTTTCATGAGGATGAATTTGTACACGTTCTGAAATGGGAAAGGGAAAATTGTACAGTAAGCTTTAAAAGCCAGTAATAAAAGAAGAAAAACAACACGATAGGAATGGCCCACCTTTGAATGTAATTTGCACACGATATAGCTGGTAACACTGGAAGTATCTGGAATTCAAAATGGTCTCTTGGTTGTTGGGTACATGGGCAGGACAAATTATTGCCTGAACATAGCTCTTTGTTTTCTTTTCAAATTTATCTTGAAATTACTTTATTATCACACAAATCACGTACGTCTGGAATTCCAGTCTTATCTTAATCCTTCACAGAGTACTTTTTCCTTTCACCCTCAGATTCTGGCACACTATCAAACTGTCTTTTACATGCGACAATGTTGACACATCTGGTCTGTCTATTTTAACTCATTCCATGCGACGTTGGCAAAGGAGTGCTTTACATTCTTTTGCAAGAATTGATCCCGTTGCCATAACGTGCCAGAGAATGCAAGAACACATCAATGCTACCCGAAAAACATATTGACAATGTCTTGATAGGATCAAGATTATATAGATACAACTTGAAATTCTGAGGACGACATACAGCAGGCCGACTGAGTTCCATACCACTTAGTGCCTCAGCAGTGCACAGGGAAATTTCTGACTCAGTCATCTTGTGAGTTAAGAAGGATTAATATCATCTCAAGCCTCACGTTTGACTTGAAAGGGCATGCATCTTGGTGGATCGCATGCACAAGTGGCCAAGATATTCCATGGCATGTATTCTTTCTCAGAATTTTACGGCAATATTATGGAAGCCAATCTCCAGAATATGGGTAAATATTGGCTTAGTTTGCAATCCGGCTGTTGCCGATGTTACAGAAGCGTGCGTTTCTATCGACAAATATTTCCAATAAATCACATTTCCCTGAAGCAATGTCAAGGTTTCCACAGCTAATTTGGTCTGGAAGAAGGGATCAAAGCTGCACTGAAAGACCATTAATATTGGGATGTTATTATTTATATGAGAGCTATACGTTTGGTGCAGTTTTGGCCATGCAGCGAGCCGCCATGACGGATGTATAAGAAATTCTGCTGTGTTATGGTGAGCCACTGTGAGCGCTCCCTGCGTTTGTTCTAGTGTGATGCCTAAACGACAAACCGCCATTAGAGATGTGTCAATAGTTCTGTGGTGGCTATGTCACCGGGTTTCTCCAGGGGCTTCTCAGCCAGGACCCCTGATTGTGAGCGAAGGGCTGTACACGTATACGTCTTGCACAAAATGAAGGGTAAAACAGTCTGCTGCGTCGGCACTAAAATAATAAATAATTGAAACATAAACATTGTAGCGAGTACTTGCGGCTTCACTTACACCCTGGCACACAATTCTGACAGCTCAGCGCATTTGCGCAACCATTTCTGGCGGTTAACAATATATGACATTTGCTTCCAGGCGTTTCAGTATTAGTTGGAGTCACCGAAGTCCAAAGTGGCACTATGAAATGTCTATTATGGAACAAAAATTTACAAATCATAAAGACACATGATATCTTGCTTATACTTTAAACCAAAGCATGGCTTTTTAAAGAAGGACCAGCGATTCAAAATGTGAAAGCATTGGGGGGGGGGGTATATTTTTACTGTTATGGCCTGGTTTTGCATTCCTGCGTCTCTGAATTGAATTGATTTCGTTTGGAGATCTTCTCACTCTGAAATAGTCTTTTGAATACTGGCTGGGAGTGCAAAACACCTCAAAATTGAAAATGGACGGATGTTTAATTAGCAATCTTATGCCTCGATACATATGTTTTTATGTGCCAAGGTGCAAAATTTTATTGGACACGAGAGAGCTGCAAGAGGCACATAAAACTTGCTCACAGAATTGGCTTAGTGGATGCCTGTTTTCAATACACGTATCTGTTACCGTGTCACAGCATGCTAATTTGCATGATACCGTTCATATTCAGACAATAATGACGACTTTCTGCCACGTTTATATTACAGTGTTTTTTAAACGCTTTCGTTTCAAGCGTTGAGTCGACCTGCTTTTCTTCAGCTTCATTACTGTCACGAGGAAGGGTTACATCAAATAATAATAATAATAATAATAATAATAATAATAATAATAATAATAATAATAATAATAATAATAATAATAATAATAATGATAATGATGATGATGATGATGATGATGATGATGATGATGATAATAATAATAATACCGATTTACCTTTTGTACGCTGAAATATAACCCATTTTACCTTTAAATTTAAACTGGATTTAAGACTGAGTCAGGATCCCGCAATGGTGGTTATCACCAAAACCCAAGCAAAGACAGGGTTTTGAACATATGGCATGTTTTAGTGATAAGTGTCATCTAAAATTTGTGTTCAAGCTGTTCTTCATTTCTGTTGAAATTTATCAAAGCAGATGACATTTAACCACCAGTTGAAATTGACTCTTTTGAAGAGGAAAGCCTTAACATATATTTTGTGTATAACAGTGCTCATAAAAATTAAAAGAGCCGATTTTCCAGAAGCAATATTTGTGTGTGTGTGTGTGTGTGTGTGTGTGTGTGTGTGTGTGTGTGTGCGAGTGTGTGTGAGCAACTTGAAATAAATATTTTCGTCTTATGTTAAACACTTTTACAGATTTTTTTTTCAAACATCAGTCTGTCAATTTATTTTTTAAATTTTCCTTTTTGTCCAATTGTGTTGTGCTTCAGCCAGTTAATGCTTTTCAACATGCGTCAGTGGCGTCCAATCTTTCATGCATGTTTCTCCATGGTTTCTGGGCAACCTAACAATCTATACCACGCCGAACATAACATCGAACATCTCTACTCTATTCAGATTCCGAGCGGTTTATTAGAGTAGACCTAGTATATGTTGCAACGTGGATCAACGTGTCTTTTGACAAAGGAACGCCATACAGTGCTTTAATACTCTGACATATCACACGTATTGTAGATTTCTACGTTGTACATATGATTGCCTGAGGAATAAAAACAAGTATACATACTCCTTAGCTACAATGCAGTCACAAGAAAGATGGAAATATTTGTTGCCTCGGAGTTTAAAATAAACAATCTAGCTTAGTTTGTGTTGTCAGGGCCTTTTCGTTTGAACGGCTTAATTTTTAACGTCACTCACCAGGGAGAATTTGATATCTTGAGCCTAAATAAGTCCTTTTTAAATATATCCTCACATTAATTTTAATATATCAAATCTATTCAATGATATGTTAAATACTGAACAAACGAAGGATTACATAATTTATATATATATACATATATATATGTATATATACATATATATATATATATATATATATATATATATATATATATATATATATATATATATATATATATATATATATATATATATACATATATATATATATATACATGTGTGTGTCGTTTAATCGGTTAATCCCAATAGCTGTGTTGGGCCGAGCACTTGTACCGCATTCGCCGCAACATATTCACTTGTGAGTTTCAACTTAATGTCGCTTTCGGATAGCATTTTTGCAGCAATTTTGTTTGCATCTTACTTAGATGTAAGCCACAAGATGCCAATAAATTTAGAGGTATTTTCTTACAACTTTTGTAACGAACACTTATTTTATGGACACTACTTTCAAACAAGAACACCCTAACTATTACAGTACTTCCTTCACTTACCTTTTTTTATCTTGTATTTATGCGGAATGATATAAAGGCTTAAAGTTCAGTTTCATATCATTGTATTGTTCGCTGTGGACATTGAAATGACCATGATCTGATTGAATTAACTACTTCCTGCACACCCACATCACACGGAAGGAAGCTGTTCACCTGCAGAAAACAGTGAAGATTACAATGGTGGGTGATCTCCATGGCGTGAGGCTGGAGATGTAAGGGAAAGGATAACTAAGAACTGTCCCAGTAGGTGTCACCAAGGCCGTAAAAGCGTAAAATGTAAAACAGTTCCAAACAGGCCACCGTTGACGTTAACGATCCTGGTTGAGTTGTTTGAGTAACCACCCGTAAATTGCATGTGAACGACAGCAACTCCATGATGCCGTTGGAACTGTTGCTTGACATATGCACACATTGTGACATTCAACCTCTGTTCAGGTGTACTGATACTGATTTTAGTATTTTATGTGGGCTAAAACTTAACAACAATAAAACAAAAGAGTGTGTTTAACTGTTATTTGAAAATCCTTCCTCTTTGACCAGCAATTTGTGATCCTGTTGTCACACTTAGCCAAGTTATTAAGAGTGGCTAGCCAAAGGCAGAATGTGGGTCACAGGTCATAAAGAGAGAGGAAGCTACTTTTCCCCATTCATTCTCTAAAGTTTCCCCATTCATTCTCTAACGTTTCCCAGGTAACCAGCACCAAACTTTCCTTTTTTTTTGGGGGGGGGGACATTTCCTGAAAATAATCGCACAGAATTTACAACATACTAATAAAAAAATGCATATTTTCTTCCTTTTTTCTGTTTTGTTTTTGCTTGAAAGCTGACTAAAAGCACAGGTCACAGTCATAGAGTACAAACGCAAGGCACAAAGTATGTATTGTTACGAGGTGGCTTTACCTAGCACGTCTTGTGCCAACCTGGCCCTCAATAACAGAAAAAAATACAAACACTACGCTTTTACTGCCGTGAACAGAACACAAAGACAAAGCTTTTTGTTCAAATATATTGACTCACATTTTACACAAAAAGCACAGCACGGCGGAAACTGGCAGTTCGTCTATAATGTCTGTACACTTGTTTGATAGGTTTTACACAAAGTGGTTGGCCGGGTCCAGTGTCCTGGCTTGTCCAATCGACCTCTGGGGTTCAGCGCCTGGCCGCAGCAGGAACACTACCAATATTTTAACGTGCACCCCGTTCGCTATATGCACGGGTCAGACATTTAGGATGTTTGACGGCAAACAGCAGTACACAGCCCTTTTTATTTGGGAGAGAAAGACCAATCCTGTCCCCACTGTGATCGCCTTTCACTCACTGAACCCATCAGTACATCTTTCTCAACCAATCAAAACCAAGCAAGATCACTCAACACTTCCTGGCATGCTGACACTTGGCATTTTAACTGTGTCAAGTTCAAAATGTGCTTGCACTGCAGCTTAATTCCGCAGCCACAATATACATTTTATACAACAAATTAACCCTTATGTTTTTAAACTTATCACCGCATAACAGTATCACCTGATTATGTTATGTATGTCTTGTCTAAAATTACTAAAAATGTTAAATTTACATTGTTTACCCAGTGAAACAGTCTTCACAAAAGCTGATAAATGAACACAACTGAAGACATACTTTTAAATTCTTGTGGTGTACAACAAAGTTCATTAAAAATCTTACTATAGAAACACGATGATAGTGATGACGATGAACACATATAAACGATTACGATGATAATGATGAGGATGAACAGATAAAAATAATTACTCATTCTCCTTATTATTTTGATGACCTAGAATCTATTTTGAACACTAATTGAAACAGCTTCACAATTTTAATTTCTAATATTAACTCGGCTCATGCTAAATTCGCAGAAACAGAAGTACTTGCACACGAGTTGAGTTGAAAAAAAAATTGAATTCAGCGCAATTTGTCTGCAAGATTGCTGTTTAAAAATGATACTGATGTCACTCTGTTGCAAATTGAAGGTTGTACCTGCATTCCACAGGGCCAAACATGTTCTTCAAAATAAGGTTGGATCGTATTTTATGATAACTATGATTTTAAACCATTAACTCTTATAGAAACATCTGAAGTTTGGGAAGGCCAAGTTATTGAAGTAACTGATGAGGAACTAAGAAAGCATATTGCTATCGGTTACGTGTATAGACCACCAAGAGATATCCTGAATAATTACCGTAAAGTTACTGATAAATTCTCAAAAGTATTATTAGGATTACGAGAAAGAAATGGCGAAGTCGCTATTTGTACGACTTCAATATTGATTTACTTAAAATATACGAACGAGAGATTTTTTTAAAAAATTGATGCTATAATGTCACAAAGTTGTTTCCCAAAATAACTTTTCCGACCAGATTTTCTAATACTAGAGGAACTTTAATAGATAACATGTTTTGCAAAGTTAGCCACCTTTCCCTCAAGTCAACATCTGGAATTATGGTACAGAAATTCTCAGATCATCAACCATATTTTGCTTCTTTAGATGTCCATGTCACAAAAAATAAATCGCTTAAAAGAATTAATACAAACAATCATTATCAGGTATTACAAAATTTCACGAAGAGCTTAAAGTTGCCGATATGGATAACAAAATAAATAAAGACCCATATGCAAACCTGGATAAAACCTTTAACACTTTTCATGACATTATAGGAGAAACAAAAGAAAAACCACTAGCTTTCTGCAAAGTGTTCGAAAAGCTAATATTCAACCAATTATATGACTATTTCAACACCTATAAATTATTTTATAATAGTCATTATAGATTTCGTAAAAATCATTCAATTCAGCTTGCTATCATCAAAATTGTTGATAAGATAATACAGAAAATGGATAAAGGAAACCTTCCAATGTGTATTTTTTTCCCTATCAAAGGCATTTGATACACTCAACCACACAATCTTACTAAATACATTACAGTACTACGGCGTAAACGGCACATCACTTCCCCTCCTTGAAAGATACCTAACAATTAAGGAGTACGACAGGGCTCGACACTGGGTCCTCTGTTGTTTCTCATTTGCATCAGCGATAGTGCTCAGACTAGCATATCGTTAGTAATAATACTGGTAGTATAGATATTGACGATAACATTGATTTGGCACTCAGTAAAGTATCTACCTGGTTAGATGCAAACAAAATATCACATAATGTTGGGAAGACTAAATTTATGATTTTCAACAAACCTCAAAAGAAATTTGGTATTCCTAAGATGAATGTAAAACAAATGAATAGATTATCTAAATAGTCTTAACTTTCTATGACTTGCAATAGATACACAGCTAAATTGGAATTCGCACATTGAAAAAATAAGCAGTAAGATATCAAGATCTTTAAGGATTCTAAACAAGCTCAAAAGAGTACTACCAACTGACTCTTAATTAAAAAAATTATAATTCCATTTTACCTTCCCATATTAATTACAGAATTCTAAGATGGGATTTCAGGTGTCCTAAGTTGAAAGCAATACAACAAAAAGCTGTTAGAATTATAACTTGTAGCAAATGTAATGCGCGCATGGATCCATTGTATAAAGATATGGATTTACTGAAAATTGAAGACATTTTTATGGTGGCAAAAATTAAGTTCTACTTCAAATATTTAAATCAAGCACTTCCTGCTAACTTAGAAAAATTACCTTTATTGTCATATATGAATATTCATCCCAAAAGCCTTTAAAGATTAGTCAGGTATATATATATATATATATATATATATATATATATATATATATATATATATATATATATATATATATATATATATTAATAATAACCGAGAATCTTGTGACATCTAAAGCCGTTATATTTGTGCAAACTAAATCTTATGAACCAACTTTACAAGCAGTACACATCAGATGTTTTAACTTTATTTATGAACATTTAATTGTAAGTAAGACATTGAAAGATAATTTGCTTTTTACCGTGTACATGTACTTAGCCATTCATTTTGTATCATTTTAATTAATTTTTTAGCATGGCCCCCATGATAGCGACGTGACATTGTCTTAGTTAGGGTATTCCCAACCACCATACAATCGTGTAATATATATTTGTGAAACGATTTGCGTACTCCTTTTGCAGGTCAATAAATTATCTTTAGTCCTGAACAGATACCAGAGAGACTTCTAACGGCGCTAAGTCTTTCCCAAAACATGTTTGTTGACAGTTTTTGGTTTGGTATTAGAAGTAACCCTAATGACCTCTGACCCAATCAAGAGTCCAAGTTGACTAGACATGCTCAGCTGAGATGTGGATTTCCACATCAGTCTCATATCTATTGTTTCACGTGTCACCAAGTGACTGCCACATAAGGACCTGGTGTTGATTGTGCTGATAAAATGGTTACTTGGACATCAACTAGATAAGACAGCCATTATCAGGGTTATAACAAAAGTGTGGTGAGCACCATGAAAAAACGTCTTTCTGGTAAAATGGCAAACAAGATTTAAACTATGGAAGGCACACGTTTAAAAAAGACTATTCGAAAGGAAAGACGCTCACCATTGTAAAGGTCTTGGCTCGGTCGTGGTTTCAACGAAGATGAATGTCTAATTTTGAGATGGCTCTGGGTTAAAAACACACAAAACAGGCTCATGACACTGACTGAGTTCACCTTGAGAACAGCAAGCTGACGAAACCCATTTCCTAGCTTCTCTTGGGTTGCTTGATGATCCCGCCCATGACCTATCACATAGTTACACCACTGCACCTGTTGTTTGGCAGGTCACACTTCTCCTTCTTGTGGTGGGACGACGAAAAGTAAAACTCTTGCGTCCATTGGTATTTCATTAGTTTGTCGAATTTTACGGAGTCTGAACATTAGCCTGAAATCTCGCAGGTGCACACAGCATTTTGACAGCATGGAACTGGCTTGGCCTTGTACAAATCAATTAGTTTAGGTATCTGTGTTCACTTTACATGCTATGACAATGACCTGTCTAGAATGTGTCCTACTTAGCGCAAAGTACCACCAAATCACATTGAGTGATCCTGGTGATAGAAACAGATACCAACCATTTCGTTATGTAGCCAGTGTTGCAATTACACGCAGCTTTTGCTTGGTATTCCGAGCGCAGAGTGCCTATTTTACGCCGATAAACGTACCGTTATGTCGATATTTCCTCTCTTTCAAACATTGCCATTTTGTGAGTATATATATATATTCGAACTGATGCAGAATCTAGAAGACACGCACATGAAAATTTTTGACCTTACTGACTGGGAAACGGTTACAAAAGTTACCGGCACATGATTAAAAAAAAACAATCTTAAATCTAGTGAACATCAATAAATAATGAGGGACTGGTTATAAACGACATTATGGTCGTTTCACGGCAATATTCTGCATTGCCGTGGATACCTGGACAACATTGTGTGTACAAACTATTATTTGCTTCGCCTCTTTCGAACGTTCGCTTGCTAGTGAGGCAAATCCCTGTGGTTGTACTCATTTGTTGTGTCCATAGAGGTTTCTTCTTTCTTATTTGCTTTGGTGAAATACAGATGCATTTACAATTCTCTTATGCAGGGTATTTCCACACTTAAATTGTTCCCACACAATTAGTTTAAAATTACATAGAGGCACTATGAAACTCAGTCAACAGTTTTCCTGGATGCCCTATGAGTGGGGGAGGGTGTAAGATCACAATATGCAAAGGTAAGTCTTTGACCATATACAAGGACATGTGATCTCTTTATAAGCCTTGGGGAGAATGTTTCGTGAAAAATGAAGTTTCAGCAGAATGGATAGAGCAGACCACGTTTGGAATTCCCTGTCTCTGTTGACGCCAAGGCACGAATGTCTCAACATTGCCAACGTGAGCCCATCTATATTGGTCAGTCTGGCTAAACATTGTCAATATGTGTATCTCGTCCCGATGAACGTTGTAAATCTTTGTCAACGTAGTGAAGCCACTTTGAAGCATGTGATCCATAAATGATCTCCAGTGTTTGACCGAAGAACCACTCTTGCGTGCAAGGCAGGCAGTGGAATAGGTTATAATCGCTTGTTTTACAATGTACTTTGTCCAGGTAGAAGTTAAATATTTCCCTTTTGGCACATATGTTAAACACGAATCGCACGACGCAAACTTTTGATGAATGTAAGGTTGTTGCATTTTCAGTTCTGTTATGACTTCTTTCTCATGCCACCAAAGGATTTAAATATTTACGATTCCCTGAGAGTAGCGGGTCAAATGAAAGGAACTAAAAAAATGAAGTTAAGTTCATTAAGTTCAATTACAAATTAACAAATTGAGAGAGAGAGAGAGAAAGAGAGGAGAGAAATTTAATTACCAGACTTCCCTGTTACCCGGGATGGGACGTTTGATTGCATGAAAAAGTTCAAAGCTTTTTCCAGTTACGGGGATAAATTAGATGATTCTCTACATGAATAACCTTGAAGGAACAGGATTGGGGGGGGGGGGGGGCTCGTCTATTCTGCACATAAATAACCTCGAACGAACGGGGGCGGGGGGGGGGGCTTGTCCCGTCTTGGAGAACGTAGGTTGTGCGGCTTAGGTTGAAGCGTGTACTAAGATATTCAGAGTCCAAATGACTGTTATATATAAACATTAATAATGACCTATCCTATGATATTAAGAATGTTCATCTAGGTTTTTTAATTCTCAGCTTTTCTTTTGGATCCCTGACAGTTGTCTTGCAAACAAAGTTTCTCGCTGTTATTCTCTTAGCTCTGGTTCTGATCAGTAGCTGTTGTAAAATCAAATTGCATGACGAAAAGTGGTGTCCCCAAACTGTATCACAATTGTCAAACAACGGTTTAATGGTTGTTAGGTGACATGTTGCTAGCAAGCATGTGTCGAAGCCTGGAGTGCAATCCAATTTTTGGACTTATTTATGTGAGGAAAACATCCACATGTGTACTAATATACTTTGTCGTCAAAAATAGTTCCACGAAGACTGAGTGACGATTTTGCTCCAGGGCATTTCGTTATATATTGATGCCAAGACATGAATTATCATTTTTGTTATTTTGTCCAAACAACATAGAACATAACTTGGGAATATTCATGCCATGTTTAAGTCATTCTGGGGACCTTGCTTCGCTGTATCTTTTTATATTACCATGCGCATTAACGGTTGTGCTTCGAAAAGATGGCATTTGGTTTCGACAAGGCAACATGAAAAGCCATTAATACATATAGCAAAACTGGAATGGCACAAGAGAAGACATTTGAGGAATGCCAATTAACGTAGGCTGTTTTTTTAGATCAGTTCCCAACACAACACACAACCCGTGATCAATCTGTGAGATGACAACTAAACTATAACAGGCAGGATTCAAGAAGGTGGATCTTCCATTTTGTTTCTACCACCAAAATCATAGAAACAAAACGAAAATTTCGTCTTCTATTGGTGTTTAATATGCAGGGATGTAATTTATGACATATAAGAACTTATTATGGAATATTAAACTTACGTGTGTACCTTTTTATTTCATGTGTGTGAGCTCACACATTCTGTTTCTTATAAAATTCTTTCCTTCTTTCCACTCAATATTTGTGGAGGCTTATACTCAGACACCGCTAGACCCAGAAACTTCAAACTTTGAAGTGACAGCACCAAAAGTTAGGTTCTGCATAGCATTAAAAAGTTGACAGGTTGAAAATTTTATGCAAATTAGGGGCATTTAGAATTTTATGCTGCATTGTACGACATCACGACTGTTATGATGCCTAGAGTGAATAATCCATTAAGATAAGGACAGACACCAATATCAAGGTCTGATGTCAATACTGAGGACATAGGTCAATATGAATATCAGAGGTCAAATTGAGGTCCCAAGCCACTGTCAATGCCAGAGGTCTGCCAAGGTCAGGCGTCGAAACCAGGGTCAGGATCAATTCCAAGGTCAGATGTTATGTTAAGGTTGGAGGTCACAGTCAAGGTCAGAGGTTAATGTCAAAGTCAGACCTCAATCTCATGACCAGAGGCCAATCTTAGGGTTGGTCAATGTTAGAGTCGCAGGTCTTCAAAACTAATACAGAAAGAAATGCCACTGAGTCTGCAAGTGGTTATGGGCACAACCAATCAACAATGAAAAATAACTGCAGCATTTAATTTATTCAAGTTTTGAAGACGCACACGCACACAGATTTTCCGTGAAGTAAATCTTTTCTAGTCTTTATTTTTCATCTAGTTGCATTGACATGGTACTTGTACAATTGAATACATGCCTGTGTATTAAGTGTCCATGGCGCAACTTGCGTACGACAGGTGCAGTAGAAGTGCCTAGCAGCACGAACGATATTTTTTTTCATGGTGACGAACGGTTCAACTCAATTAAAGAAGACCTGCCTCTTTTCATCTGTTTTGCCAGCTAACACTGTAGTTGTCGAGACATAAGCAAACAAACTAGACCATCAATTATCTCTCTGTATTTTTTTCCGAAAAATTAGGGCATTGCCGACTGAGAGATAGTTCTTTACAGGCAAGCTATTTATCATACTGCCCCAGGAGTAGTTTTGTTAGTGCTTTAAACATAGACTAGTGAAGCACACTGGACAAGCATATTTTTTATGTTAGTCGGAGTTTATTGTCATTATGCATTTTTTCCTACAGAACCATTTAGTCTCTCGAAAGTTATTATCAAAACTGAAGACGAGCTTTGCCCGCTGCCGCAGAATGAATCATTTTACATTTTATCTTACAGCTCACGTCAAGTTACACATTTTATTGAATTAACTAAGAATCTGATATTCTGCTCCGTAGGAGTATAATGCTCCCAGGAAAGAGCAGTGGGGTATGAAAGACGCATCTAGTTTGAAAAACATCTTGTATCCTAGGGCTGGTCGTGCCTTTAACCCTTTCGTTTTTCTTAATACGATACCCAGTAAACAACCTGCCTAAACGAGGCTTTAAGTGCTAAGTGCCACTTCTTGTGCAAAATGTATTCTATTGACGAGATATGTACGTAGAAAGATTGCTTCAGACGCAGAAGACATTTGATATCTGGGCGATGGCCAGTTTGAGTGGTAAAAGGTCGAGGTTTGGAAAAACATGTATTTAATCCCATGGTGCCTTGCAGCTCTGTCAATTAAGATGAGAAATCATCACACAGATTCTGTACCTCCCGCTTTGCCCTGTATCCGACAGGCGTAAAACGTATGTAGCAACAGTTTCATTTTGGTATTATTCCTGTTCAATATATGTAGGAGACGTCCCTGCTGGATATTTTGTTAGCGTCAGATCGATTTTCAGCGAGAGGAAAAAAAATACACACACAGAATAAATAACTCAACGTGAACACTGCTACTTCCAGGTTGACAACTGGGCCTTTCGTCTGACTGACCTATGATGCCGAAACGTGTTATATATATATATATATATATATATATATATATATATATATATATATATATATATATATGCAAAAATAACAGGGATTATTTCAATATACTACCATTACCTTTTACAGTCAGTGCTTGGTGAATTTCATGATACCCTCACGGCATACATAATTATTATTTTGCACGTGGGTCAAAGATTCCGTCGAAGTAATTTCTAACACACCACGTAAGACCACACTGCGTTGGCAAACGTAGTTTCATGTTTTCAAAATCTATTTATTAAGTCTATGGGTTTGGTTAAATATATGTTCAAGTGCCCCAGATATAAAATTAAAATTTAATCGTTATTATCTTGTCTGATTACGAATTTATATTTTAAGGCATCTCAACAGATATTTGCTCGTGTTTCTGTAAAATGGGCATACATGGGTCCGATTTCTTTGACATATGGTGACAGGGATAACGGTTATTATGCCTGTTTCTGTACATTCATATTATGAATTATATTATTCATTCATTCAACATTTTAACTTAATGAAGCGTAACTTTATTTATTTTAAAGGAGCTGCGTAAGAAGCATGTGTGGACGTTAGAATAGAAGGATTAACATTAACAGATATTAATTCACTAAGCAAAGGCCTGATATTTTAAGTTTTCCCAAAGTGTACACTTTGGTGTCTATGCTGAGTTAGCGGAATACTATGGCAGCATTGTTCTTGACTGACTTGCTTGCAATATTGAATTATTACTTTTACTATCAGTATGTGCTTTATGTATCAGCCTGTGGTTAATTTCTGTACTTCTGCATCTGCCCGATGTCTTTTGCTTTAAAACTTTTACTGTCATTCCAGACAACACAGAACGCAGACGTACTGACAGCAGACGTTCAAAAGAAGTGCCATCATGGGGTGAGAAAACGTCATTATTTCATGTCTATACGTCATCACATGTAGCTTTACCGGTTAGCTTTTGAATTTCTTAGCCTGATTGGCGAGAGTCTACATGTATGTGGAGATTAACATTTGCAATTGTCTGTTTGAAGAATATTGTCGTTGTGCCGTGCGCAGTTTACCCGAAAGGATGTTATTTGTGTTGTTTACCATTTACCAATGACCCGTATTACAAATGCACACACGAAGTAGGTTTTCATCATTTTGACACATGGATATTCCTGTTCAAGCATGGAGCATGGTACCTGTTTGATCCACTCAAATGCGCTATAACGTGATCAAATTGGATTTTCTCTTGCATGGTTCATAGTTCGATGTTTTATTAGGTGCATGAATGACGTCAGCATGAATATTTTCTCCTCAAATAAATATTTTCTTTTCTGCAACTTTTTTCCTTTGTGTTTCGTACTTGATGATACGGAACTAGCATAAAGTATATGTATGCCACCAAGAACAACTTAATCTTGTCATGTGACTTTTGGCTAACACTTTACCCTCGATAATTGACAAGAGGAGTGTTCATTACAAACAATCCAAGCTTCTATAAACAAGAACCTGAAAGAATGGTCTACTGTAAACTGTGTTAATTTCCCCTCATTTGTAATCCAATTAATTTCCTTTCCCATGATAAATAATTAAAGAATGACAGAATAAATAAACAAAATCATTAATATTATTTTGGAAATTGAAAAGGAAAAAGTTGAACAAATCTGTTGAAAATAGCTGTTTAAATGTTTCTCTTCTTTCTCAAATGTTTACCTCCAGAAAAACGTGCAGGGTCAATACTACGACTGACGGGTTTAAGTGGAAGCCGCTGGCGGAAAACGCTTGTCTTTCAAATTACATGTAGTTCAATAATATATCCTCCAATAAAATAAAAAAGATATTAATAGGTTTGCAAGCTGAAGTTTCAGTTCCAACTAAAAGTGATTTTTTGGCTGTGGGGTCACGAATGTCATCACTGTTACATTATGAAATCGACATTTTTCCAAATGGTTACCAGCAGCTGGCGGAGATAAGCCGTGTAAGAAGCCAGTTTATTGGTTTTACGTTTCTACTGATCTTCCAGTTCTCAATTCTGCAGATGTTTGCAGCTGACCTTGCATGTAAAAACGCTGTAATAAATGGTCAGGATGTTTTAGTATGAAGTGTCACACATGCCTGCTAGTATCAACAACCAAAATAACGTGTTTAGTATGACACATGCTTTACGCTGATGCACGAAGACTCGATGTGGCTGCTGTCTGATTAAAATGGTTGCACCAAGTCAAGACCATTTTTAATTTGACGTTTTTATGATGACGAGCGCCTCCGACGGCGCCCCAGGCAACAATTCAAATACGTCATAAAGAAAGCAATGTGATTGATGGGGGGGGGGGGGGGGGGGTGGTAGGAATGCCTGTTGCACAGGCACCAATTCAGCAAACAACACAAGTAAGGTAAATGAGAAGCACGTGCCCACCTTTTATTGGGACATGCTGACAATGTCAGGGCACTGACAGCAATTGTTCCGTTCCATATTTTGACAGTTCTTGTTAGGACATCCCAATTGTTATGGAAAAATAGCTTTCACGTTGTAGGCGAAATTAGGTGCCAAAAAGTCCAGCAGCACAACAGGCACACTTGAAGTTTTTCAATGCCAACAGCGACTAAAGTCGATCTACTTCAGCCGAACTGCTCTCAATTATTATAAGGATGCTATAGATTCATTTTCCTTGTAAAAAGACTTTTCATTCGTATACCAGCATGCATATAATACAGATTGATTATTCAAATATGTAACAACGCCTTAAAAATAATAGTAATATTCGGCTCAGTGTGAACATGGATATGACTTTTTAAAGAGCCAATTTTATTCAACTTACTAGTTGGGAGCAGCACTTTGCTACTTTTTATACAGGGAAGCCTCCGTTCATGCGGGTATTCTCCGTATTGCTGTATTCGGAGACATACACTGAGTGGGATCAGGTTGAGCAATATATTTTTTTCATAGGTTGAATTACTTGCTCAGAACCCAGTGGTAAAAACCTACCAATATATCCAGCCCCCCAACAACATATTTGCGCAAGACGGTCCCTTCCATTCCGTTGGCCTCTTCATGAACCAAAAGGCCAGAGAGTGTCCACATTTATCGGTAGATTTGGTCCAGTACAAGGTTCACTGCCCATGATATGGGAAAGAACGATTTTGATGTTTTTTTTTTCGACAAGATGAAATCAAACAGGTAACTTTGGTGCTGGCTGCGAGAAGCGGGGGGGGGGCATTTTAAGGTAAATCATGGGTCTTATGGCTTCGTTTTAATGAAAAAGCAAATATTTGCCATCCTGTTTTCCATTGCCAGGTTAAAATAGCCCAATTGATATTATACCAGTGAGCCAGACAAAGCCTTTGAAGTACTACTAATCAAATGTTCTGTCAAAGATCATTGCCAAAATCCACAGAGGAAGGCAACATGTTGGAGGTTTAAACAGCTGCATTATTAGCACTAGGCATTCTACAAGGTTGCTCAAAAGAGCAATGTATAGGTAAATACGTTCGCCCTGCACATTTTAACGAGCACCTCGGGACGTTTCGACTTTTTTTCAGGTTAAAAAAATACCCCAGGGATGGCGTTACAGGAATTAGATGAATTCAAAACTTAAAAACAGTTTCCTGGCGTACACCTGCCTCTGTGTACGACCAGAGACCAGCAGTTTGTAGATAGGAGCTAAACTGGCATTTGTACGTTGGGGAAATATATGAATATCGTATACAACATGGCACAATCCGCACAACACGTAGCCTATATGGCGAGGCACTTGCAAAGCATTTGAAAAAGTCCACCAATCTCACTGACATGCCTCCTTATTTCTTTTCTTTATATGTTTTAAAGGTTCCCCCTCCCTCCAACATGTTCTATTTCTCATTTAGCCTGTCTACAGAAAGATAACCGGTATTTCGTTGGCGTTCACTTATATGTGCAAGTGCTGAAAAATACCTGCCTGCGCAAGTTACAATATGAAGGCAACTTTCACACAATTACACTCTCATGGATCACCGTTTTGTAAACATTCATCCTATACTCTAACGTGGTTTGCGGTTCTAATTGTACGTTTTAGCATTCCGGTTCAATACAAGTACATGTCCAATATGTGTTTTGTGCCATGTAGCCTACAAATGCCAGACTAGCCCCTACAATATGAGATCCCTCAGAAGATGAAATTCTAGTCACGAGCAGTTTGGAAAGACATTACCCATATTCATAAATTTTTACCTAACAATGACAGCAAAGTCAGTGACAGCAAAAGGCAGAAATTCAAGGATTACCAAAACATTAATGTTCATCTCCAAATACCAATGTCAAAATATAATTTTCATTCCCGATTTGAGACAGGCAGGCACCAACAAAAGTCACCTGGCGGCCTCAAATAGGTCCCCTGAACCTTTTCAACACTCTCCATCAACCACAGACTTTTTTCCAAAACAGAAAACCCCAGCCACTCAAAATAATAAATTCACCTCTTGCGCACAAGACAAAAAGAGACATAGCGGACTACCACCCTTCTGTTCTCCTTCAGGACCTGTCAGTCAGCTGAAAAGATAAAAGAAGAAAGTAGACCTGCATCGTTTTCATGACATCTGTGAATCCGGAACATTATAAAAACTCTCTACCTCCATTATACCTATAGGTCGGGGAACACAGCCCATGAAACAACATAGGCATAATAAAGTATTAATGAAAGCTTAGGAAGATATTACCGATATTCATAAATAAAGGATTGTCATGATGCGTCTTAAATATATTATTCCATTAACACTTGGTTCCTGGTTATCGTATAACAATATTTGAGTGGATAATTACAATTTGGAAATATGCGTGTTTGTGATTTTGATTGTGAGGCACAAAAGTAAATATATAAATTTTTTCATGCTGTAATAAACTATATGTAACAGAACTTAAGACAGGTAACTGATTTCAGGCAGGCAGTTACCCACGAAAGGCAACTGGTGGTGTTAAACCTGTCCTCACAACCAGTGATATATTTTTCATTAGCTACAGACTTTAGTTCTTTATCAAAACATATAGGCCTGACCACTTGAAACCCAAATTCCATTTCTTGTGTCAAAGATAAAAAGAAACATAATGGAGCTGCCACTCTGATGTTTCTGGGCCTACCACTCTTTGGTATTTCTGACATGCCAGTCAGCTGAGCTGACAGCAAAAGAGGAAAGTAGGCCAACATCGTTTTCGTGATATTTATGAATCTGGAATTCAAAAAAAATGCTCTACCTGCATTATAACAATAAGTCGGAAAACACAGCCCATAGCACAACGTTGCCAATGAGGTAATTATCAAATGGTTTAGAAATAAAGTACCCATGTTCATAAAGTTCATACAATGGGAGCAAAGTTAAATAGGCCTACTGCAAAATGCAGCGATTCAAGAATATGAGACATGCATTTTAGTTTCCCACCACAGAGCACGGGGATCAGGGATGGCAATCACGGAGGACACACGGGCATATCATGGTCACAGACAGGGCCATATTTTTTTCTCACAAAATTACTGTCTTGTACAGAAATTTAAGTTTACAAATACACCAAAGTCATAATCATTTAGTGCTTCCTAAATTGGTTTCATGAAAAAGTTTCCATCTGCCTGTGCTAAGTATTCTTTATTTTCAAAATATTAGTAATGTTCCGCTTTCCCGTCCAAGCAGCGGCCCGTATTTCGCCAGGCGTGATGGTTACTATCAGACAACCAAGTATGCATTCGTGGCAGTAAATTGATATCCATGCCTCGCATTAGTGAAACATCAACATGCATCTTCCAATACCAATGTGTGAAGAAATAAACTTTAACGCACAGTACCCGTTTTTTTTTTTTTTTTTTTTTTTGAAATATGATAATTAAATGGCCAAATTTGATGGAATATGCAAAAAAGTACATCTCAACAGTATCTTGGTCATTTTATGTTGTAGTGAATACTCACAATGAATGGATTGCATGGTTGGCACCTTATGAAAGAACATCGTTTTCCAGGAAATCATTCAATCAGAGCTGAGAAAAATGTCAACCGAGCATTTAAGGTCACAAAGCTGCTGGGCTTAAAGTATTAGTTCTGTGTGGCACAGAATATAAGACGCGAGGAGGGTATATCTCAGCAGATTGTTAATTGCACATGTGACGTTTTGAGGTATATCTTATCAAATGCACATCGTTGCCTAAGGCGGCGAATAGATATTTTCAACATACATTGCGGCTGTAACATGCTCTAGGGATAACATTATTACCTAGGTATATGCCTAAGAAGCTCGTACTTTTGATTAAATAGTAATCAGGGTATTAAATAGTGGATAGTTCAACCGTTGGTCAATCAAATCCCCAATCCTCATCAGTGAGTCCTTCCATTTGCGGATTGCAGTTAAAACGTCTCGTGTCCAGGTTTCATTAGCTTCCTGAACAGTAACAGGTCTGCGTCTTGGCGCTGCGGGTCGAGGAAATCACAGCTAGAACACAGAATGACACGCGACTAAGAATCGGATTGGAATATATGAAGGCCAATGGCCAACAGCATAGAGGGAGAGTGATCTATGATGTGGCCGGTTGGCCAAGTCCACCAACATTAGTTTTGCGTGGAAGTTGTGTCCGTCTGCAGAAAGGAAAGGTTTTGACAGCTGTGTAAATCTAAATTGCGCTTTCCAAATGTGGATCTTTGGCAGTTTTTATATTATGGGGGAAGAGGGATTGAATGCTACTATCAAATGAACACAAGGATTGCATTACGATGAAATATATATTGGCTGTAAAGTAACCTTTTATAGTGTTGGCCATGTTTCAACTACACTACCTTTGTTCCACAGAAACGCAGCATCATTAGTCCAGTCTCGTCTATTTTTCGAGAATGATCAAGGTCATTCGTCAATAACTTTCTTCTGCGCGTTCTTGTGGCATATTGGCATTAAGCCATTATTACACCCAGAGAGCCCTTTATGAGTAACAAGAGTGTGCTTACGTTTTGAGATCAGATCAGCACTTGCTAATGCAGCTAATCTTTAAAAATTAAAGAATGTTATATGGAACGTTCAGTCCTCAATCACAATGTAACATAAGAGTGATTAAGTCCTTGTACTCCATCATATCGTATCATCATCTTTTTATTTATAGGTCGCCTGACAAACATTTTTTTATGGGGCGGGCACTTTGACTTTATTGAGATCATATAATTGCTGAAAAGTCTTTCCTAAACTACACTTATAGGGAACGTAATTCCATTAGATGGCCAAATAGGCCTACAGTGAAAAATAGCCGCATAGTCATGAATGTCAGCCCAACATGAGTAGGAGCCAGAACTTCAAAAGAACAAAATAACCCAAACATGTCAATTCTCTCTTTGAAACCCATTGCCAATAAATATAGGCCTATATGGCCTACCTTCTGTGAGGAAAACCACATGAACACCTTTTGAGTTGTGTCTAATATGGAGCCAATTTGCCTTTTTGTGTGCTATTAAATTTTGTGGGAAGAGTTTCGTCCGTGACAGGTTTCATATAAAAAAGAAAGCTGCGATTTAAAAAAAAAAATAAAAAAACCTCGAAAGTGGCCAAATTGATATTTCACCACAGCTAGCCACATTCGTGTGCATTTTAATTCAGGAAGTGGCTTTCTCCATTCAACCTGTTGGGTTCATCTGGTGACCAGAATGAAATGTCTCTGTCTTCGGATTTTTTTTACGTCTAGTTTCACAAAAAAGAGCAACATGCCGTTGTTAATGAGAAAGACTTACAAATTTTTAGTTATCCACGCGTCCATTCAGCATTTTTTCTCGTAGTGTGAAGTTCAACTAGGCCTACTGTAGACCTTAATTTCTATGTTAAGAACAGTCAAGTGTTTTCCGGTGACTTGTAACTTGAACAAGGGACAAGCGTCACCTAGCATGTCTGCCTGACGAGCTGATCTGGTTTACAGTGTCAGGGCAGGGTCATGGGGTTCTTATGCGAGGTCTTGGTAGATCAATTTCACCTGAACTACGGACATCTAATTAAGAGTTCCTACGGCATATGGCTTTGCAAAGTGTATAAATAACATTGGATTCAGAATGCCCAGCTTTGAACCCAACTTCTTGGCCAATGCCAGTGTGTCAGTCAAGAACGTAATTTAGAAGACCTAAGTTTGAGCATCCTGGCCCGACCAGCCCCCACTGAAATACCAACTTAATGGGAATGGAAAAAAGGTGAACTTTCTAACACTATCAATACATACTCTGGTATAAGAAATCCCTGTGACTAGTTCAGCTTCCGCTACCGAAACAGAAATCCTGGCCTGACCGCGGTGATGACGTCACCGGCTAGTCAATAGGATTTGACTCAGTGTGCGTCCATTAGATTACAGAACTTAACCGGTCACTGTGACTAGTTTCGTCATCAACAGAACTGCTCACAGGTACTGCATACTACTGCGATGAAACTTCCAGCAGGCTATCCTGCAAAAGTGGACAACTTCATGCGAAAGAAGACGATTTGTATCTGATTCGAATGTTGTTGGTTTTTTTAAAGTGGGACTTTGCTTATACGCATTTTGGCAACACTCACGAATTTGAAAGTGTTGTCAGATCAATACTTTCAGTTTAAATCGTGGCAGTCACAATACTAATGTGTTTTTGGTCTTTCCCACTCTCTTCGATGACGTTCGATACATTCAAATCCATAAGGCTAAAACGAGAAGTTCAATCAGAAATATAATGTTTTCAGTACTATTTGAATTTGAAATTGTCCAAAATCATAAGCTGCTAATACCTTTTGAGTACGTTTTGTTGGATCACATATGGTAAAATAACAGATCTCGTGAAATTTAAATATACTGTTTAAGAAATTCGCTTGAAGTAGTCTGAATACAAATGTATATTAGATGGTTCAAATTATTATATAATCATTTTGTAATCCTTATTATCACTTTGTATATTTGCTTGTGGAGCAAAAAAATGTCATTTGATGGACAGCAACCATTATAACAGGTTTACAAGAAAAAAGCTAAGGTTCTGCCGTACTCATTTTTCGCACCATAAATTCAAACACAAAGTTGATTTACAGAAGCTTGGAGCAAAAGTGTAGGCCACAAAATACATGGACAGAACTTTTGGTCACTGTATATAAAGCAGATCTTGAAACACAACACGACCGAGTGACATTTGTTATCAGACCAAATTGATTTACTTTCTAGCTTCCAAAATTGGAGATTTTCCTGCGAATGTTTTTGGAATTTGATCAGCATTAATGAAATAAACTTATAGGCCTATGTTCCATGTAAATTGATCTGTAGGGAGCTGCAAAACAATTCGACTTTGTGTTTGGTCTTTTCGGGACGATAGCACATAAAAAAGATTTATTCAGAATCAAATTTTGACCTGAAGTATGTTAGAATCGTGCCGGATCTGATGCCTGATTGAGTCAATTAGATATTCCAGTTTCAAAACAATGTGGTATTCATTCCAATTATTTTGTTCATTACCGAAAATACAATCGGATGGCTTCAATTCAAAACGTCTTAACCGTTTGTGCTCACTCGATCAGGCCCCAATCACATGCTGCTTCATTAACGTTTTTAAGCATTCTATACAGCGTCAGTATGTGGCTTTAATTAAGTAATTGTAGTGTACTCAGCACACTGTAACTCAAAGGCACAGGAATTAGCTAGATGAATTTTATTTTAGATATTACAAAGTGCAGACTCTTTAAATGAAACTAATTGTCTTTATTTTCTATTTTTACCACGGTGATGCAAAGCTCAAATTCAAATCCAAAAGCATACTTTTCTGCTTTTATTGCAAAATATTGCTCTACACCACAAACACACACACACACACACACACACACACACACATATATATATATTTATATATATATATATATATATATATATATATATATATATGTTACATTCAAGAACGGCACTGAAGTGGTACAATGAACTGAAGCATAATACATACAATACCAACATAAAGTTAAGGCTTCCTGTGAGATGCAAGTATTGTAGAATCTCCATATTAAAACCCGCATTAAAAATAGCTCTCCTCTACTAAAAGTTATCTTTTGGCAATTCGCCTTTAATTCATTCAAATTTTATTCATTTGTGTTCCCTATAATTAGTGTGAGCCCTAACACCTTTTCTTTGTACGAAGGCTGGGTGAATGAATGGTGATTGCATCCTCCGCTCTTCTGGAGGCAGATCTGTACCCTCCCATCAAATCATGCGAGGGATTGTGAATACACTGTCTTATGTACCAAAGGGTGTCAATTTAATCCCACTTGTATAAAGTCAGGGTGCGCAATGTGCTGACATGGCATTGTCTGTTTTTCATGGTGTTACATTCTACTTCTGCAGTTCAAGGCCCCTCACACCATCAAACTTGCCTTCCTGTTGGTCGATAGCTAGCATGTTTCAGGGCATCTTTTATCTTTTTACCCCTTTATTAATTTGCTTTCCAAAACGAATAATTAGGAATACTCTGACATTATAAGCCTTCAATTTACAATGAGTCCTGTGGAACGTTTCAATTGAATGGAAATAGTTCGGTATTAGCATGGTTTTGTTTTGCCGTGCATGTCATAGGTCTCCAGACTATAAATTGGAGAAAACTGTATCCATTTGCAATGCAATGTAGCAAATAATGCTACTTGGCAATTCTTCTATTAACTCTTACTTGCTTTTGATGCAAACTTATCAGCAGGAAAGCAGATTTGATGCATCTGTAATGTTTAACCAATCGAGAAAGAGCAATACTGGTATGTTGGTAGTTGATCGCACGATATACATGATGTGTATGCAATTGGAAATGAAAGGAAAACCATTCGCTGCCATTAAATTCTGCTTGATCTGGTAAGACAAGCATACGTCTGGTTGAATTTGAGCTTGTCGGAACACTAGACAGAGAGATATGGTTCAATACTATGCCCACATTACACCAAGTCACAAAACGCTACTTGGGCCAGTGACTCAATATTAACGTGTGCAGTGGACCTCTTCCGACTTGAACATTAGATATATATGATTATTAGCACACTAGTATGTGAGGTAGCTCATCGAAATACAATGCATCTACTCACATTATGGTAATAAAGGAGGTGATAGTCTACATTTCTGAATAGTACATCTGGTAACCGGTAAATGAATAACTGTCAATGTCAAATGAAATCTGTGGTAAGTGTCATGTACTCAATGGAACATTCGATTACTTATTCTCGTGCATTGTGCAGCATACCGTCCCACAAGGTACAGGAATCACTATGTCTGTGTGCCAACACAGACATTTATTTCCTAAAACATCTTTCCTTCTTTCCACCGCTGTCTTGTCCACAGATTTTTGGCTATTGCTAGAAATCTGAGCTGTAAGTATAAGCTTTGGGAGGCTTGGTCCTGCAGCAAATTATAAATAAATAGGTGTCCCCATCACAAAGCTCTAGGTCATGAGGCTTCATAAGAAAAATCATTGTGGCTGGAGCCATCTCAGTCAGCCCTTGATCCCAAGAGACCATCGAATCCCTGCAATGTGATATCGCCCATCACAAATAGTGTAGGGGTGTGAGATCTGGTTTCACCACTCGAGGCTCAACAATCTTCCAGTCCACAACAGCCATTTCATGTTTTAACTTTATGGATCTCATAGTCACAAAACTGGTATGCAGATCAATTCAAGGAATAAGCCTGGGTATAAAATTAAACAAAAGATGTAACATTTTAATTTATATAAATAAGGGGAGCACAGATAATCAAAATTTTAAATATGCTATTAGTTAAGTACTGTTACCTCTTGACCACCATTGCCTAGACCTCTGTGTCTGGCCCACAGCACCTGATACAATTGAGTTGGGACTCAATTGTTCTGAAGACCTGGTGGTCCCAGTGACACTACTACTCAGTTCCTGTGGAAGTAGGGAGTGATCTCCAGTGCACATGCACCCTTATTCTTCCTTTCTCTTTCGGCACTATTTCAGGCTTGCTTTGAGAGTTGGGAGCTCCAATGACTTTTGTCGGGAGAAACTGTTTTAGCACTGTGCCACTACCTCTACTGCATACTTTGTTTTTAAGCTCTCCTAGTCTATTCCAAGATAGGGACAGCGTATATTTGACCTGAAGATCCTCTTAGAATTGTGGAAGTAGGGCTGGCCTTGGGTCAAAATGGTTCTTTTCCAAGATGGCATCTGGCGGGTTGAATCACAGATAGAGGGAGGATAATGGCACACAGGCAATTGCTGCCTAGCAGTGTGTTGTGGGTGTAGAGCTGGAGACTGCTACCTTCTTCTTTGTTGGGTAGAGAGCAGAAGGTGTACTCACAGAACCATTTCATGTTAGCCTGGGATGTTCATGAGCACTGTTACGGTTGTCACCAGTAGCTTGGCCACAGGTGTTCTCGTAAAAATGCAAACAGGTTTTTGCTAGATATTCAGACAACAAGTGGCTGCTCTACAAGCAGTCCTGGAGGAAGATAGAGAGGGCTAGGCATAAGCATGCTGCTAAATGCCAGGTTGAGTCTGATTCCACTGAGTCTTCCACCCTAGTGACACCACTATAGAAGTGGTAGCAAACCCATGCAGCTCAAACCCAGGCTCAGGTAGTGCTGCATTTTCACGGGAAAAAACCCCCACCCCATCACCTGTGGGGAATAAGGAGAAGAGGTGGCATAGTCACAAGTCAGGCTGCAAGGAGTCCACTCGTGAGCACTTTAGGTGATGACAGACAGTTCCTTGGCCACTGATCCAAGACTCTTGGCAGTCTTAAAGGTGAAGGCGAATAACCAACAGTTGCAAATGGATCTGATCGGGCAACTGAAGCCCCCCCCCCCCACCCATGCCAGCTACTTCAGATCCCCATCTGAAGAGGCAGGCAAATCACATCCTGGATATTCCGGTTCAGACCTGTCAGTCCAAGCACTCAAAACCCAAAGCAGTCCCAGCAAATCCATGATGGGTACCTGAGAGTCCCCATCCAGGTATCCCAGAACCCCAGCTGATTCTGCAAGCTCCTGAGTGTGAGACCTCAGGTTGAATGTGTAAATATCCTGGAGCACCTGAATCCCACCCAGCCCATTCCCCAAGCTCCCAGATCCACGACCTTGATTTGAACGTCCTGCTATCTCCATGCACTGGAGACAGTACCCAAGTCTGTGGTGGTGTGCAGCTGTAGAGAGCTTAAGGGCCTTTTGTCTCCTGTGGTTGTGGCCCCATATCCTGACCCGAGTGCCAACTGTGGCACCTCCAACCCTTTTGCTGGCAGTGCTGGCTGCTGTCTTCCTGGGCCCTACCTGAACAAAGCAGCTGGCGATCCCACTGCCCTTCCTTTGAGCCAAGCATCCTGCCCCCATCCTTGGAGGGGCGAGCAGAACACAACCTTTTTGAGAATGAGCAGTTGTGGTTGGAGTTTTTTTTTCTATATCCAAACCAGCTGGTAATCCCACCATGGCGGAGTTGGATGTTTTGGATGACCAGCTTGTTGCTTCCATTCTCAGCCAGCTCTCACTCAGCCTGCAGGCTCTTGAGTTCTCACAACTCCTGCAGGTGCCCTCCAGCTAGCATACCCCACGGGCTCATGGCTGCTGTGGCTCCTGCCCTGATCCTCATGGAAGTCCCACTTTTTTGCCCCTTGTGGGAGGAGCAGATATGGGCTGCGGAGCTGGCAGTTACAACATTTGCAGAACGTGTTGGCCCCCAATGCAAGGCATGTACAGTGGATAGTCATTTACAAATGAAAATATATTAATATAAAAACAGGCATGGATGCCATTATGGTAAATGACAAACAAGCCAAGAATCTGGAGACAGTGCAACAGAAGGCAGCTTATTCATCAATATATTTATGCATAAATGTCCATGGCTGCCTACTATTTATGGTATATGTATATAGTAACACATAGCCAGTTCCAATTCAGTGTGAGTATCAGCACAGAGAAGTAATTATCAGTACGAGCAATAGTGAGTACTGATATGAAAGTATGGAGTGCTGATACACTTACATAGAATAGAAGCACCAATAAATATATGACAATATTTTCATATGCTGTGAGTTTATTTATAGTCAGTAGGTCCATCAAGTATACATGTATGAATATGATAAACATAACTCCGCACTTTCATATCTGTACCCGCTCTCACTTGCACTGATATTAAGTTTTCCGTGCTGATACTCATATACTAATATGGAACAGGCCATACGTTATTATATACATATTATTAGGTGATATGACTGTCTGCAGGGCTCAGCAGCAAGTGTGAACATGAACCTCTCCATAAAGAAGCAATGATATGGAGGAGCGTTACTTCAATAAGCTATTTCGGTTCCAAACTATGGACTGAGTCACAAGCTATCCCTAGTGCAGTTTTGTGAGCAACGGATGCAAAGTGTGCTGAGGAATGCTGTTATCACAGACAAAATTTCAACTGAGACTGCCACATAACATCTAGGCTTGCCAGTATTTGAATGAAAGTTCTTTGCATTGAGCATGTGAATAGTACACTGGTTACTATGACTTAAATAATCGCAGCTTGATTCGCTCACTGTGGTGAAAGAGTAAATATTTTTGAAGTTGGCTTTGTGACACCTTCTGTTGTGTGATCAGAGGGATGCAAAGCTGTCCAGGTTCAACGATACATTGAAGCAGGGAAGCGTGAAAATTCCCAAAAATCCATGCATATAGTGCTAAGTTAGATCACAGCTGGAACACAATTGTGTTAATTATGCTGATGTGATATATTGACCATACTTTTCTTGTTCCAAAATGATTTAAAACGTGAAGATTTTTTATAATCAGAAAATATATATATATATTTAAATGACTGGTTCTACTGCTATATGCTTTCATATTTTAAACCACTTCGAAAAAAGCAAAGTATCATTTAAACTGGGGATCCAACAAATGCTCTGACTCATAGTTATAGTAGAGGTAGAGTGTGTTTATAATGTTCCAGATTCATAAATATCACAAAAACGATGTAGGCCTACTTTACTCTTTTACTTTAAACTTAGCTGACTGACAAGTCGGGAGAACTAAAAGGTGATAGACCTAACAGGTCTCTTTTTATGTTTGGCAGAAGAAATGAAATTTGTGTTTTTGGGTGTTTAGGCCTATACATTTTGGAAAAGAATTAGTGTCTGCAGTTAATGATGAATATTTCTAAGGTTGAGAGGACCGGTTTAAAACCACCAGTTGCCTTTTATGGGTGACTGCCTGTCTCAAGTCAGGAGTGAAATTTGTTTCTTTACATTGGTATTGGAAGAGAAATGGTGATACTTTGGCAAGTCTGGAAACTCTTTGCGGTCATTGTTGGGTTTGGAATTAATGAATATGGATCATGTATTTCTGTACTATTTGAAAATTACTTCATTGGCTATGTTGTGCTGTGGGCTTTGTTCTCCGACTCATAGTTATAGTAGAGGTACAGTGTGTTTATAATGTTCCAGATTCATAAATATCACAAAAACGATGTAGGCCTACTTTACTCTTTTACTTTAAACTTAGCTGACTGACAAGTCGGGAGAACTAAAAGGTGATAGACCTAACAGGTCTCTTTTTATGTTTGGCAGAAGAAATGAAATTTGTGTTTTTGGGTGGTTAGGCCTATACATTTTGGAAAAGAATTAGTGTCTGCAATTAATGATGAATATTTCTAAGGTTGAGAGGACCGGTTTAAAACCACCAGTTGCCTTTTATGGGTGACTGCCTGTCTCAAGTCAGGAGTGAAATTTGTTTCTTTACATTGGTATTGGAAGAGAAATGGTGATACTTTGGCAAGTCTGGAAACTCTTTGCTGTCATTGTTGGGTTTGGAATTAATGAATATGGATCATGTGTTTCTGTACTATCTGCTAGCACAGTAGCAGCTAAGCTCTGTATTCAGGTCACCCCGAGGCCAGTGAAGGCACTCTGGGGTGACCTTGGGTATTACTGACACTCATTTGTCCCTTTGTTTGGTATCAATTATGTAGAGATATACTTGATGAATAGAGGGTCACAGCCATCTTGCACCCAGTGTTGGCCTCTTGGTTGTTTGATGAGCAAACCTCCCTGTCTGTTGCAGGTGTTACAACTTGTATTTTTTGTTATTTCTTGAAAGCTGTGGGATGAGACCTGTTCCTCATGGGTACTGTAGTATGTGATCAGTTCTTGTGTTTGTGGATTTTCTCTTTTTATGTGATAAAGGAACAAAGACAGTTATGTTTTACCTTTTTACCTTTGAGCTATTGCTATAATAGCGCTTTAGTGATTGGGAATTATCCCAGGCCGTGGCCTACTTTGAAGTGTAAGTGAAAACATGCCGACATCATTTGAGACATAATTCCATTTGGGTATAGATCTCGACCTGGGAAAAGATTTTTAGGATGGTGGCCCTAAGTTACCGACAAACAGAAGAGAACCATTTGGAATACCAGAGATAAACAAATAATTTATTGGATTTTTATGGAAAATTACAGGCAGATTTCCCCCTGTTTCAGGAAACCTTTGAACTCTGTTTGCCTGTGCATGCGGTGGGCCATGCGGTTTGCAGATGACTTTTACATCATTATGTGTCTGCTTCATACAGAAGAAGTATGTATCAGCCTGTATGAGGCATCTATATAAATGTTGTGTATGACCAATACATCACACTATTGCTCCATGCCCACTGCCTGCCTTCTGATTTCTGTCGTGTATCGTAGTATACACGGTCTGAAAGATAAAAGAAAATGGGACTGCTCATGAGGCAAGCATTTTAATTTTCTCAACTACAATAGAACTTTATAATTATATTTTTGGGGGTAGTTATTGTCACGTGGAATGTATCATCTCTCTTTTTCTTACTACTGCCATCTGTCTCTTGGAAAAGTCAGATAAAAGTGTCTCATGAGTGGTGTGAGGAGCCCCAGGGATTTCCTGAAAGAGAAAAAAGTCTTCCTGTCCTTGCCCATACAAATATGAAAAAAATACTTGTTAAAATAGCTCTCTTTTGTTTGTCGGTAACTTGGGAACTCCATCCTTGATACATTTTCCCAGTTTGAGATTCATTCCTAAGTGGAATGACGCCTCCAAGGATGTCGGCATATTGTCACTTACATGTATGCTGTCAAAGTAGGCCATAGCCTAGGATAATTCCTCATCACCTAGATCTGTATCACCAATTCCAAATTCCATTGGTGCGCCGGTTAAAATAACGCCGCTGATTTATTGCTGTGTGATCTGAACTGATACACGTTTTTTGTCCGTGGACTGTTCCCACAACTGGACGTATAGAGTGTTATGATGTGGGGGAGTTTTCCATGCCAACCAATGTTTATGCAATTTCTGTATGTCCTATGTTAAATTATATATACCATACTGTGTGTCTTTGGTCTAGAGAGCCACTCGATTAGCACACCATATGTACTATTTTGGTGATCCAGGTTAAATAAATATGTTAAAACTAAACTAAACTGGATTCTGGATCTGCATTCTGTGAGTCATTTGACTTGATATTTCATTATAACTAATTGCCTTTCAAGATTCCCACCAGACGACCACTGTTACCGAGTTCAACATGTCAAAGAAACAGGGTTCAAATTAGTCCAATGAGGGTCAGTCTAAACCTAAGGTAACTGACCGTAACCAGCCGATTTTTGCGGCATCTGGGCTATGGTTACGCCCTTGTTTGTCGTCCATGGGGAGAGTCCTCCTATGGCAAGGATTCGCAGCAATGATCATGCTTTCGTGTTTTTGCGGATATTTTGAACAACCCTCGGGTCCAATCCATGTTGAAGATTATAGTCGCCTGTGCAATTGAGTCAAAGTTGTCATACCTTACTAAACGTGTTCAAAGATATTTAAAGACTGAACACTGGGAATTCTAACTTACAGTTTAAAGTGGCGCTGACCTGGAGACTAAAGTAACGGAATTGGACAGAAAAATGCCAACGACGCTGAGCAATATAGTAGGAGGAACTTCCTGTGTGTGTTGGGTAATGACTCTGAATAAGAAAATTAATATATACTATCGAAATTTTCAATCATGCCAGAAATCTTGGTTGAAAATCTTGGCAAAAAGGTTAGTGAGACCGATAGCAATAATTGTCAGGTTTGTGACTTACCGACAGAGGTGTTAAAGTGCGAGAAAGAAAAGTAACGGTGCATTTGTATCTGTAGAACTCACCAAAAAACAAGTTGGCATCAAGTTGCCACTCGCAAACTGAGGAGGGAGACGAAAATTCATTCTTTTTGGTCCATCGACGGCAGGCTGTATATTTCGGGAACTTAGCCCGTGGGGTGCTTCAGTCTCTAATAGTGTCTTGTGCAGGTCCATGAATTGGGAGACTTAAATTATAGTTACTGATAGCTGACTTGTTTCACATGCACTACAGTACTGCTTTAACTATGAGTTTTATCTCCCATATGTTATCATTGGTCGTTCTATAATTTGTGCTACTTGTTGGTAGTGGACTTATATTGTTTTTCTAATGTTGTTCCAGTCTATTGCAGTATGTTATTAAGTCAAAGTCCCAAGGACACTTTTACTAATGCTTTAGTCCTAACCTTAAGTGTGCGTATGGCTAATTGTGAACTTATATAATTACCTCTCACGCACTTTATCTAATTAATGTTTACATCGTAATATTTTGGGTTACATACAAGCAAAATATTAATGTATACCAAGTAATTTGTGATTTAGTATTTCACGCACATGTATGTGCATTCCATGTTGTTCTTTGGTATGATTCATGCAGTACACAGCCCAGTGCTCTAGCTTCATCTAGGGTTTACGTTCGTCAAATATTTTCTACTTCCTATGTGTGCCGATTACAAAGTAAATTACTCGACTTCGTCAAATATCTCGACTTGTACTCAAAGGGTTTATGCCACACGGGGTTTAAGCCATCTTCAATTAAATCCTATATTTCACTTACATAATGGGCATATCCATTAAAAAATAAAGAGCCCTTATTTGGCTCTTCTACAACTGGAATGGCATTCTTAAATAAATTTCTGCTCCATCCCATCAGGATTGCATGATCATGTCACCTCTTTTCCCCCTTTTTGACACTGCTTCATGCACTCATGTTAATTTTTTTCCAACTTACGACACACTTAGCTGTTACAGCCTTATGTCCCATGCTACGATCTGATATTCACCCAAATCCTGGGCCGGGCTCAATTCAGCGTACCATTTCTTTATATCTGTCATGCCTATGTACGCAGTTTGAAAAGTGAAGGCAAACTCAATGAACAATATGCTTACTGTCAGTTTCTAAGAATTTAGACATTATCATCCTGTCTCATACCTGCCTCGACAACAGTTTTCCTGATGAGCCCTTAACGATTCAAGGTTTTCAACTGTCTCTGCGCAGACACCGTGTACATCGCACCGCGGTGTGGGGTGGCCGTTAATGCCAGAAACAACGTGCCCCCACCGGGAGGGGGGTCACATGCTCAACATCAGGGTGGGTGGGTGCCGCAGACATTTTTATACAATGCCCTATCATAATCCTACACCAGATGTAAAAAGGTACCCTTTCTTAATCCTGTAATTAATCCTGACCGTTTGGGTCGAAATAACTTCTAGCTGTGGGGAAGTCCTATTAGGCGTGTACTACCGCCCACCCGTCGGTCTGCCGCTGGCAAAAATCTCTTTACGGACTCTCTTACATACTCGATAATTTCCGCTATTGAATCGAATTAATCGTGGGGCGCTCATCCTTGTGGGAGACTTTAACGATTTTGTTTTCGATTGTGGGAGTCAACACATAGTGACAGCGAACTAGGCCAGCGTCTCGTTACCCAGTACGACCTGTTTCAATTGATATCAAGTCCTGCTGGGAGTACTGATGTAGTACTCTCAAAGCTGGGTTGACTTTATAATCACTGACAACCCTGGCTATATTCTTCACTCTGGCATTCTCCCACCTGTCTACAATTCCGACCATTCCGTTATTTTCGGCATCTTTTCACTCTCCAAATCGTGACCGTCCCTTCAAAACATGTACCGTCGAGGAAGTCCTTCCACGACGATTCTGTGTCATACTGGTCGGACCTCTGCGTCAGAGCGGCACATCCCCATGACGCTCGGTATAGGGAGTAGTCCCCCCCCCCCCCCCGAATACATGTAAACAATGTATTCTTTGCAGAGACATACTGGCTGGGCCCAAAGATGCGCAACGGATTACTTGTAACATAAGACGGCGAAACTTTGCATGGAATAGATGCAAACGCCTCACCCTGAATCTAGTCTTTACAGTCTATAACAACAAAGAACGGTTTTTCCAGCCCTACAAAAAGTGCAGAATCCCAGTGTGAACGAAATGAAAAGGTCGATGTGTCATTGATTTCAAACTCTTCGTTTGGATCTTGATTCAAAAGATTTAAATCGTAAACAGTGGTGGAATCTTAGTACATCGATCCCCGGTTGTAAAGTTCACACACCTATCACACCCTTCACTGACAATGGCACCGTTATTTCTAGTACTTTTGACAAATGTGAACCTTTCTATTAATAATCCGCCATGTAGTGTAAACTTGCCGCGCAATATGATCCTCTCCAACTAATGGACTTAACCTTCAGAACCGAAGCTCGTCTTCATAATTTTCAAGTTGACGTCTGTAGCGTTGAAAAAATCATACGGTCTCTTAAAAGTAGCTCGGCCTCCGGGCCAGATGTTATTGGCAACATCCTCCTAAAAATATAGGTCCTAACATTGTAAATCACTTACTCTTAGATTCAATATTTGTCTTCAATTTCCGACTCCTTGGAAATAATCTAATTTATGTCCGGTTTTCAAATGAATGAGAGGCAATCAAAATTATTATCGTCCTAAATTCTTGCTTTGTAATTTCTCTTTTAAGTTTTAGAACCCCCAGTGTACAACATATCATACGAGTACATGATCCAAAATAATCTTTTGCCCCCCCCCCCAAACCCCAAACCTTTGGTTTCAAGAAAAATTTACTCTACTATTAACCAACTCATTTATGCTCTGCACGACATCTGCAATGGTTTCGAAATTGGCAAAAAACTAGCATGGTCGTTCTTGATATTTCAAAGGCATTAGACAAGGTCTGGCATGAAGGCATTCTTTTCAAAATGCAGCAGTTTGGTTTTTTTGATCCTGTCGTTAATTTTATCATAAGTTGCCAATAAAACCGTTTGCAGCGGTTACCACGTGGCCATACCTCCTGTTGGCTTCCAGTCGAGAAGGGCGTACCTCAAGGATCTATCTTATGCCCCCTTCGTTTTCAATTTTCCATTAATAACATAATTGATAATGCATCCTGTGATATCCAGCCATTTGCAGACGACACTAGCGTACTCGAGATTGTTCATAACCTACTTACCTCCGCTGAAAGATTAAATATGGATCTTGGCAGAATTAAATTGTGGGGTAGGCTATGGTGGGTTACCGTCAATCCCATGCACTCATCTCCTCCGTCAAGAAAAATAGTCAGCATCATCTGACACCTTACCTTACTGACATGCTTATACCCGAGGGACGCCACAATACCCGGTTGGGTATTACTTTGACCGAAAATATAGATCCTGGCATCCTCATATCACTCGTATTACTAGCAGGTGCAATCGGAGCTCAGCTTTATTACGTCGACTTAAATTTAAACTATCCTGCAAAACTCTTTTCAAAACTGTACTTGACCATGGCGCGTCCAATCCCAGAATACGGAGGTAAAATGTTGCAGTTCATGATGCCCCAGTATCAGAGTAGTCTCATACGCGATCATTTCTCCCCTAATTGCAAATATTTATCTTAGAAATGATCTTGATATCAGACAAGTAAGGTTCAAAACAAATCAATATGATACCTGCTTTCTTCTTTCTAGTACTAGGCAATGGGACAGTTCAACTCTTGATATTATAAAATCAGCTTCTTTAGACATATTTAAATCCAAACTAAAATGCTATACTCTTTGTCGACTTGCAGCCCGATTATTAAATTTAAGGATTTATTCAAGTTTAAATTCACATTTTTTTAGATTTGAAATTGCGCCGTCTTTGTGGGTTGAACCCCCCACCCCCACCCCAACCCAAGATGTTCTCCATTTTTCATTATTACCTGCAATGTCCCCGGTATGCAGAACACAGAACAAAACTCTTGGAAAATGTGCGTCATCTGGCTCCTGGAGTGAAACTTGGTCTTATTACTCAATTGGCAAGTGACATTCTGTGGTCTTGGTTTTGTAAAAGAAAATCCCGAGCTCCCCTCATAAACTAACGAAAAAATCTCGAAGCTGTTCATTTATAAATTTTGGAAACTCGTAGGTTTGTACTCTAAAGTTAACTCCACTCCTTCCGGGGCCACTAAATTGATTTTTAGTATATTTGACGCACACATCAGTAGCTCATATCCATAGCAATCATGTACATAGTAACTTTATACTATGAGTGTTCCCTTATAACTTGCGTGTAATCTTGTACACTTTTGTCATATGTTGTTTTGTACTGTGTATTTTGCATATACATCGTGGGTCTTTCATCCGCTGAGGACCCTCTCGATTAATACAATAGGTGTTATTGCAGCATCCAGCTCAAATAATTATATTCAAACATAATTACCTTTCTGAAAAAAATGTGTTGACCATATAACTTGAAGCAAAACTTGAATTTGGGTAGTAGACCACGTGGAGAGAACAATCAGAATATGTATGCAAATGGCATCTCCTTTCCAAGAGCTATTTAATTCAAGAGCAGAATTTACGTGAGACCAGACAGTTATATCACAAAGAGGGAGCCAACATTGGCTATTACGTCAGGGGCAATAAATAAAGGCGTGACCAGACATTGATAGCTCAGCTTTACCTCGCTGTCAATTTCTGGTCCCCACTTTTTGACCCGTGGTGTAAAAGCCAATGCTGGTTCCTTCTTTATAACTGTTATTTGTATATGTGTATGTATTGTGGAAAGGAGTTAACATTAGTGATATTAGTTTTTCTCCAATACTTTTCCGTTGGAAATAAATTACGTTTAAATGTAAACCCAAGGCAAGGAACGGCCTCCTCTGATGACTTTTGATGACCGCTAGAATGAACCTCTGTATAAATGCTCCATGACACAAATCACAAAAAAATCTAAGGGAATCCCTAGGGGCCTAATTTTGTTTAAGGTGATTGACTTCAGCTGACCTATTCCATGTTTATCAGTCCGTCATTCGTCCGTTCATCTGTTGTCACCAACTAATCGCATTTTCAACTTCTCCAAAGCCGTTGGCCAGGTCCACTTCAAACTTGGCGGGGATCTACCCTGGATGGGTCTTTACCAAGTTTGTATGAATAGTCATGCTTGTTTAAGGTGATTGACTTCAGCTGACCTATCCCATGTTTATCAGTCCGTCATTCGTCCGTTCATCTGTCGTCACCAACTAATCGCATTTTCAGCTTCTCCAAAGCCGTTGGCCAGGTCAACTTCAAACTTGGCAGGGATCTACCATGGATGGGTCTTTACCAAGTTTGTATGAATAGTCATGCGCCAGTGATATTATGGCTTTTTATTATTTTTTTTGGGGGGGGGGTGGTGGTGGTGGTGGTGGGGGGGGGGGGCGGATGTGGGCAAAATCTTATCAACATCTTCTCAAAAACCGCCTACTGAATTGCTTTGAAATTGCATAGGAACACTTCTGCGGGTCCATTGAGCTCAGACCTTAATTTGTTGAAGAGGTGGCACTGCGGTTTCTTTTTTGTCTAATTTTAAGAAAATTTGTGCGTTTTTTGCTTGTCTTGACTGCTCCCAAACTGTACATTGGATCCCTTTGAAACTTATTGGGACCGCACCTGGATTTGATCTCCACCAATTTTTCCCTACTTGGTGGTGCTGTCATTTACTGATTTTACAAATTATCAAAATTCGGAAAATTGGTAAGGCAATATGTACATGTTGGCAATATTGCTGATGATCACAATTAAAGATTACCTTGTTTTCATGCTGAATTTCACAGAGCCACTAAAATCTGTGCATTCAAAGTCAGCTGATCACAAGACTGTCACAGCTTTCTTGTTTGCGATATAGTTGAAGTCATTTCCTATTTCTTGGCGCATGACACAAGTTCGTCTGGTACTGGGCATTTTACGTGCTTCATACAATGTCCAAAATACCACATGCCTGTTAATAAGTGCAACGGTGACATTGTCAGGAAATTGAGATGGTTTTTTTTAAATTTCTGAATGTTAGTTGGCGTCCGTAGTCACATTAATTTTTGAGGAATTGGCCCTTTTTCTCACCCTTCCAATTCATAATGGTGCTGAATTAATTTTCTTGACAGTAGTAAATGGACTACTTCATTTTGCGTGAAAGTACTGTTATAAGATTTCCTCTCAAACTGCTGGCTGTATTGCCTCAAAACCACATTGGAATTCTAGAGGATATGACTTTTTGTCCTTTTGCGAACGTTCTGTGTAAGATTTTGAAGAGTTTTTGAATCAGCGTCATGATCAAGTGCAGTACATGTTAGTACAATGGTAATGAAACCGGCCACATGCAGTAGAAGTGGGTATGATTGTACACAATGACCTTTCAAAGACACGTGTGGGCGAGTGTGACCTATTGTCGAGGTTCAGAATTTTTTGTGAAGATTTTGTATGATGACAGAAGCAAGCTGTAACGTAAACGTCAGTAGAATTTGAAATGTTTGTCGTGATAAGTCGTCGCATTCTACTACATGTGCGCAACCGTGACTTAATTGTAAAAGCAACAGGTTCCTTTAAACAAAATTTAATTTGATGCGATAATTCAGGAAAGACGTAATGAAAAAAACATTATGAAAGTTGGTATGCTTATGTATCTTGACATTTCATCGCACACGATTGCACGATCTGGTAACCCTGGCTTCGTTATCAAGGTTCCACAGTCATATAAGGAAGACGAAATTCATTGTACATCTGAGAATTTATTGCAAATGAGAGCACATATCAAAATACCATTATTAGTTATGAACACTATGCTCCATATAAAGACATAACCTTTGACCCGACATTAGCACGCGAGTCACAGCAGTATTTTTTTAGACGCCATACAGTCCGACTGCAATTTCAATCAAAACAGACAGTTTTCATACCACCCAAAATGGGTTGGGAATGGGTAAATCACCACAGCACTTTAAACTTTCTTTTTAAATGTGGAAGTTTAAGCGAAAGTGTTAAATACTTGCTGTCTGCAGCAATATAATTGTGCTGTATGACCCACGTTACAATTCGTGGACCAGTGAATTATGGGTCCTTTTCATGATGCCAGGCCATCCATTGTTGCTCTACCCACGTTTAAGGCTATATCCTGTTGCTTTTATGGCCACATTCCTTGGAAAGGAGATCCTCGCCTGTGCGGTCATGGTTAGCTACTTTAATTTATATGGCAGCTACCATGAGGTATGTCATGTATTATCATGATAGATCTCCTCATGGATAATAGAATATTTGTAATTTAAGTCAGTGTGGAGAGTTATTTCTCACTAATTTGACGTGGAACAGATGTAGGTCAGCTTTGGAGCATTTGTTAGTAAACGGTTTATCTTCGAGCTTGTATCGAATCATGAATCAAAATGTATTGAAGTGAGTCGTTAGCTCTACACTCAACTTACGTCTAGGTGTCACGCTTGTCTCATTATAACTGTTGCGCCAACGCGGTTGCAAGTAAGCTACTCACATAATTGGACACAAGTAGCTTAAAGGTTACTTAGCATAACTACATGTGCAATGTAAATGAATTTTTTAAACAGTCTCGTCAATGTCAGTGACCGAATTCTAGAGGGAAAAATCTGCAGGTAAATAAATTATTTCACATTTTTTCAACCACCTTTATTCAAAACCTTTTTGACCGTGATTTTGGCTCAATTAAGTATATGTTCCTGTTAACCCCACAGTTATGTACACCAAAACAGGTAAAACATGTCACCTGTAACAACTGAGGAAGGATAAGGCGGAGGAGGAAGAAGAAATGGGTCAGGCAGAGGCGGATTAGAAAAAGAAGGAGAAGAAGATAATACGAGAAGATGAAGCAGCAGATAAGGAAGGAGGAAGAGGAGAAGAAAAAGGAGGGTATGTGGTGTGAAAATGCATCACAAGTCGAAGCAGTTCAATTCTTTGTGTGCATAATGACGTACACTGTATATGATTGGAAAATACTGGTTTCGCTCCTCCCGCTGTGCAAGCAGCGCCCTGGCTGAAGCATCCCACTGCCGGTAGGATACTATTTCAAAATTCCGTTCAAAAGATTAGACGAAAAAACAATATCAAAGAAAGAAGACAAAGCAGACAACACTTAGTGTTGCTAGTCATTTTTGTCCAAGATTAATCGGGAAAGTGTATGATGAGGCTCTGACACACAATTATCATCTATGGTGGTGTGCCTGCAGATAGGTTTTTGTCATGCAAAGGACATAATTCATGGGTCCGCGTTGTTTCATGTCACAACACCAGATGCTGCCCACACCTTGTGAGGAAAAGAAACACTGGTTGTGTAATTACTCCGATGATTTGGTCTCGAACCAAGCCACGGAAGATCCACGACAATTATTACAGCATCTCTTACACAGTCGAGTGCCTGTGGCTGTGCCCAGGTAACAAACTAAGGCTATTCTTTAGAATTAGTCCCCGGGTCGGCCTTTCTTCAGAATCCGCCACCCTGATAGTTCACTTGCCGTGACACTTCCGTGATTATTTAAAGTAGGCGCTTTATTCCGCGAGGAAATCAATGGTGGATTCTAAAGAAGCTCCCAAATTAAACTGAAGCCAAAGGAGGCAATGTGTAAAAGACGAAAGAACATTCATTTTAAACATGTTTCAACAAATGTCCAAGTTGCCTGAGGCCTAACAAAACTATATATGTGATTCCGGTAACCTAACAGACCATACTAAAAAAGGCCCAACCCAAAAATTAATGGAACAAAAAGAGTACTTTTAAGCCGCCCTTTGGACTTTCCTAATAAAAATTGATCGACCCAAGCTGAAAGATTTTATCGAGAAAGTGGCCATCGTGTGCCGTTATTGTGCAGAAAAGTCCACACAAACACAGCATTTTATTTCAAATTGTCTGGTGGGTTAACTTGGGCCAGGGAAAAAGAATAGCTTCATAGCCAGAGTTGTTCGGTGAAACAGCATAGTCCATGTGGTTCGGTGATTGTTATCGTAATATTTCGCAAGGTTTCAGGTGTCCGTTCTCTGAGTTACCATTATCAGGGCAAACGGTCCTTTAAGTTTGTTTTTAGCATGGCTTACTGCCTTAACTTTAATCTACCTGCTTGATTGTGTCTGAAGCAGTTATCATGGTTAGTTAAGAATCCAAATGCGACACGATGGTTTGAGCTACTGCGCCACGAGGTGAGCACCATTTTGAACAATGCGTAAAGCATTGACTGTGGGACAGTCGTACAAAAATACAGTTGATTTGGATGTGAAAGTGAATCGCGGCCACAGCATATAATATATCATTATTGATGCTCTAAAGCGTTTGGAAAATCTATACTTTTGGTTAGATATATTATCACCTTCCTCAACCCCCCCCCCCCCCCCCCGTTCGTCTGAATACTCAGTTACAAACGATTGGGTGCAAATCAACAATGTTCAAAATGGCAGCCAAAGTCGATCAGATAATTTGAAGAGGTATTTTCCAAAATATATGTGTGATTAGTGTCAATGGAAGGTTAATTTGTCGAGTGTACATGTATGTAATGTACAATATATAACCGTTACGGGACTTTTCCAGAGTGAGCATTACCTGAAAATGTAAATACAACGCCACACAGTTGCCAGTTGTAGGCCCCAGGATAGGGATTTCGTGTCAGACACTGATGTCAACCCCAGGCGATGAATTAAGTAGCAGCACAGGGCACACGAGGCGGGACTGCCCGCTGAGTCAAAGATAGAGCTTAGTGGAGAAGGTTACCGTAATAGTGGATACAGGTCCGAAAGTACCGGAGGGTTTTTATGTAAGGGTAAATACATGATTACCACAGAAGTCGTAAAACCTAGCGAGTAAAGTTAGAACTCCAACTGTGGGTTGCTTCCCGCTAAGTTCATTTGTTTACGTAGTGAGATCAACAAAGTTTAGTGAAGGTATGCACCGTAAAAACACATTTTTAGCTATAAATTGCAATTGGTTTATTGATAATGGCATGTTTGAAAGATTTTGGAACTTTTGAATCATAAATTGCTTGTTTTCTTGATCGTGACCGGACGTCACGTCTAAAACTTCGTTGGTGAAAATCAATCGGTAACATCTGAGCTAAGTTTTTGCCTTCCCTGTGGTTAATTTATGTCATGTCAACACAAAAAGCCACCAGGATTTGTTTACAGAGTAAGTGCGCAACATCATATCAACTTTTTGTTCAATAAAAGTTGTTTGGGCATTGGATTAGAGGCTCCTTTCCCAAGTCACGATGCGTCGTTTGCACCCATGTAAAGAACTAGAGCACATGTGTCATCGACTGATCAAACAAAATATGTGCTCTAATAGGTAATAAATGGGAGATTGTGAGCCAGACATTCTACACGATACACGATAGACATAAATGTTTCTTGTTTTAGAGGTTTGATGTAGTACACTAAGGGTACAATGAAAAAAAAGTAGTTGTGCTTGCCTCTTGTCATTGAAATGCATATAGTGGTCATGGCCAGTGGTCAGCAATTTATCCCACAGTTCAAGGTTTCACTCCAGTAATTCAACCTGTAAAAATATAACAAACAGAGCTATCACATTGCAGTTTATTACATGGATTACAAACATACATGTATTATACAACAAGATATTTGTTTCAATTTTTTACATCAAATAAACACCAGCAAATATGGGCATGAATGGGAAATTTTTCACCAAATTGCCATGGCAACCAGCTCTGCTTAGTACTTATGCAATATCATTGAACGGACACAGTGTTGACTCCAGCTGAACCCACTGTGTATACTGGTGCCAGTATATATACTTTATTATTATTTATTTGAGCTCAAAGCATACACTGTTTTCCACAACCAAGCCAAAACATACCTTTCTGGTATGAAAAGTTTATTTTTAAATACAGCGCCTGGCATTCCTAGGTCGATATTTTATTTGCACTCTCCAATCATGTTACCTCAGCATGGGCATAATTACCCCCGTGGAACCTAAGTCATGGGTCAAAAGTGACATTTCGGCGCATGCGTCAGGTAATCGTGTATAATATTTATCCACGTACACAGGTCACTTATTTATTTAATGTCAGTGTTACACAATATGTAGGTCGCAAACGTCTACTTTGTATGTTCATTGAACATATATTTTCTATATATATTTTTAATGTATAGTCCTGAAGTCCCAACAGTGCGGATTTATCTCCTCACAGTCACATGGTATTTTCAGTAATCCCTCAAAGTGACACTAGATGGCATACTAATCAGTAAGCCATGATAAGCACCACAGACATTTTTGCTATAATAGATAAGTTATTAATTAGGAAAGTGCAATAAGAAAGCAAAAATAAACTTTATTTGAGGAGTTCAGTAGCTTGGGCTACTGAATTCCTCAAATTCCTCATGGGTATGAAGAAAGGTAAATGAGATATTTTCAATGAAAGACATGTGCTAAATCATCTTTGATAATTGCATAAATAAAAACATTTCAAGACAATTGGCTCTACAAAGATAGCACATATTTTTAATAGGGAACATATTATGTTTCAAACTTACCTTTTTGTGCTGCGTATGCTAATATTTCATTGTGGTAACGGATCTGAAAAGTTGTTCAAGATATGCTGGTACCTTGATGGTACATATATTATGTGTGCTCAGAACAGACAAATAAACGTAGGTGTACCTTGTGAAACGTTACATTGTTTTATTTCAATATAAACTGGGCATGGGCATGAAAAAAAATCCAGCCACTATTTCCCAGGAAATGGTGGTAATCTATTGAGGAGGGGAATTATGTTGAGAAACATTGGTTTGGTTATGAATCGTGCATGTTCCTGGACAAATGTTGATATATTTGCATTATAAGTACATCAAAAAAAATAAGAAACCAGGACGTGCGATGGACGGAGTGATTCTCTTTTGTTTTTGCTTGAGCTGAGTTGTCAGTCATCCGAGGTAACCTATTTCTAAACGAACTTATTCTTTATTTTATATATTTCGTGTGTATATTGAGCACGTCCACAGAAACATTTCTCACACATTTACCGCATGATTCCCCCAACTGCAATGTTTACAAACATTGTCTGGGAACATTTTGATCGTCAAACAGGAGTGGCTTTGGCATAATGTCTGCAAAGTAAAGTATGGGGATGTGGAATAAAATTGCAAAGGGTTCAAAAATTGATTATATAACTTATTTTTTGTATGAACACAACCTCTCTTCTGGAATAGACTGTTAAGTGGTCCGTTGGTTGCAAAAATTACAAAACAATTACACCTATCTCAGACAAGTATAGGAAGTTTACTTCAAAAGTGGGTTTTAAAGTGCATATGTACCAATTTATCAGAGAAAAAGAGACATTTAGCCACAATGCATTGCCAAACGGACGGGCCACTTCGTCCGACTGCAAAATTGTTTATTATTTCAATTGAATGGACCAACACAAAGGAAATGAATGGTAGCCCAACAATAATATTGTGGTTAAATTGAGGTTTTTCCTCCTCCTCTCCAGGCTCCTTAATCTGTGCAAAATTAGGTCACGGTCTAGTTATTTTTTTTCTGAATTGTTGTGAATTGTTTGACTAAGTCTTTAAAATATTCCCCGAAGCCTCTTAAAGTTTGTAAATTGCTTCCAAAATGCAAAGAAACATTTCTGGGGATCCCCTAGACCTTAATTTAATCAACAGATGATGTTGCATAATTATTTTCCGGGAATTTTTGTTTGTGTGTGTGTGTGTGTGTGTGTGTGTGTGTGTGTGTGTGTGTGTGTGTGTGTGTGTGTGTGTGTGTGTGTGTGTGTGTGTGTGTGTGTGTGTGTGTGTGTGTGTGTGTGTGTGTGTGTGTGTGTGTGTGTGTGTGTGTGTGTGTGTGTGTGTGCGTGTGTGTGTGTTTAAGAAGTTTTACTTTTCCAAAACCGTCAGCCAGGTTCACTTAAACCTTGGTAGAGATATACATAAAGTAGGTCTCTACTGAGTGCGTTCAAATGGTCACGCTGTAGTGTTTTGGGGATCTTTCTCATTTCTGTTGGGTTCATTTTTGACTTGTCAAGTTCTTTAAGCAAATTCTCAACAGCAACAAAATTCTCTAAAGTCGCTTTGCCCATTGTTTCAATATTGCACAGAAACACCTCTGGTACTGATTATAGGTTAAATGGTAGTTGATCACGGGCTGTTCCCACAGTCCTCTTGTTTATTTTAATATATATTTTGCAAACAGCAAAATCGCATCGTATAAGCATTACCGCGTCTTTTTGCACATTTGTTAGACATATAGGCGTTACGGCTCGTTGCATCGCAATAAAACACAAAGCAGGACATGATTACAGTTCTAGTCGTAACAAACGACTCAGAACTTTGTATTAAAAGAGCAAATAAACGCGTGTTCACTCAATGATATCTATTAATATATGTGCGAAGAGCTGTCAATACAAGTGTATCAAAATATTTGCATGTGTTGTATATCTGAAAGTCAGATTTTGTAGTAAATCATTCGAGGTTTATCAAAGGATTGAACAGTATATATTCTAACGTGAACAATAAAAAGGGACGGGGCTGGACAAAGGTGAATGTAATTCGGCAGAGGTCACTTGACAGAGTGGTCTTAATGGGGAAATAAAATGTAGTATCCTCAGTATTTTAGCCACTGATAACATCCTCAATTTTATAACCACTTCAATGTAATACCCCAAATGTCATGACTACGTATGGATAGTATACTCAGCATTATGACTACTCTTGCATGTTCCGTATAATCACTTGAAGTATCCTTAGTAATTAGGACCACTGAAATGGAGGATCCTCTGTATTATGACAGCCCTAGGTAGTATCCTCAATATTATGTCTACTGAAATTATTATATCCTTAGTGTTACGACCACTAAAGGTT
This sequence comes from Hermodice carunculata, assembly GCA_964020975.1. Taxonomy (NCBI): domain Eukaryota; kingdom Metazoa; phylum Annelida; class Polychaeta; order Eunicida; family Amphinomidae; genus Hermodice; species Hermodice carunculata. The sequence continues at coordinate 41,903,549 of OZ026615.1, read as the reverse complement.
CGTGCACCCGGTAGTATGAATAACAAAATAGTATTTTAGTCGTCTGACTATTTGTATACAGTATTACAGTATATGAGTATTTTTTGTAATATCCTCAAAAATATTGAAACACGTAATTGGAACATATTAAGCCGAAATATTCTACTTAAATGACAGAGCTTGAGGATAATAGAGGGTTACCTACACTCTATCAGTTTTTATTTGACCCTTGAAGTAATTTGAGCAATTTTAGAAGTATCCTATTGCCAATAGTACCAAGCCTATTCGACACTGTCACGATTCGTAGAACAGATCCGGTCAAATAACATATTTTGTCTCTTAAGGCTGTGAGCTTCTCCTTAGCAGTACATCTCCGTTGTTAAATACCCGCTTATTTCATAGTTTCATTTAAGCCGAAATATTTCAGTTCAAAATGTCGGTTGCCTTCAATGGCACAGACGTCGTTCTTGATTACCTCTACGTCCGTCGTAGGGCTTCACGATGGTGAACTTCTAATTAAACCGTATACAGTGGATGCGACTTCGTCGCTCTCATTTTAGCCTGCGGCAGCCCCGGTAATTGCTCTCCAAAACAATCGCTATAGCTTCCTTGTGTGACCCCGGGGATACATTTCTGACACTAACAGCGAGTTACGTTCATTATTTCAAGAAGAGCATATTTAGAGCAACAAGTTCCATCTTAATAGAAACAGGTCACATCATTCTCAGCAATGTGCCAAAGGAAAGACCAAAATTGCTGTAGAAAGTGATGGAGGCATGTGGTCATTAGACATACATAGAAGATTTTGTGCTCGTGTTGGTTTCATTTTCCCAGGAGACGCTGCCATCTTTTGCCACTTTTAACGTGTGATTCAACAAATTTTCGTTAAACTATGGTATGTCTTCATAGCTTAAAAGTTTCTGACGGCCCTTTGTTACAAAGGATAAGTAGTAAAATCTCCAATTAAGATTACCTCCACAAAGAGGCCATTTCTATACTACGACCACCACTTTACAGACCCGTTATTTGTTTATCTTAATTGCATTATTTCCCTGTAAAGACCACTCCCCTGTTAAGACCACATTTCCAGTCCCTTCGGTAGTCTTAATGGTGAGATTCCACTGTATATACATACATACCTGCATGCACACATGAAAACATATACTAGAATTTTGTTACTAAATCCAGAATTCTAACCACTTCTCTCAATGAATAATGGGATAAAGTCTGTTAGGAGATTTGCTATCTTTATGTTGTTTTTAATTGTTTTTTTCATGAAAAACAGTCCACTTCGTCCATCCTTTCTACAAGGAAGCATTTACTTTGTTTCATTAATTTCATTGTACAAACCTGTTTCCATGGTTTCTGATAGCTGATTTCGTTAAATAGTGCAATTTAAAAAATGCTATTATTCCGTGGATGTTTAGACCGTTACTTTGATGTACAAATGAATTAAAGAAACAGGTATATAAGTTTCTTTAGCAAGCATATGCAGTTTTGACCCCTCACATGAATGTCGACGTAAACCTCGTAGAACACTAATGATTCATGCCCAAACAAGCAAGCAGAAATGTACTTCTGATCACTTATAAACCACTACCCGATAAGATATTTTGAAGATTAGAAGCAGCCACATGGGTCAAATATATATCGAATAATGTAATGGTAATCTAATAGTATCACGCCAAAGATATTATTTGTTGTGTTCTAATGTTAAATTATTATAGACCTTGTTTTTATTCAAATTTGGAACTAAGTTATATACACTGTTGCAGCACTGTGTGTGGGCGGGTGGCCACACACCCGCGTGTGTGTGCATTGTCTTTGGGAGGATGGGGGGGGGGGTAAAGTTAACCCTTTATAGTGTTCACTTCGGGAAATACAGATATAAACTGATCAGGATCAGATACAATTTAATGAAGTTGGTATATGGCCAATGTCAAGATACATTGCACGTTCCTTCCGTACTGGGGGGGGGGGGGGGGGAGGGTTAAAGAAATGCGCGGACACCATCAGGTTATTGACAATACCTTTTCCCCAGATGTTATGACACAGAAGTTTGGCTTCTGCAATATTGCTTGCAGCCAAGGATATTAAAGCAAAAGCATTAACTATACTGTTATTGTTGAGTCTTATATCCTCAATGTAAATGACCAAGTCAGAGGCTTTAAAATTCATATTTTACGAATGTTGGACCTAAATTAGCCTCAGATATAACTCATTTACATGATAGATCATTTACGGACTATTAAAATAACACAATTTTACATATATTTTCCTTCAGCACTGTCACTAGTGACATGGTTTTGAAAATAATTGACAATTTTAAACCAAAACATAGCTTTGGCTTTGGTAAATTTCGATGAATCTTTTAAAGAATATTAAAACAGAGATTTATCAACCAATCTCTATGGTAATAAACTGTTCATTAACGACTGGTATATTTCCCGACATTCTCAAAATTGAGAAAGTTATACCTGTTTATAAAAAAGATAATACCTCCTTGTTAGAAACTTATAGGCCCATTTCCGTTTTACCAGCAATATCGAAAATCTTTGAGAGAGTCATGTATGATCAAGTTTATCAATATTTTCAGTCTCATAACCTCTTCTATGGTAGTCAGTGTGGATTCAGGAAAAATCATTCAACCGAATATGCAACAATAGAGCTTGTTGATAAAATTCCTACTGAAATGGACAGAGGGGAAATCCCAATTACTTTATTTATGGACCTCTCAAAAGCATTCGATACCATAGACCATGCCATTTTATTACAAAAGTTTTCTTAGTATGGAATAAAGGGTACTGCTCTTGATTTATTCAAAAGTTATCTTTCCAACAGAAAACAGGCTTTTTGCCATTGGAGAATATAAATCTGATTATGCTGACATCCAAACTGGAGTTCCACAGGGGTGTATCCTAGGCTCCCTGATATTTGTCATTTACATAAATGACATAATGGTAGCCTCTCCATCTTTTGAATTTATCCTTAATGCTGATGATACATCGCTATTTAGTACCCTCAGTATTTTCAACTCTTTTCAATCCGTTGAAGAAGCTACATATATTAATACTGAATTAGCAAAAATAGCAACAGGGCTTAAAGTTAACAAGCTTTCTCTCAATATAAAGAAAACATTCTTCATGGTATCCCATCAACCACAAAAACATGTTACTATTCCGAATCTCCTAATTGAAAATAAAAAAAATGAATGCGTAGATGAGTTCAATTTTCTCGGTATAATTCTAGATGAACATATGACATGGAACAAGCATATTCAGAAAATTGATTCAAAGGTCTCTCAAACAGTTGGCATAATGAATCGACTAAAACACTTTCTTCACTCTCATATCTTACATATTATCTATAAGTCGTTGATTTTGCCTAAATTTAATCATGGTTTGCTAATTTGGGGTCCCACGTATGAAAGATTAGAAAAAATTCAGAAAAGAGCAATATCAGTATCATTGATCATAGTAAGTATAATGCCCATACTGATCCTTTATTCTTAAAGTCACAAGCTGTTAAAAATTCAGGATATTTATACTTTACACATTTTAAAATTTTACTATAAAATTGAGAATGGCTTAGTTTCTTCTTACTTTTCTCGACGTTTTATCTTGCCAACATCCTTAGTTCATGACCATGATACTAGGAGAAAATTTTATATGGCCCCGACACGTCGTGTTTTTGCTACTAAGTGCCTAAGGCATGAAATATTACGTGTATTAAACTCCACATCGGATGAAATTAAAGAAAAAGTACATACCCACAGTTTTTTCGGTTTTTCTAATTAAGCCAAAGTATCGTACTTAAATAATTATGAATCCACATGTACAATTCGTAACTGCTATGTCTGTAATTCCAACTAAACTCATATTCTGATTTCAAACACACTCTTTATTTGTCCCGGTTGTACCTTTATAATGTGCTTATCTGTTAACTTTTTTTTGCTTTTTTGGGTGGCGCATATGATAGCGATATTGTGAAGATCTTAATATGCGTCTCCCAGACCAATATGTATTTGCATTTTAATTTACATCTGCATTACCATCTTATATTCCTTCATTGTTAGTTGTAACGATATTATTCTAATGCTTTGGTCGAATGAAAAAATTCCTGATTCCTGATTATGTAGAGCACATTGAGTGCTAAGCACCCAGACGGCACCAGATAACCCTTTGACTGGCGCCATTTAGCCATTGAAGTATCTTTGTATACTTATATTCCAAACTTTCGATGGAAGCACAGCATTATTTATGTAAAAAGGTAAAACAGGCCACATTTAAGACCATCGCACATTCATCGATACCTGCGGAAAGTTGTTAATCAAAAGGCCATAACATTTACATTGCCCTAAACAATCTCCGTTGGACTGTAAATATTATGGGCTTCACTTCGGTGCGGGCTTTGTTTTTTTTTTTTTTTTTTTGTTTGTTTTTTTTTTATCGTTTTGTTTTGTTGTTTTTTTTTGTTTTATTTGTTTTTGTTTTTGTTTTTTGTTGTTGTTTGTTTTTTTTTTTGTTTTTTTTTTGTTTTTTTTGTTTTCTTTTTTCTGGTTTTGTTTTTGCTCATAACACAAACCTGTAGCAATGGACTAACAGGGAATACACACTCATACACATACACACACACACACACACACACACATATATATATATATATATATATATATATATATATATATTATATGTATAAGTATATATGTATATATATTTATATATATATATATTTATATTATGGAAAGCCGTTTCTTGTTTTATCAATATCTGATCATATGATTAGATATTGTATTTGTGTCTTTTTGCCCAGAACCACTTCTTAGAAGTCATATTTAATCATATGAAGAAATGCATTTTATCACATAATCAAGTCCATTTGTTCATCCTATCAAATACGGAAAACACACCATGTTTTATTCATACGAAAAAATTGATTTGTTCATATGAATAAATAAGACTAGGTCTACTACTAAATAATAAGTACTCCCTGGCTGCAAACTAAGTGGAGGAATCTCGTATCTCAGCAACTGCTCTTGTGGCAAGCTGTCAGCAGCTGCTACACTGAATTTCCCTCCGCCATTTTGCACGCAAGTGAAAGTAAACAAGCGCATGCGTGATAGGACGTATTTGATCAGGTAGACAAATAGCATTTGATCAGGTGAACAAATCGGTAAACTAGTTTGCGCGTTTGCAACGGAAGCGATTTGATCATATCAATAATTATTTGATCATATGAACAAATCATCAAATATGAGAGGGAGCGTCCATTTATTCAGTTGTAAGGCTATTCGAACAATTGATCAAATCGAGTTGTTGATATGATTAAATGAAGTATTTTTGGTCATACAATCAAATAGATTTGTTCACATGATTTAATCAGTTTGTTCAAATGAACAAATATTTAATCATATGATCAAATAGCGAATAAAACAAGAAACGGCTTTCCAAAATATATGTATGTATAAGTATATATATATATATATATATATATACTCAGGTTTGGTTTGAATGATTTCATTATAAACAATTACAGTGGAACCTGTCTTAAGGGACCGACACCAGGACCTGTGAAAAATTGTTCTTGCTGAAAGGTGGTCCCTTAAAGCAGGCAAAATTAAACTAAAATACGCTTATCAAGATGTTCAGACTGGTCCTTTAGCACAGGTGGTCCCTTAGCAGAGGTGGGCTCATAGGCAGGTTCTACTTTAACTTAAAAGATGATTGGCTTGGGCATGCTGAAACAACAAAACTGTTACAGTGAACAGAAATACATTTACTGTTTTGATATTATTTTCTAGAACGATTATTTTGCTGTTTCTTTGCCCTGTTTGTATGGATTTAAATTGTGACACTAAAACACGGTTTCTCACATCAATTGTCTTTCTGTAGACTGTAAACCACCTTGTGCTATTACCTACTTAGCTGTAAAGCCAACTGAAAAGTCTGTAAAACATAATAGTATTGATGTAAATCACAAGACTGAGTGGTTGAATAAATGAAGCACTAAACAAAACAAAACAAAAAAACAAACAAACAAACAAACAAACAAAAACAAAACAAAAAAAAATCAAAAAAAAGGAAACAAAAAGTGTGTGAAAGTTTAATTGCATTTTACCAGATTATATACCTGGCTGTGAAACAGGCTGCCACACAAAAATACCCAAGTTAACTAGCAAATGAATAAATTTATGCAATACTAGAAATAAGAGAGAGTCAATAATTTTTCCTTTCAGTGCTAGTTTATAAACCCAAAAAACAATTTTATCCACCGTGCTATCTACGGATGAGCCAAAAACGCGCCGAGGAAAGCTGTTGACGCGGAATAACTATAGGACAATTGGTCAAAGACCAGGCATGGTGCGTCTCGAATTAAAGGTTTTTTGATGGACAATTTGAATCTAAGTCATTTTGATATTAGACATTAGCATGGCTTTTCACATGATAAGCAGGCAAACAGTTGAACCGAACACTCAACTTCGGGTTGCTTTTACATGGTAACCGTATTGGACTGCTATGTTCGCAGATTTTTATGAATGAGTGATATACGCCAAATAAAGATAACGACGATGACGACAAGAAGATGATGATGATGATGATGATGATGATGATGATGATGATGATAACGAAAAAAAGAGGAACGATTTAATTATCTAGTGGAACCTACCTATTACGACCACTGAAAGAACTAAAGCAATATGAGAAGGGAGTGGTCTTGATGGGATATAATTTCATTAAGGATAAACAAAAAGGGTCTGCAAATTGATGGTTTTAATATAAAGTCGTCTCTTTGTGGAGGTGGTTTTAATTGGAAATTCTACTGCAGTGGTAATACTTCCTGAATAACTCTTCAGATGCGGAGCCCAAAACTCCCCATCGAAACGTTCTTAAAGAAAGCTGCGATGATGTCAAACGAAACTGCTCAACGTTTTTATTTTGGGGTGACATTTGGAACAAAGAATTCGCGACTCTTTAAAATATCCATTTAGATATGAGTCTTGGAATTTTATTTTATTTTATGTTATTATTATTATTATTATTATTATTATTATTATTATTATTATTATTATTATTATTATTATTATTATTATTATTATTATTATTATTATTATTATTATTATTATTATTATTATTATTATTATTATTATTATTATTATTGCTTGAAAGTCAATACCTGAATGTCAAACCATGAGGCATGTAAAAGATTATAGCTGTACCATAGCAACAGTGACAGCTGATCAGTTAAGCCAAATTGGCATTTTGACACGTCTATCTGGTAAACTGTGTCACTGAAAAGCTACTGAAAGGATGCTCACGCTGCACACCTATGTCAGCCATAGTTGAGCAAAACGCAACACTTTTCTCTCCCAAGGATGATATATCTCTTGGCTAGAGATATTCAGTGACTGTTCTCATTCACTTCAGAGAATCAAGCGTCAAGGTAATTTACCTGTCCTGTCTGTCTAAGGCTTTCATTGCTGCATTCATATTGAAAATAATCACGTAGATAGGCAGTAGGGACGACAAATCATCATGGTATTTGCATCACACAACAAGCGCTTTTTCTGTTTGCAAGATTGGACAGCGAACAGTGTCAGCACTTGGACAATCAAAACTTTCTTCAATTAACTACAGGTTTTGATCGTAATGACGGCACAAGACATGTTATTAGATTAAAATGTTACTTGCCTGACGTTTTTGTAATTTCCAACTGTTCCAATGTCGAGTAATTATAATTTGTATTATTTATTGATTTGTATTCGTCAACTTTGCATGTTGGCTACACTCCAGATAAAATGTCAGAAGGGAAAAAAAATCAAGTATGATCATGTAAGGTCGGATGCCCTGAATTTTGTGTGCATATTTTACGTAGGTGACGGTAATGCATTATTCTGTGAACAACTCAGCTGTTATACATTGATTTGCTTTGTTCCATTAACTAAAATATGGGTCCCAGCGTAAACAATATTTGTTCATTTGTTAGTGTGTCTCATTATCTTTAGGCATAACTCGATACATGGGTCGTCCCTTATCAATATGGGAGACCTGCTGGTGCTTCTTTGCTTTGGCCAGTATACTTTGCCCCCGTGACAGGTTTTCCGTGTATATCAAGTACGGCATCCAATCCCTTTGTGGGAGTTCTATCATTCAATGCCCACGAGCAATATCATATGCAAAATGAGTTCATAAACATTGCCTTGCCAGTTTAAGGTTAAGTTATGATGGGGGTATTTATAGGACGAGCAACATGAGGGTGTCATTAGCGAACTAAGACCCTAGCCTTTATGCTGCCACTTGACAACGCTTGCGTGTGGGAGTTGCCGTTTCCTTCAACTGAACAATTCAAGAATCATCACGTTTTCGATCTGACATTCTATTATTATCATCATCATCATCATCATCATCATCATCATCATCATCATCATCATCATCATCATCATCATCATCATCATCATCGTCGTCGTCGTCGTCATTATTATTATTATTATTATCATCATCATCATCATCATCATCATCATTATTATTATTATTATTATTATTATTATTATTATTATTATCATCATTATTATTATATGGACAAATGCTTGTTTATTAGAACATTAACATTTGAGGTGCATTATATCAATGTATTACACAAAATACTGATAAAAACTTCATAATGACAAATACTGTTTAAAGAACATGCTTAGTCTTCCATCATTCGTAAATCTTCACATAATAGAGAAAGTAGGAACACTTAAATACCTTATTGTGTTTTTGGAACTGTACTTAACAATGGCCGTTGTTAAAGGTCAAAGATGGCAGTGCTCACCTGCTATTGAAAATGGAAAATGCTTGGGTGGAGCCTTGTAGACTGCTCCGTAATTCACCTGCCCTGATAACAAACAGATGGACAAAGATTTATGAGAGAACGAACAATACTGTGGAAGGACAATTATAGTTGCGGCGGAATTGTATCTATTTTATGGGGCAGATGATAAAATGAGTCCCTGGGGCAAAAGCGATATTTCTGAGATTTGTAATTTTGCAAGGTTGTTTCCGACTACTGGTGGGTGAAATAATGAATATATGTATAACAGAATTATTATGCTGTAAGACATGCGTATCAGCTTCTTGGACATTGATATACTGGTTACTAAAACGCGGAACAACTACATCATTCTTGACGATGAAGTCATCCCAATTTTGGAAGTTCGAAACTTAAATTTGCAAATCAAAAATTATAATTTTTTGCAAAAATGAATCATGCCCCCTCCCCAGGGAAAAACGGAGTCAAAATAAAAACAGAAATATTTTTTGTTGCGGGACTGAACTTCGCATAACTGATACCCAGATGCCACAAGATATAGATAATTGCGTCTCATTGTCACATAATACGTTTGTCACGTAGTTAACCACCCCTCTTACCCCGCGCACATTGCGCGTCCGCAAAACACCGAATAACTCAAGGTCTACGCTTGTAAATTTATATATATATATATATTTATATATATATATATATATATATATATATATATATATATATATGTATGTATGTATATATATATATTGTATTTGTGTCTTTTTGCCCAGAACCACTTCCTAGTAGTCAATATCCTATTCCGCAGTTCGAACTCTTTACTCTCCATAAGCTAACCTGTCCCTGTCTAACCTGTATACATATGGAATTACTATTGTCTATATTGCACACGTTCCTCTGTAAAATTTTGACATAGGCTGTATCAGCCCAAATAAATTAAAGGGTCTTCAGCGGGTAACTACTCAACATGTTTCGGAGCCTTTTACCCGTACATGTCTCTCTGAGTAGCGGCTCCTTGTCTAAGCTAAATATTCAGCAAAGACAACCCACATAATAAAGAATAAATAAGAACGTGGCAAATGATGAATTAGCTAAATACGTGAAGTTTTGCTTATAAATGCAGAGCTTCGTTATGAAAGAAGAACCCCTGTCAAACAAACCATAATTACTAAATTTGTATAGTACAGGTTCAGATAAGAACAATTTGACTTACCCCTGAACCAATATGTACCCTTTCTGGCTGGACAGTTTATCCTAGTTAAACCACCCGCCAGTGTATAACTGAAGTGGAAACAAGCTGGGGCCTTATATTCAGTCCCAGTGATAGTAAAATAAACAGTTGCAACTAGACCACCTGTACAAACCAAGGGAAATCCCAACAAGGACTGTAACAATGGACATCCTGCACCAGAAATGTAAAACAAACTCTGTGATGACACCTACCCCCCAAACAATTAAGCTCTATTTAACTGCTAACTCTGAGTCAATGTATCAACTTAATGTGTCAGGTTTGTGACATTTAAGAAAATACTGTCAATTTTGAGTAAATGTGTATTTAGGCATGTCAGAAAAGAATGAAAGTCATTAGCATTTATGTCAAAAAACATGTTATCAAAACAATTTTTCTTAACAGGATTTTGCATACAATTAGGCAAGCTTGTAACTGTCGTCAGTAGCTGCTTGCTACCTATAGCCCCTGGGGGTTTGACCTAACAGAAAACAAGCTAGCCTAAAATGTCTGAAAGGTGAACATTAAAACAGAATGATGCCAAAAGATAAAGTTAAGTATCAAAACCGACAAGTCTAAAAACTGTAAATTATTGTAGCCAAACTTTCTAATAATCTTTGGATATTAACTGCTAAATTATAGGGCAAGTCAGAAAAGAATGAAAGTCATTATTTGTACTTAAGTCAAGAGAATGCAACGAAAATGTAATATTTCTTAAACAGATATCAAGCACAATTAGGTGAGCTTGTAACTGTCGTCAGTAGCTGCTTGCTACCTATAGCCCCTGGGGGTTTGACCTAACAGAAAACAAGCTAACCTAAAATGTCTGAAAGGTGAACATTAAAACAGAATGATGCCAAAAGATAAAATTAAGTAGCAAAACCGACAAGTCTAAAAACTGTAAATTATTGTAGCCAAACTTTCTAATAATCTTAGGATATTAACAGCTAAATTATAGGGCAAGTCAGAAAGGAATGAAAGTCATTATTTGTACTTAAGTCAAGAGAATGCAACGAAAATGTAATATTTCTTAAACAGATATCAAGCACAATTAGGCGAGCTTGTAACTGTCGTCAGTAGCTGCTTGCTACCTATAGCCCCTGGGGGTTTGACCTAACAGAAAACAAGCTAGCCTAAAATGTCTGAAAGGTGAACATTAAAACAGAATGATGCCAAAAGATAAAATTAAGTAGCAAAACAGGCAAGTCTAAAATCTCTAAAATTATTGAAGCCAAACTTTCTAACCATCTCGGGATATTTACAGCAAAATTTGTAGAAATATTTGATCAAAAGTACATCTTTGAATCCTCTTGACTCAAGTTTATTGTAAATAAATTTGGTTCTAGATGCAAAGTCCTGAAATTTAGAACAAATACGACCAAATCTCAAAATCTGTGACAAAAACGTATTATATCCAATAGTTTCCGAAATATTACTGTCCGGGAAAGGATAATTAACCACTTCAAAGTTAAACTCATCTATTTTGTGATAGACTTTAATACAAAACCTGTCATTAGTGACCTGAATATCCAAGTCCAAAAACACATCTCTGAAACCATCTGAATTGTTACCCTCCAAAGGGATATCTTTTGGGTAAATTTCTTTAGCAATTTCACTGAAATTTTGTACATTTACGCAAGCAATGTCATCAATATATCTTGCGTTGTTTGATAATTTTGTAGCCATTTGAAAGTCTTTTTTCATCAATTTATTCATATACTTAAATTCAAGCCAGGTTAAATATAAATCTGCCAGTAAAGGGGAGCAGTTGCTACCCATTGGAATGCCTTTTATTTGTTGAAAAACCAATGGTCCGCATTGAACAAAAGTATTATCCAAGAGAAATTTTATAGCATCTATCAAAGTTTCAACAGTGTAAGATTTAACGTTACTTTTTGAATATTTATTGTGTGACCAATATGCTTTCTTTGTATATGAATTAATATTTATGTATGGTTTACCATTATGTTTAAACATTTTGCTAATTAATTCTGAAAGTGAACTTTTGACTTCATCTATGGGTAGATTTGTGTACAGTGTAGAAAAATCAAAACATTTGATATTTTTTGCCTTTACATCTTTGATTTTAGATACAAACTGGGAAGAATTGTTAATACTCCAAAAACAATTTATTTCACAGTTTCTAGAAATTGCATTACAGTATTTACAAAAATGATTCCTAATTGCAGTCAAACACAATGTTACTTCTTTTGATAATTGCTTTGTAGTACATTTTGAAGCACCAGCTATGAATCTAGTATATATATTCATATGTATTCATATAATTATATATATATATATATATATATATATATATATATATATATATTGTATTCGTGTCTTTTTGTCCAAAACCACTTCCTAGTAGTCATTACCCTATTCCGCAGTTCGAACTCTTTACTCTCCATAAGCTAACCTGTCCCTGTCTAACTTATGTACATAGAAGTACTATTGTCCATATTGCACACGTTCCTCTGTAAAATTTTGACATAGGCTGTATTAGCCCAAATAAATTAAAGGGTCTTCTGCGGGTAACTACTCAACATGTTTCGGAGCCTTTTACCCGTAAAATATATATACGACAGCGATCTGCAGAATATTATTTTGGGCAGAAACAAAAAGAGCTGGACAACCTATGAGTCACTAGACATATTTTGTCGACCGATAACCTTCCATCTTAGAGTTAAGATGTAAAATTCTAAGCACCTTAATTATGACACATTTGTATTCTTCTATTTGGCCCTTCCCTGCTGAAAAATTGTTCATTGGTTTGTTGGTTTGAACGTGGACCCGCGGAACCGATCTTTTCTATATTTTTTTTCCATCGCTTATACTGTTTTATACAAGTGGTTGAATCCCCGGACTACAAATCCATCTTTTAGACTGTTTAACTTCGGGCTGACATTTTTATCTGCTGGCTGCAAGTAGCAACCTTTTACTTTTGGCCTTCTTATAAGGTCATAGTGACCAATTAATGAGAAGTATCACGTTGTTACAATGTTTATGATGTTTGTCTGTGGTCGCATATTCAACAAAATCACAGTCTTCTGATTCAAGTTGAATGTCATGGCCATGTTGCTTCATCCCTTCAAGATGTTTATGAATATAGAAACTCAAAGTTTTGCCGGACTACAGTGTCCTTTTATCAGAATGACACACATTTATTGAAATTGAGCCGGTTAGAATATGCTTGTTAAACCATCAAAAATCTTCAGGATTTAGTTGTATAGATAGCTTGTGAATAAGGCTATTTCATGTCGAAGTTACGCTATGTCATGGAGGTGAGAAAACACGTTTAACCTTTTTCGCGTAGGTCCGATTTTGCTAGCGCTGAATCTCATAGGTACTTAGCCCTGCGAGATGCCCTGTTGTTACTAAAAAGGTTGTATGGATAGCTTATGTAAGGAGACGCATTCGTAATTCACATTAGACAGCTTTTTGGAGTAGAAAAAAGTAATGCATCTTTCGTAAAAACTATGCTGCAATTCTACATTATCGATCAGCGTATTACACTATTATTGCCCCACCATCTTACTCTAGTATTGCGGTTAGCAAAGCACCATAATTTGACCTAGGATTTAGATATTACTGTTCTTACGGCAAATGCGACCGTAGGGGTGGCTTTCTCTCCGCGGTATCTTGCTATCGGAGATGTGTAAAATTTATTTTGTCTTTGCTTAGCAGTCTGGCTTGTGTCTCATGTAAGGAAACTATTTCAGACAGTATTTTAAGAAATGTAAAAAAACGTTTATTCACATTTTAATCAAAAATGCTATTGATATCATTTGGCACAAACGATGTAACGTTACAGTTTCAAGCACCCCATGTAACTCACATCACAAGGTGGTAATAGTGGCCCTTAAAGATTGTTTCAGAAAGATTTTGTACCCTGTATCTTAATTTGGTATAAACTGCAGATTCACATCCCTTCGAATATACATACGTAACTGTTTATTATTATTATTATTATTATTATTATTATTATTATTATTATTATTATTATTATTATTATTATTATTATTATTATTATTATTATTATTATTGTTGTTGTTGTTGTAATTATAATTATTATTATGTACATGTGTGTGTGTGAGAGAGAGAGAGAGAGAGAGAGAGAGAGAGAGAGAGAGATTTAGAAAACAGGGAGCCTTGATATGCTGAAACGACGTGATTAACATATGGTAGTGTTAAGGTATCTAAAGTCAGATGAAAAATTATTTTTGTTTATATTTTTAATCTTTATTTCTAATCTTTGTGAACAAAAATACAATCAATGACATGTGATTGGCTTACTTATTTATATCCCATCGTAGCGCCCGTTGCTGACGTCATGCAAATCTTTCAGATAATCACTGTGACATTTGAATACCATGATTAATGAGCACGCAAAGAGAAACAGTTTTGAACAAAAATATCTGAAACCATTATCTTTTCAGACGTTACCCGACTCCTGACTACAAACTTCGTGCACTTTCCTAATTTTGTAATTTAAAAATGTTAGCATATGGAGATAACGTCTGTCCAATAAGTTACATTTTCGAAACAAGGCGGAAAAGGGTTGGACATCAGGACACGATAATTTTATCCGAGATGCGTTATTAAATAAAACAACACAACATGGACAGGGTAATTTGTTACTTATATAGTTCACTCTAGCCGACACGTTAGACGAATTAGAGTAGTTACTACCTTAAACTAAAGATTCCGTTTAGCTTTTACAGATGGACTACATACTTCTTAAACAACAGATTGACTAACGCGGAAAAGATAGTGTTTGGTAAAAAGGATGGTCACCACAATTATTATGGGAAATGTGTGTACACTGTGAATTCGCTGTTACCTGGTATTCATCATTAATAGTATATATATGTTTGTAGGATACTGCATTTTTATAGTATAACTGTAACTTATTTGCAAATCACGTGTACAATACCTTCTTTGTAGCGGCTGTGGTCGTGTTTGTCAACACTCATTTTTATATACTTAGCATTTGTAACCGACCAAAGACCCAAGATATTTGTGGAAGACAGATTTCCATGCATGTAGGAGAAAACTACAATGCGTCACATGTAAAATGTCGTTGTTATACAATGTGCTAATATCAAAAGCAAGAGGATGGATAATCAATGTGGAGGGTGATTTCCAGGGTGGTACGAAATAAGAAAGATGAACTTTTTCATGACCGAAAAAAACCCCTCTCATTGTAAATCCGCCGTTTTAAAGGCATGTGGTGGACCCTTCTGTGTTGCCAGATGGTTAGAAATGTTTACGTCATCGGTGGTTCTCATCCCGCTCTAAATGATACCTGCCTTTGATATATGTAAACGAATAATTTGTTAATCAAATCGATTGCGTCTCATGAGGACCAATTTATATGAAGTTTGATATGTGTAGATAAAATCTAACTTAAAACCAAATACTAACAAAAACGAGTCAACCAAAATTTGACCACAGAACGCTTGGATGCTGCGGCGATTCCCAAACGTACCAGGTTTTTCGATATCGTGAGCCACGGGACCAGCCATACTACTAATTCAGCATACTATGCCCCTTGAGTATATGATTATTCCGTATCGTAGTTCCCCAGAAGGTCCCACAATGTGTCTATGTGGTTCCCGTTCTGTTGACGTATTACAAGCAGACGTAAACTGTAGCTGTGCACAGACATCTGTTGGGGTCATTTGAAGCCCCTGTAATTCGCTATTGAGAAGCTCTTAAAGCGTCCAGTGGGCTGAGGATTGTCCTTTCTTTGGTAAGACTCGAATGCCTTTAATTGACGTAACGTATAGGTGACACAAACAGGTCATGGCTCGTCTATTTATCACGTGTCTACAGTGTTAATGGCTGGAGCCCACAACCCATTATGTCTTACGTGTTTCGTTTGAACATTTTGTTTAACTATTTCAGCCGACGACAAAATGGATTCATCGACAGACAACGCCAACCTTGGCATGTGTGGGATGGTTCTCAAGGTCATCTCTATAATGATAATCTTCCTCACCTTTCCATTCTCATTGTTCCTCTGTGTCAAGGTAGGTTATTTATTGTTTCTCAATCCTCACGAATCTGGTGCCGATATACCTGCATATTGTTTTCCCCAAGTCTGCCTTTTTTAATAAAGAATGATATTCATGTGGGCCATTGTTAAACAAAGATTGAAAAGTTGATTAACCTTTTGACCGCCGCCGTAAAATAACAGCAAGTGTAAAGCTAGAAATAAATAAAATAGTGAAAATGGTTCATTGGGGAATCATGTCAAAAGGCTTCTTTACACAGACAAAACCAGTTGTTACAGTTATACACTTTGCTTTTATAACGGACCAAAGACCCAAGCTATTTGTGGAAGACAGATTTCTATGTATGTATGTATGTATGTATGTATGTATGTATGTATGTATGTATGTATGTATGTATGTATGTATGTATGTATGAGAGAACTACAATGCGTCATATGCAAAACGTTGTTGTTATACAATGTGCTAATATCAAAAGCAAGAGGATAGATAATCATTATTAAACACAGATTGATATGTTCATTAACGTTTTGACCGCCACCGTAAATCAACAGGAAGTATTCAGCTATAGATAAATAAAATAGTGAGAATAGTACATGCAAGCAACCGCAGATTTTTTCGGCGACTTGAATAATACAGACTTTATAAAACATATTTATAGTTCGGTCACTTCTGAGTCATGGTGATCTTTTTTACTTGAAATTAATTAATAAATCCGAACCTTTAAACAAAGCTATCGTCATTTTCACTACAAAGGTCCATCGGCGCTATTATGACATCCCATGTAGTTGGCCGGTAAACATATTGTAACTGAAAATATCAGCTGTTACATAATAAGAAACAACAGTTCCTCAAAGTTAAAATTGAGGCACAAATACAATGGAACATTGTCAAATGCAACAATCCTACTGAACAATACACACTGCTGTATTGTACTCACCAAAGGCATGTCTTGTTGCACTTAATAATGTCAAGAGGTCACACTTAGGAAAACGTATCAATATCATACCATTAAAATATAAATTTTAGCTAGTATGTTTCTATAAATTCAGGATTTGAACCTTTAAGATTCTTGACATGCGAAGTTGCAGTTTCTTAAATGATACCTGCAGCTAATGATTGTTCTAATATTAACCATGTTGGCATGAAGTATTCTTTAATCATGAAATGTTTTGTTTCAAACAATCTCACAGAAAAAAGCTTCAATGATCTTAAAAAATTGTTGGAACCCTCTGGCGGAACATGAGGGCGTTAATATATTTGAAGGTCCTTTGAGGCATTAAAGATGAGCGAGAACGTTAACATGACTAGGAAAGGAATGAGAGCTCGCAAGTCTTAGCATGATTGAAACATGACCCGTGGACGTTTCTAGTCGGCAGTAACTGTGTGATGTTTTAAAAAACTTTGTCTTTGAAAACACTTTACCGTGATATCAAATGTCATGTTCCACAACCGTTATTTAGTCAATTTTAGTTCATAGTCCCATTCCTAATCAGAAAGGGAATTAACCTTTACTGCACTGTCAAAAGGCTAATTTAAACAGACGTAAAACTGGATGTTACAGCGCGACAAACACATCCCAGGACTCGAATTGCATATTCCGCCATTCTGCCTGGGTGGCATTATAACTCTGTATCTTTCGCTTTTATCACGATAAAGGAACACACTGTTAAATTGCCTGGTATTCGGCGATGAATTAATACAAATATCAAAGAAATTTTGCACTAATTGTCCCATAAATGCACAATAATATAAGACATGCACACAAGGAAGAGGGTTTTTATAATTTTGTATTTTTTAACCCCAAGATGTGACAAGGTGGTGATAACTTGTCTTGGTTCCAAATCCTCAAAAACGTAACGTGTTTGCACATAGTTTATTCAAATAATTCACATTTCCAATATAACCATTCAAGGCTGGAAATCACTGTTGTAATAAAATCATGTAACATTTTCTCATTTTAGTCTTATATTTTAAATGTTTAAACCATTTACAGCGGTCCAGTGCTTTGCAAACGTAACCATAGATTTTTATCGTTTTCAATGCCTTTTACTCCAAATAAACAAACCAAAAAAAAACCATGTCACTGCAAAGCGATTCTTCTATTTTTTGTTTTATTTAGCAATTAATGCAAAAAAATATACCGGTATATTATTTTGCTAATGTACAGTTCCAAACTATATCAATGTGAGAATGTTCTCTCTTGCCATGCTCAAAACAAGGGCTACAGACTTACAGAACTCAGAAGCTGTGCTAAGATCTAGCATATCAAGACCCCGCTGTATTTGGTAAATCCAAATACGTCCATTTTGTTTCTATATTGTATATTTCTCGGTGTGTGAGGAACCCAATGTATTAGTCTTAGTTGTATTACAGGGCCATCCAGAATAAATAACATTTTTAAATGAAAAATTGATGAAAGTCATTTTGCTACAGTATTTCTTGACCAATATGAATATAATGTGTCAATGGTCAGCGCCCTCAGTTCACTGATTTTCTCCTTTTTGTACCAAATGAAGTACACTAACTGCTGCGAAAAACATAAAAAGGACAAAGCCTATACACGAAACAACAAGTATCAACATAATGTGTGCTAAATTGAAAAGTAAAGTAAGAGAGGAGGGAAGGTATTTTATGACACTTAATCTTAATTTTGAATGTAACTATTGTTCATTTATTTTATAATTTTTTATCATTTATTTATTTATTTATTTGATTTGTTCATTTATTTATTTATTTATTTATTTATTTATTTATTTATTTATTTATTTATTTATTTATTAATTTATTTATTTATTTATTTATTTATTTATTTATTTATTTATTTATTTGTCTGTTTGTTTCTTTGGATATATGAAAAGTAAATTTTAAAAATCGATTCTAAGTCGTCTGTATGTATTTAGACAATAAGTAAATCTTGTCTGTTCTTATTGTACTCACTCAAGTGTCACAAATGAAAACATTTATTAACACTAAACAGCAATAGAATTATTTGGCATCGGAAGTAACTAACTACATTTGTTATTCGCCATTCCATTGATGCTTCTCTACCTTGGCAATGCAAAACTTTGTTATGTATCAGTATAGCGCAAGGCATAAACACTCTGAAGTACGTATCAGCATGTACTGACACTTTCATTTTATTTTTTGTTTTTCAAATGCTCGAGATCTTGGGAGCTACAGATGCTAGCAGGATGCTTTGTTCTCAGTGTCGTTATCATCCTCATCGATATGCTGTAAAATGGCATTGACTTTGTACAAATGGCATGTTGGTTTTGACAGAGATATGATATTTGATGCACTCCATCCCAGGCTAGAACTTGTTTATTTGTGTAACTTTTTTCACTGCATTTAAAATGAAAATGAAAAATGAAGATTTGGAGGTATTTATTGTGACACAATATTCAACTAATGAATTGTGGTAGGAGGTGTGAAATCAATTGCCTCGTTTCAGTGTATTGCAATGTCTCCAAAATCATTTTCAAGATGAAGGAACAGTGTCACATCTGCCAATCATTTCTATACAAAAAAGCACAATCAAATGTTTTTACAATACATAACGAAAATACTCCCTAACCATGTCTAAACCTATAAATTGATTAATGAATATTTTCAGGTTTGATTCATTTTCTTTAAATTCAAGGCTTCAATTCACGGCTTCAGCCGCCAAACTATTTATAAACAGGTCCTCAGCAGAACGTATAGGGCAGAGTTAAATGCCCGGACATGCCTTTTTGTGATGGCGACTGCTTGCCTTTACCTTGTATTTGGTAAAGACAATCTTCTTGAATTTTAAGAATGTGTTAGAAGGAAATAAAAACAAATATATAAATATATACAAGTTCTTGCTTATTATGGCAAGACTGGTAAAAATAGCAAAATGCAAATGAACTTACCCTGGGAAAAGGACTCCATATGTATTCATGCACTGTGAATAAATGAAAAACGATGTAGCAACTAAAAGTGCATGTTTTTTGTGCTTGTAGATTGTCATGGAATACGAACGAGCCATTATCTTCCGTGTCGGCCGTGCCCTCCCGGGACCCCGGGGACCAGGTAAGATGGTTCTGTACCACGCTTGGTCGGACAGGCAGTCACCTTGTCATGCTCAAGTTATCGATGTTGCACGTTTTCATTAGACATAGCATTTTCTCACCTTCACCTGACTGGAGAGGTCATCGCAGAGTGGGCACTTGTGGACGCAGAGAAATTCATTTTAATGGCAACAGGTTCATCAGTAATTTGGGGGGGGGGGGGAAATGACCGCTATACAAACATAAAATGTGGCAGTGTTGGAAAAGGAGAATGATCAACACTTGTGTACGCTCAAGTACTTTAAATTTCAAAGAACTTTTAACAAGTGAAGTTAACGCAGTTTTCAAACGAAAGCTTTTGTCATTTTGAGAGTGCATTTTTATATGCATACTTTTGGGTAAAAACGATTGAAAATGGGCATCGCTTTTCCTAAAGATATAGCTTGACCTTTGCGACCATTGTCTCTGCAGAATTAAACTAAGAGTTTGTTAACTTCGTTTTTGTATTTCAAGTTTTCGTCATTTGTATACCATTTTATGTACTTAGTTGACTTTCCCTGAAATGTAAAATCGGGAAGTTTGTCTTTAAAAATGCCGATGTTTGTCAAACCTTAGACTAATAAAGTAGTCAAATTGTGAAATGTGCTCATGAACGGCACTTAAAACATTTTGTAGGTACAATAATATTTTTTCTGCAGGCAATTAGGGAAGCAACTTATCATCCATCTGGTTTAAATGTTGTCTGGTTGTGACATAAAGTACTTAAGAGTGGGTCTGCTTATATCCCTGCGTTTTTGTGAATACACCAGCTTTGCTTGCAATATTTCGGTCACCAACAATGAAACATTCCCAATTTAATGGCAGAATAATATATTGGGTGGTTAGTATAACCGCAATGCTGATTTATAAAGCTGGAACGGAAGAACGTGTGCGACAGAATATAATTTTAGTCTATCCCCCAGTGATCTTGGTATACTGTGCAAGACGATGTGATAATTTAATTGTACTATTTTTCCATAACTGACGAATCTTAATATCATTTCCTTTAAAACTCATTTAAAGACAAATGTTTTCTTAAAAAAAAATCATAAACAGTCAGACACTTAGAAGTTCTGTCCTGATTTCAAAGTTTTTCTCCCTTCCCATATGTAAAATAGAAGTGAAAGGTATTGTTGCAACCCCCCGTGAGTTGTAAAAAAAGGCCAATCTCTCTCTCTCTCTCTCTCTCTCTCTCTCTCTCTCTCTCTCTCTCTCTCTCTCTCTCTCTCTCTCTCTCTCTCTCTCTCTCTGTCAATTTTTAATTTCTAACTGGTTTAAAATAGTACAATGGTAACATCTAAAGAAACGGTTCCTATATTACCCTTTTTATATTCACCAATTCGGAAAAGTGTGCGGAACAACTGACAAACTTACTGCTGATAAAGTCATTACACTACAAGGGGTGGAAGACACTGGCTCGTCCAGATAAACAGTGATCGCATGATCTGTGTGGTTGTTTTCAGTCTGCCAGCTGTTTTGATAAATTTCTGGCCTCATATATATATATATATATTTATATATATATATATATATATATATATATATATATATATATATATATATATATATATATATATATATATATATATATATATATATATATATATATATATTAAATAAGTAGCTTTGGAAAAATGTTTTACATATCCGTAGGCACATCCCCAAAATAATATTTTGGTTCTAAATTGCCTTTTACCAGAATCTGCTATAAATAAGTCTGTTTCCTTTTATTTCTTGATTCGTCTGGTTCTCTTCTTTGAGGCATCAACGTGTAAATATGACATAAATACTGCCTAAATGATTCATCGAACTATATGAATCTCAGTAGCATCGTGTTTGTTTGAACAATTCTCGACAAAGTTCAGACAGTGTGGAACTCGTTTAGGTGGTCGCCATTGTTATATGCACACTTAAAATAATTGGATCCATACTGATTTTTTCCGTACATATGTAAACTGATTGCTGACAGCTTGCATGGACAAAAAAAAAAGCTGTCGGAAAATATCTCATACTAAGGGAACTACAATTTAAATCTTTGGCGGAGGGGTAAGGTTGTTGTAATGTACTTTGTTCCTTTTTTTGAGGATCCAACATGTAGGTTTTCTCGTGTATATACACAGACACAACTCTAGTACACACCATAAAAATGTGAATAATAATAATAATAATAATAATAATAATAATAATAATAATGATAATAATAATAAAAATAATGATAATAATAATAATTATAATAATAATAATGATGATGATGATGATAATAATAATAATAATAATAATAATAATAAATATAATAATAATAGTAATAATGGTAATAATAATAAAAATTATTATTATTATTATTCATTATTCATTATTATTATTATGATAATACATTGTGTATACACTTTGTACATGACTACATACCTCTACAGCACCACAACACACCATCTACAAAACAGGCAGGTAACCCTTATCGCAAATGCGAAGCAAACAACCATAAGTAACTCCATGAAGCACCACAATACATCTTGCTCCAAATAGCCAGTTATTCTTCGTTATGAGCCAGTAGGAAGCATGAAAAACAGTTTGTTTCATGAAAACGGGCTATATTAGCACCTACAATTTTGGGGTGGCAAGCAGTGGGAAACTGTACACAACAAGATAAATACAAACAAATTCACTTTATCCCAGTTTTTGTGTGTTTTTTATACAACTTTTATTCAGTAGCACGTAACATCGGTATGAAATATACCCTATTGTATGGATTACAAAGGATCAAGATTAAGACAGAGCTTAGTATTTTCGGCAAAGCAGAAAAGTATCCTAATATGACAACATATGTGAATTGCTGCTGAATACAGTTTAAGTGAAAACATTCCCGAAAAAGATTCCACTATGTCATTCAGAACGATCATTTCACATTTTCTCCTGATTCACAAAAGAGCATTAGATTATATGTAGTGTTATAAATTATATAGCATTTCCCAGATCTTTATTTTCCAGAGAAGTTCTATTTGAAAAATTCAGAAAGGTACATAGCTCAAAAATGCCCAACCTGTATTGATGGTTTGCCGTCAATTTAATACATGATTCTTTATAAAAAATAAACATTATCAATGCTGGAAATAAAATAATCTGACGGAATTATATATATATATATATATATATATATATATATATATATATATATATATATATATATATATATATATATATATATATATATATATAATTCCGTCAGATTATTTGTGTGTGTGTGTGTGTGTGTGCTGGGAAAAGTAGTGTCTTTCCATTACAAAATACATGTGTAGCATATCGTTGCTGAACACAATCCATAAACATTAATCTTTAAGTTAGAAAGGTCTCCATTTGGTGATATGTTTTTTTTTTAATATGTTATTCTTTACAGATATATTAAGCCCAATCATTTAAATATCTTTAATCTCGTTTTCAGAACTGTCTAAATTTGGCTATCCATTCCCATTACAGAGATATAAGTATTATTTTTTTTGCTATTAAGGAAAGAAATGACTAATAGTACATTCCTGTTGATATGGGGCCTATTAAAATTTTATCTTTAGAAAAGTTGATATTATTTTCTCTTTATTTGGTTTACTCAATTTAAAACTGCCCGCCAGAATTTTTAAGTAACGTCGCATTTGTAAAAATAGTGTGTAAACTTTTCCTACTCTTCATTACGGAATAAACAGATAGCACTGTCTTTAATGCCGCATTTGAATAGTTTTCTAATTGTGCAGATAATTCTATGCAGAAATCTATAGTGAAAAGCTCTTAAGTTAGGAGAAATAGTGCAAGTGTAAATTTGTTGGAAACAGGTTTTCCAATATTTCTTATCGATTGTATTAGCCAGATCTTCATTTCACTTGTTGAAGGGATTTTAAGGTGGAATTAATACTCTTTTAATCAAATTAAAGAAAAAAAAATCTTGAAGCTTTCTCAGTATTCATCATTTTGTCAATAAAATAAACCTATGATTCTAATTTTTTGGGGTCAAAACCTTGAAGCTTTCTTTTTCAATTACTTGATTTGGCTGCAATAAAACCCCGATAAACACAAAAATTTGTTTGCACACTTGGGTATTTGATGGCAAAGATTTCATGAGTTAGAAAGTTAGCATCGGTGTCAATTATGTCCAGCACCTTACCTGTACCTTCTGTACTCCAGTCATGGTGAACGATCACTTTACAATCAATTCTAATCTAGGTGTTGAACCATAAGTACTGGTGAATGATATCTTTTGTTTATATTTGTTTAAGGAAGTTCAACATACACTCTAGTTTAAGAATTTCAAGTTGCCAAAAAGTAATTTTTATCTTCCTGAATATAACCAAATGTTTAGGATGGATATTTCATTTCCATATACTTTTAAAGTTTGGCAATGGGTGCAAAATCATAATCGTCCCACATTCCTGAACCATAATGTTGGAGGTCGTTTGATCCAACTATAGTTTGATTTTGTGGAATTATATGAACCATTTTTAGTCCAGCTTGTTCATATGGACCAATAAGAGTGTTACGTTTAATGTTGTCTTTTTACGGATCACCCCATAAAATGTATCCAAATGTAAAACAGTTTTAACCTTTGTGAAGAAATTATCTTGTAATTAAGTTTTAATAGGGCTTGGTAGAACTGTCATTACATAAGTAAATTTAGATAAGTCAGAAGTGGTTTTTTGGGACTGTAATTTTTCCGAATAAAGATAATTTACTTATTGACTACGTATCTAACTGATTTTCATTTATTGTAGCAATGGGTTTTAGTTCAAATTCTTTAGTAATTGTGCTTATCATAATTCCTAGCCTTTTAACTGGTTTGTCTGATCATTTGATGCTTTTTCAAGAGGGTAATTTAAAATTAGAGTTTTAAGATTTCCTAATGGCAAAATCCCTGTTTGATCACAATTTACTTTAAGCCTGCAGATTATTTCAAAACTTTCAAACACACGAATTACCTCATTTAAAATAGCTTCCCTGGCTTCAGAAGATAGTAATGTATCATCTGCATGGTTACTTATTTTGTGTCCTTTATAATCCATTTTAGTAGCTTTTATATAAATGTTTCCATCTGTTGTTGAGGTTTGGCAGCATAATAGGAATGTTCCTAGTTACAAACACTTTATTGACCTGTGACGTGAGGGTTTGTCTTGGGATTATAAAATGGGGACACTGCAGCAGAAAATAAACTATTGCTTCAGATCTTTAACCAAAGCTACACGCATGAGTGTCTACCAACTGGCGAGAAGACAAACAAGCATTCAAGGCAATTAGCCTACACGCAAGCGATTGAACAGTAACTTTAACCTTCTTGAGCCGCACGAAAATGCTTTGAGACACAAGTGACTTTTGCGCCAGTTTGAAAGAAGTCAAAGATGCAGCTTTGGGAACCTCCATAGGTAATGAGTTGCACAACCTGTAGTTGATAAAATGAATCCTGTGTTGGAACTGTTTAGTGCCACATTGAATTGTGGTTCCGTCAGCTGAATTATCCAAGTGGTCATTTTGGCGTTCAGAATTATAGATGGGAAGTATTGACTTAATATGACTTTCCTATTTCAGATTTTGGTTTTAAATGATGCTGAGGTGTTAATGTTCTTGAACTTTATTGACTGTTTTTGTCCATGAATTTTAGCCTTAAAAGGTTGTTTAGGTCAGTTTTGTTTGATATCAGAAGCTCCTCGGTCTTGTTTGGTTTGAAGTTTATTTTCCATTACTTCTCATTTTCTTATAATTCAAGTAATTTTTCATTAAGGCTGTTAATTCAGGAGTCTTTTACAATGTCTATAAGAGAAGTATGCAATTAAGTAAAGTTCACAGAGAATATCATCATCCAAACCATTAATGAATACCAAAACAACAGCAGTCCCAAAACTGTCCTTGTGGCACCCAAGACCTATTTCTTACACATTCAGACGATGTGCTGTTTTGTAAGATAAGAATTGATCCGGAATAGTCAAAAATATATCGCACTGCTTTCACTTATAAATAAAGGCTCTGTGACACACCCTACCCCAATGCCATTGGAACATCAAGAAAAACTTGGTGTACATTTTTAACCTGCTCCAGAGCAGAACTAGTCTCGTGCATAATATGTATGAGTTGGTTCACAGTGCTATCTACCTTATTGAAGCCTGAGTTTCAACTGGATGTGATCATCATCATGAATATAGTTATAGGGCTTCTTGAACACCATAATTTCAAATACCTAACCAACGAGTAAAGATAAAACACCGTGTCGATACTTCGTAATTAAATAATCTTCCTTTTTTTACAATGCAGTGACATTCACCTGTTGGGGAGAAGGGGCAGCTGGTCATGGATTTTAGTCAAACGTACACTCTTTTTTCAACTATACAGAAGACTTACATATTTTTCGTCCTCCCTCAGATTACTTCCTTTCAGCTGAAGCCATTTCTGCAGATTTTCAAACACTTGGGGTACTAGTATGCGTGAAACATACACCAGAGAGACTCATAAAAAAAGTCGTGGGGCTTGTCCACCTAAGGTTGTCCTAAACGGAACATCATGAAAACGGAAGAGCAAGATTAAAAATTACTAGACCATATCTTGTAGGCTATATGGATATGCAAGAATTCAAGGAAAGGGGTCCGGAAGGTACAGCGGCACAACAATAAAATGATGTCACAATGTAATGTTCATATTTGCTACCAGCTTAACTCATTCCATCCTATTGACGCTTTTTCCCGCTAATATGTAAATGTCGTCTGCTAATGTATTTTATTAATTCAGGGATTATTTTTCAAACTTTAGGAAGATCATTCCAAATTATATGCCCACGGTCAACAGCTTTCCTTGGCGAGCTCTGGGCGCATTGCGCCAAGAGCGCGCCAAGGAAAGCTGTTGACTCGGTCTTCTACTCTCAGGGTGGAATGAGTTAAGACATGCAGAGAAATGTTTATCGAATGAACCAACGTTTAAACAATCCCAGTACTTCGTAAAAGCTCATATGCAACTATCAAAATTCTATTTGTTAGCCTTTACAACCTGTATTTTAAAATTCTTCATTCATTTCAAACTATATATTTGTGAGAATGCCATAAATATTACGTTCAAAATATAACAAATACCGCTGCAAAACTTTCTGCATTCAGCTGCTAAATTCAGCTGTGCATGATTGCATCCCCAACTCTTATCAATACAATCTAAAACTTCTGCACAGCAATAAACGAGATAATTTTAAACATATTCTTCTGTTGCATCCTTTCTAAATCAGAATCAAAACTATATATTCATTATGCCATAAAGTCTATTATGTCCTGTTATTTAAATCAGCTTTGTCTTTTTTTTTACCTGGTAAAATTTAGAACACTGGTATGTGTCATCTGCATAGACTGAGAATCTTATGATGGGAAATAGCAGTGTTTAGCTCATTTCATAAATCGGTATCTATTTTTCTCTGGTCAAACTACCAAAGTGTGGACGGATAGGAATAAGTTGGTTTAAATCTTGAGTGAGAGGCAAAGTTTCAGGTCAGTCGGAACATAAGAAACAGACATTTAATAACAATTCCCACAGCACACTCAATATTATAAGAATGAATAGGCATACTGCCTTCAAGTCTGTGATATGAAACAAGAAGACTTTGGACAAACGGCGTCTTTAAATGATTTCACAACCAACATGTTGCAGTTTATAGCTATGAGTTATCAAAGCGACAAACATACTGTTATTACAAAATGGACACACCTGATTTATTAAATTTGCTGCCTGATACTATTACAAATTGCACAATGTAAATGATATTTCATTTTACGTCAACTCATTTAAAAAAAGTATTACACATTTTTACATATTTTTATTACAAAGGGACAAGGTATTACAAATTGCTGTAGTATTATAAAACGCGCATAACGAACTTCCCCGAAATGGGCTTAACTGGCTATGCTATGCACATTTCTGCTGTCATCTTTCAATTTCGCCCCACAGCAGTTCAGGTAAGCTGTAATTCATGTTATTTCACCTTTTAAGGCTTCTTCGGGCCGGTTGTATATGTTGAATGTGCAAGCAAACCTACCTCCCTCCAGCTCCCCCATTTTCTTAATGCAATGGTGGTGAGAGAGTACCTGTACACCGTGACTCCACTCGTGGAAAAAAAAGTCCTCAATTACGATACTCCTGTCCATTAAAATGCTCAGTTTAATGTCTAAATGCTTAATTGCTGAAGAATTGGCTGCCTTGAGGAACTGCAACCCATCTAATTGTCAATTGCATTAACCGTTTGCAGGCTGATAACGAGAAAACGCTTATCTGGATTATTATAGGGTTTCATATTAAAATTTATTGCCAGCGTGCACCAACTGAATGACATATGAATACCTGATAGTTCCAGATTTACTAGGGTCAAAAGGTTTGCTCAGCATTCCTTGGGAAATGCACTGAGGGAAGTTTGTGACTCAGTCTACAAACTTGCACTGAAAGAGTCACTTTCAAATCATCTTCAAAAAATTAATGGAAGATCGATAACCCCTGAAATTGTATCCAGCATCATGCTATTGAGATAAATTGTCTGCAAGGCTCACAGCTATGATGATTACGGCGTCCATATATTCCATCTAAAACCATTAAAACCTTCTTCAATCTAAACTCTACACTATCTGTTTGCCTTTAAGTAACCAATCACGTTTGTTTAAAAAGTGTAACGGTTTTCTTTGCGTTTCTGGAAAAAACACGCGTACGTCTCAAGATAATAACAAACAGTTGTAGTTAGAGGCGGTAATACTTGTAATGGAACTATAGGTAACTTACAAAGTTATGTTTTGTTTTATACTCACATTACACCTGGCCACGAATGTCATGAGTTTGGTGGAGGTAAAATGAAAGAAGGAGGACTACTAGAATTCAAGACATACTGTTATTTTATTTCTTACGCCATTTTCGCTGTATTCTAACAATAAACAAAACGAAAAAAACCTAGCCTCATGACAGACTTTTTCATTATTATTTTTCATTTTTTATATTATTTATTTATTTATTTATTTATTTATTTATTTATTTATTTATTTATTTATTTATTTATTTATTTATTTATTTATTTATTTATTTATTTATTTATTTATTTATTTATTTATTTATTTATTTATTTATTTATTTATTTATTTATTTATTTATTTATTTATTTATTTATTTATTTATTTATTTATTTATTTATTTATTTATTTATTTATTTATTTATTTATTTATTTATTTATTTATTTATTTATTTATTTATTTATATATTTATCTATTTATTTATTTATATAAACTCAGTCTGTTGTTTTTTCTTGTTGTAGGTCTCTTCTTCATCATCCCATGTGTTGATAGCTTGGCAAAGGTTGACCTAAGAACTGTGTCATTTGACGTGCCTCCGCAAGAGGTATGTCCATAAATCTGAATTCGTGTTAATGACAATTTCGATTATGAGTTATTAGCTAATGCTTAACATGGTGCACATGGTTACAGCAAATATTTAACATGCTGTTTTAGTAATTTATTTATTCATTCATTATTTATTCGTTTATTTATTTATTTACTTATCTACTTATCTATTTGTTTATTTACATGTGGGTAATCCTTCCAGTTTAAACAAATTTGTGAGTTGCAAGATGAGGCTTTAAACACTTAAGTTGCTTGTCATTATGTCATGAGAAATACTTGATCCGTATCTCAGATTTACAAAACTACTGATTTGTACGTGGTAAGCATGTACCAAGATAAAGCATGCATTTGGTTTGATAACTGTACGTATGATGTTATGGCCTTGAGCGTAGAACATGCTCATGATGTCTTTACATTTCAGATATTGACAAGAGATTCTGTGACTGTGGCTGTGGACGCTGTAGTTTATTACAGGATACAAAATCCTATGATGTCAGTGATGAATGCAGAGAATGCAGCCGCATCTACGAGATTATTATCTCAAACAACATTACGTAATATTCTTGGGACCAAGACTTTGACTGATATACTTGGGGAGCGAGACAGTATCAGCGCATTAATGCAGGTGAGGTTAGATGTGGGCGATTCTATTAACCCTTACCATACGGCTATATCAAAGGCAGAGAATAGCTTGTTTATATCGAGGAAAGCTAATGAACAAGTGTATATTATGAGAATTAGACAAAACAAAACCAAAATCTATCTGGATAGATTTTCTTACATACTTCCAAGCAAAATGTACACTGGAAGCGTTACAGTCACTAAAAGTGAAACCGCCAGCCCATCGAACGCTGTCAGCGATTTGTCTGAGAAAATGGCAAAACATCAGAAAACAAGTCCCGGCTAAAACAACAATCTTAATCTTATCATAGTGGAACTGTGATGATGCTAATGAGGAAAACAATTAAGAGAGATCAAATCTACATATAATACTGACATGAAGCCATTAATATGACCTTGTATATGTGTAATTACCGCAGATGCATAGCATCTTTCACTTCAAGCATATGTCTTTTATATATATATATATATATATATATATATATATATATATATATATATATATATATATATATATATATATATATACACATGCTTTATTTCGGACACTTAAAAGTTGGTATACACGTTTCAATAAAATTATGCAGTAACTGATAAAACGCGTCAATATGTAATATACATTGTGCAGGGTAGCTAAAAATCAAACAAAAGCTGGAGGTAGACATGGCAGCTAAAAGAAAAAAACATTACCACGTATAAGGGTTTAGACCAAGTCTGCCACAATGATGAGCACCAGCAGATATCACTGTTTAGCACCTGTTGTATTATTGCATTGTTAGATCTAGTCAGTCTGCACAAAAACTGTAAATTAATGCCCTCCGTGCCGAAAAGGATTTTACAGTGTTGGAGACATATATAGTACTAGCACGACAGCATTGAGGGTAACGCAAGAGCCAACGAAATGAATTAGTGTAGCAGACTACTTGTCTATTCATTCCATTTTTTGTGTGTTGACACCACAGCTGAGCTGTACAGAGCGACATCCAGTATGATTTAAACAAAGTCAGCTTAGTATCTTTTGCGCACATGTAAAACTTCCTCTAAAGCATGTTAGCTCTGATGCAGAGGGACCGGTATTGACGTTTAATGTCCATATCATCTGAGAGGTTATCGACGAGTATTTGCCCCAGGTATTTAAACTGTTTAACAAAGACAAGTTTTTCTCTACACAAGTGCCTCCGGCTGTGCCTGATGTAACAAATTAAACTGACGTCAAAAGAGGTAATGTGTAAAAGGGGAAAGAACATTCATTTTCAACATGTTTCAACAAATGTCCAAGTAACCCAAAGCCTAACAAAAATATATGTGTGGTTACGGTAATCTGACAGACCCTACTAAAAAGGCCCAACCCTGAAATTAATGGAACAAAAAAAAGTAAGCAGCCCTTCCCTAATAAATATTGATCGACCCAGGTCGGTGCTACAAACTCAGACAGAGACCCAAGTGGCCCAAAAAAAGTCCGTAATTTCTTTTTCAGTGGTCCAAATTTGACGTACACAGCCCAAACGGCCGAAAGCGTGCTAGGGGGGTCTGGGTGCATCCCCCCAACAAAAATAAATAATTTGAGCATGCAAATTGGTACATGCTGGGGAGTTTCGAGTATCTTGCTTCACATGGTTGACGAAATCACAACATTTTAGTCATTATTATACTGATTTGGCTGTATAACTTGTGATAGTACAAAAATCTTATGAAAATTAGCAAAAATTAGTAAAGAATAATTTTTTTTAAATCGCCATGTTATTAATAAAGATAAGACAAGATAAGTCTGTATACATGCTAGGCTTTAAAGAATTTTTGCACACATATTATGTTTATTGATTCGGGGAACATTAACAGGTAAATTATCCCGCAATTAATAAGTTGTATATTTTCTGGACAAAAGCACAAAAAATACATTAAAATAATCACTAGGACTGAATGTACTCATCTTTTATAACTAAATGTTGATTGATACTATTTTATACACACATATGCCAGGATGGTGCAATATAATTGTTGAAAGCACGCCAAACTATGATGCATAAAATGGGAGCACCAAATGCCTAGGGAATCTTGCCTTGGCTTATTTCCATGGTGGACCACAACATGAAAATAGCAGAAATGGAAGTATGAAATCAGAAAAATATTCAGTTGCTTTGCACGGATTTGTAGATGAAATGCTTCAATCACTTATGAATTACAAGATTGATCTAAGTTTTTAATAAGTTAAAATATAAATAAATATAAGCACCAACGGCGTAATTTTATAACACCCAGGGACCTGCTATATATATATATATATATATATATATATATATATAATATTTGTGTCTTTTTGCCCAGAACTACTTCCTAGTAGTCAATACCCTTTTCCGCAGTCCGAACTCTTTACTCTCCATAAGCTAACCTGTCCCTGTCTAAGCTATATACATATGAAATTACTTTTGTCCATATTGCACACGTTCCTCTGTAAAATTTTGACAAAGGCTTATCAGCCCAAATAAATCAAAGGGTCTTCAGCGGGTAACTACTCAACATGGTTCGGAGCCTTTTACCCGTACATGTCTCTCTGAGTAGCGGCTCCTTGTCTAAGCTAAATATTCAGCAAAGACAACCCACATATTAAATAATAAATATGAACGTGGCAAATGATGAATTAGCTAAATACGTGAAGTTTTGCTTATATATGCAGAGCTTCATTATGGATAAAGAATACCTGTCAAACAAACCATAATTACTAAATTTTTATAGTACAGGTTCAGATAAGAACAATCTGACTTACCCCTGAACCAATATGTACTCTTTCTAGCTGAACAGCTTATCCTAGTTAAACCACCCGCCAGTGTATAACTAAAGTGGACACAAGCTGGGGCCTAATATTCAGTTCCAGTGACAGTAAAATAAACAGTTGCAGCTAGACCACCTGTACAAAAAAGGGAAATCCCAACAAGGACTGCAACAATAGACATTCTGCACCAGAAATGTAAAACAAACTCTATGATGACACCTTCCCCTCAAACAATTAAGCTCTATTTAACTGCCAACCCTGAGTCAATGTATCAACTTAATGTGTCAGGTTTGTGACATTTGAGAAAATACTGTCAATTTTGAGTAAATGTGCATTTAGGCATGTCAGAAAAAAATGAAAGTCATTAGCATTTATATCATATATATATATATATATATATATATCAGGTCCTTGATAACTCCAAGATACTGAAAATATAAATATATAAAGCAGTCCCTCTTCAGTACTCCCATCTCATGCATCAAGAATTATTTCATCCCCTTTTTCAAAATGTTTTTATATTCAATCTTTTTGATATATCCAGCTGGCAAGTTCTCTATGGGAATAGATATAATCATGGTACAGTAATGTCTGCAATTACCATCGTTAGTTATAAATCCAAATGCAACACGAAGGCATGCATACACACACACTTTGAGCGCCATTTTAAACATGACGCAATGGATTGTGGGGAAGGAAAATCACAATGAATTGCGGCCAAGTGTTTTCTGCACGGTTCCAGGTGTCAGTTCTCCGAGTTACCAAGGCAAACGGTCGTTGAAGCATTTTCAAAACATGACTTACTATCTCAACTTTAATCTGCCCGCTCAGTTGTGTCTGAAGCAGATGTCATCATCAGATACAAATCCAATTGCGACACGCACACTCGAGCGCCACTATGAACATTGTGCAATTAACTGTTTATGCATTGATTGCGGGATAATCTCACAAAAGTACACTTGATTTGGATACCAAATTGAATAGCAACCACAGAATATGTCTCATTTTTGATGCTCTGAAATAATTGTAAAATATATACTTTTGGTTTCATATATTATAACACTCTTCCCACCTCCACTCGGCAAGATCGTCCCAATGCTCATTTACAAACCATTGGCATTTGGTGCGGAACTCGCAATTTTTTTCAATGGCGGCCAAGTCGATTGGCTATTTTGAAGAGGTAGCATCCAAATGTATGTGTGATTAGTGTTAAGGGAAGGTTAATTTGTTGAATGAATGTAATGTACAATATATAATGGGACTTTTCCAGAGTGATCATTACGTGAAAATGTAACTACAACGACAAAAGGGTGGCCAGTTGTAGGCTCCAGAATTAGGATTTTGTATTAGACGGTAAAGTCGCCCTGAGGTAATGAAATAAGGGTCAGCAATATGCTGAGTGAAAAGCGCCTCATTGCGCCAACGACGAAGCTCAGTGGAGATGGTTGCCCCGATAGTGGATACAGGTCCGAAAGTACCGGCCGGTTTTTATATAAGTGGTAATTAAAAGACAACAGGCTCAAAACCAAAGGGGCAGGCTGGCGGCTTAAAAGGCATACACTCTGTCCTCTTCGTGTTGTATGTGATGTCATGCTCACGAGCATATGCTTCGCCTGTCGTGCCCAGATTCCTCAGCCCTTTAACGGACGGACTAATTAGCACCATGCCATTGGCGTAACTTTAGTTGTTTGTGAAAACACCGCCAATGTTACAGCCAACTCCACTCTCATTGAAGGACATTCAGATCAATTATGTACACATTGAAGAGCCGGGGTGAAGTCAGCCCCATCCCGGCGGATGCGATTAGAAACAATAAACCAGTTTGACCTGACAGGTCCCCACTGGACCCAAAACTGCTGTGTAGAAAGCCAGATCATTAAGTATTTCACAATGAGCACAGGTACATTTCTATCCATCATCTTTCGTAGTAATGGTCAGTGGTTTACACTGTCAAATGCTTTCTTAGGATCAATGAAGCAAGCGAAACTGGGACTTCCCTGGGAAAGGTAAGATCTGATAACTTCCTAAAGGGCAAAAATACACATGCCAGTGCCATTACTTTTTCTGAAAGCGAACTGGTTATCAGTTATATCTAGAAAGTATTCACGGCGATTTAACAACACTTTTTCAAGCAGCTTAGAGAGTACAGTGGCAAGAGCTATTGGTCTATAGTTGTCTTTATCAGTAACATCACCCGCCTTATTCTTTAGCGGGACAACCTTGGTAATATCACATGGTATATAACTGTGCACAGGATAGCACTCAAAGGTACGTAAAGCTTGGCTGAGATGCATGTTCATACTGTGCAGGTGTCTACCAAATGTTTATAATAAGTTACACGTCTTCCTTTTCTTATCAGTTTCTCATAGATTTTCCCCAATTTCGCCCTGTGGTACATGAGCCATAGAAAACACGTGTGGTTTAATTATTGGCTTGTTATTTTGATCTGGTCAGCTTGTGTTTTAGTCTCAGCCAGACACTTTCAAGTTGTCTTCGTATGGTTAAAATTGGTGCAATTATTGACGACAATTTAGATGTTTCCATGTAAGAACTCTTATAAGGGTGGGGGATGTGACGAATTGGGGTTTGTTATCGAAAAGTTGGCAAATTATCGAGAAAACAAACAATTTACATAATGGGATGGGGGGGGGGGGGGTAGTTGCCAATTTTCCGCCTACATTGTTATAACATACAGTGCACCTGGAGAACAAGAACAGAGTGGTGTGCAATAAAGCTGTACTCCCAGGTATTCTGTGTATCACATGGTGTTTTTGTAATGTACATGTATACTGATGAGACTTGCACAGGTAACGGCGAAACGGAGTGAGAGAGAATGTCACACGTACTGGACAATGGCATATTGGTTTTGTAAAATCATCATTTATTATGACAGTGTGTTTTGTGAATTCCTCAAATCCTTTAAGTTACTGATCTATAGAAAACCCATTCAATAATGTTACGGTACGTGTGGTCATTTTCCCAAGTTCCCCGAGCAAAACACAAGAGTAAATACGAGAGTGTTTAACCAAATACATGAGTGCCCACATTGCTTGGCTAGCAGTTGAGGAGTGCTGGGAGAATTTTTCAACCAAACACCTTGATTTTAAGTGATGCATTTCGAAAGTGTTAACCACTTTGATTCTGGTTTAAAATTAAAGAGGTTGACGGTAAAGCTTACTGAAATGGCCCCTTGTCCGAGGAGCACAAGGATCGATTTTCGGATCAATGAAACTGACCTGCCGTAGTTATCGTTTCCGTTACCACAAGCAGTTTACATCTTTTTGGAAACGACATCAGTTGCAAGGCGCATATTTTCAGCCCCAACTGAATGAATGTTGTGATAACTGTACGTAAACATGCACATGGTCACCGTGAATATATATATATATATATATATATATATATATATATATATATATATATATATATATATATATATATATATAATTGCAGGTGTTATACAAGAATGCGACCAGATCCTTCATCTGAGTGTGTTTTTTTCTTCGTGTTTTCTTTTCTTCTTTTTGTTTGTCAAGAAGTCTCATGAGCATGCTCAATTGACTTTTGAAATACCACACCTATGGAAAGATCCTGTAGATGTCAACAGGTCTTTTAAAATAATCCCAGCTCTTGGCCATAAACACTAAGACATCAGATAAAGTATGCCCCATTTTTAAAATTTAATTAAATGAATTTTTATTTGGAACACATTTTGACTGAGTTGCAGATAAAGTTTGCGATTCAGTCCCAAATAAACCAGGACCCATGCTCCTATGTTGTGTAAAAAATATTTAGGCTCCTAAATGCTTAAGATGACGCCTTGCAAATCCGCCCCTACGTAAAATTTGTAACTTAGTTATAAAATTGCCAAAAGGTGTGGCACATGAAAATAGAGCTCACAAAATAGGGATTAAATGTGACATGAACCTTTGATTTATACGGGTAAAAGGCTCCGAAACATGTTGAGTAGTTACCCGCTAAAGACCCTTTAATTTGTTTGGGCTAATACAGCCTATGTCAAAATTTTGCAGAGGAACGTGTGCAATATGGACAATAGTACTTCTATGTATATAGGTTAGACAGGGACAGGTTAACTTATGGAGAGTAAAGAGTTCGGACTGCGGAATAGGGTAATGACTACTAGGAAGTGGTTTTGGACAAAAAGACACAAATACAATATCAGGAAAAAGACGGTGATGAAATTTGGCATTAACCTTGAATTGTACCTCTTTGTTTTTCAAAAGTGTAAACAGGCAACATAGTCTGAAATGATGCTCAAATGTTGTAAATTGAGCCGATCCGTGGTTGATAATTTTGATCTTCATTGCCAGTTTATTTAGCAAAGGTTACGAATACCTGTACCGTTTTCTTTCTGGAATTCTCCAATTCCTTGTGGCACGGCGTTACCGAGAAAATCGCGTGCGCGTAGAGCTTCTTTAGTGGGTTTTCTGTCAATAATCGACTAATAAGACATTGTTGTACCTACTACATTATAACTGTTGTTTTCTGTGTCACAGGCTGTTCTGGACGAGGGGACAGATCCCTGGGGTGTCAAGGTGGAACGAGTAGAAATGTAAGTATAGGTTGACACAAAAAATTATGGATCATTCTGTTGCGTTCTTTGTGTCATGGAAATAGAAATGCAGTGATATGTAATACAACTAATATCAATATTAGACATAATACCAATAATTTAAAATTATCATTTGAAGTGACACATCTCCTGTCGTCGGGAACTTACATTGCAAATGATATAATGTTTTGGAGATGTCCCGCGAAAGTTTTGCAAATCTCAGCATTGCTTAAACTACAATGCATACATTATATATGATGGCAGAATTATGTATTATATAAGTTATAAGTAGGAACAAAGTGCACCAAACGGTTGCAGGGAACACCGGCCTCCGTGCGTCCATCCTATTGTCTGCGCCCATCCAGCGTTGGTCGAGCGGTTGGGTGCCAATGCCAACACAGCAAGTACAGATGTTCGCAAATGTCTCACAAGTACTTACTCGACTGCCGTCAAAAATTATTAACGACTCAGAGTGACATGTCCGAGACAAAAAATGGTCTTTTGTTATCACTGAAAAAAATTATGTCCCTTCCAACAGTAATATAACTCCTTTGAGAAGTATATCATTATGACTGCCACTATTACATCATTATCAACATCATTATACTCTAAATTCAAAACGACTTTTTCTGTATCATTGCCAATAGTATTTTAAAGGGTTGTGTTTTTTTCTTTTTTGAAAACGCAACGATAGAGTAACAACATTTTTTCGGTGTACATTGGCAGGACTTTAGAATGCAATACGACATTTTTACTAGATTTATGTGTTAGATTCTCACAAGAAAGTGTCTTTTTCAACAAGGAGATGTTGCTTCCTTTATTTTATGTGACAAAAAAAATGGACAAGTACTTTTCAAAAAATGGTAAATGACCTGTTGCGGTTCCCTGCGATATATATTTTCCTCCTGACATTGAAATGCCAGAAGGAATTTGATATCTGAGATGTTTTTATCAAACTGATGAAAATATAATGTCGTGGAACAGAAAAATTAACACTAGTCCCTGACTGGGTGGGGATATGGACGTCCGAGCCTCGAGCAAAGGCCGCAATGCCCTTTCAAAAGGTAAATTTATGCTGCTTGTGTGTAAACATGGTCACGCACGCGTTAGCTAAATTCACAAATTACTGTGAGGCAGTGACACTTTGTGTCAAGATGTAGGGGCACCAGACCTCCTACTTATTAATGACATCATTGTTCGCTTCATATGAAATTTACCTGCCATATATCCAGCCAGCAGCGATGATGTTCGCACCTAGGGATGTTCAAGTGTAAATACCGTTCGTTTGCAAACTCAACTCATCTGTCATATTTGTCATTTATTTATTTATATATTTGAATTTTTGTTTGGTGCTTTCTTCACTGCACCAATCTGCGTGCCACGAAACTTTCATCATAATTTTTAGTTTCTATACTCAGTTTACCAGTATTCACAGTCAAAACATACTGGTATGGGGAATTGACAACGTCACTTAATCACATGCACTGTTTTGTGGGCGTCGACGTGCATTGTGTTCATGCCGAACAAGCCTGTATTTTGGTGGGTGGCACAAAATAAACCCGTACAGGATCATGTTATTTGACTGCATCGAAAGGTCAACAGCTTTCCTTGGCGCGGTGTACGGGCACACGCTAAACCCACACCCATCCCTACCCCCACCCCTATCGCCTTTAGTTTTTTCCCTTAGCTAGTACTTCAGTTGAAAACGTTACGTTGAATCGCTTTGCACGCATAAAGCAGACGACGTTTGAAACTGTTGTTCCGTGTTGACTTTCTACGTGCAGATGTGTAGCATAACGCACCGGTGCAGAGACACTGGAAGTATGGTCACGCTCAGTTCCTCTGTGCCTGGCATCTTGATAAAAGGGGAGATATTCGCTTACTCAATCGATGTGCCAACAGTGACCAGTCAGCGAGTCACAAAATTGTGGTCAGCCAACGCAGTCTCACAGGCTTAACAGTCAATCGGTTATTATTCCACTACACGTGCACTTTAATGATTCTTAGTACATGCCGCTGATATTTACACGCACACACACACAAACACATAAAATTATCTATATATATATACATACATATATATGATATAAAATACATATATATATATATATATATATATATATATATATATATATATATATAAATATATGTATAAACGTGTGTAAATTTGCTTCACGTTGCGTTCTTTAAACCGATCATCAAAGAACGAAAATACTAAAGGTGGATTCTTCTACATGAAAAGCAGCATTTGCCTGCGAAGCGACTACTTAGAGACTGTATTTGTTGGCGAAAGCAAGAGTCGTGAAGCAGGCAAAGGCAATATTACCCAAGTATGTACCAACCATTTGATAATTCCAAGTTTTAGAATGTGTCTGCTTCATAGTTTGCACTATTAACAGACAGGTTAAGCTTATATCGTTACGACTGCGAAATGAACAAGACATTCTGGCCAAATCATATGTTTGCAATCACGGGCATGTAAAAATTCAAATTATGTGCAGTTTGAAGTGCCCCGATTCCTCAAATAGTTTCCTTTTCCACAAAAACAGTGTTCTTTATTCCTACCAAGTGTTGACAGTTCCATGCTTGGGGTTCCGTCGTTTTATTGGCAGGCTTGTATATGAAAGCCATTTAAATATCCCCAGTAATTGTAGCCACATCTCCAAGAACAAGTTGTACAATCTGGCGCGGCCACATAAATTTGTTTGTAAAAAATGTAAACGTTAATTGTAACACCATGGGAACATGAGAAATTTGCCAGGACCATTTGATATGAAGGGAACGTTTTTGGTGGTGAGAAAGCTCCTTTGAGGACCTGGTAGTGAATTTACATCCTGTGCCAACAAGTACGACAAAATAGTACTGCAACGATGAGGCCTAAGTCTAAGTATTACAATCTGTAGACGGTAACAGGTTTGGCTGAATTTATGAATCTGCAGATGTCCATGATGTACTTTCAAATACGTATTTGTCAAATGTGACGTCATATCGGCATGGATCAGTCCGGCAAATAGGCCAATATGTTGCGCTTTTAAAGACAGTTTTTTGGACATGCCTAATATACTATTTGTAAGATAAAAATCGAGTAGTTGTGCAATCTCCGTAATTCAATGTGGGGCACAACCGTTTAGAAAGGATTGTCAATGTGGAATAGACATTCGAGATATTTAAAACAAAAATGTTCCAGGCACTGTCTGGTGTGCAATTGCATACTTATACTTGCGTCTAGGCACTGTTTAGTGGCTTTGCTTGTTGACCTTTTCGTGTCATTTCTTGTGCCCTCTTTAAAAAATCGGTCTAACAATTGCAGATGCAAGACATATGGATATTTCGTAAATGCTGAAGGAAAACGTCATATTTTGAACTATGCAATACTAATAGCAACCACTAAATCTACCACTGTATTCCATTGAGTCCCACATGGCACCAGCAAATGCTATTCTAAGTCCCACACACTTTAATGCTCAGGAAATTTGATTCTCTACTTCCTGCAATCAACTGAACCTCTTAGCATTCAAAACCTTTTACTACCATGGTACAGACACTATTTGTGGTGAACAACCAAGGCTCGTCATTCAGTGTTGCATTACTTTCCTATGGGTGGCTAATAGCATTATCTTCATCGTCGCATACTAATAATTTTCTAAATATAATATGACTCAGTTAGAGTTGCCAACCTCGGGTATATCTTCATGATACTTCGTATGTATAATTCGCATAAGAATTGTTTTCTTTATATATATATATGTATATATATATATATATATATATATATATATATATATATATATATATATATATATAATATGTGTGTGTGTTTGTGCGTGTATGTGTGTGTGTATGTGTGTGTGTGTGTGTGTGTGTGTGTACATGCAGATCTTTGAAATCAAGGAGTTAAAGGGTAGTTTCAGACATAAAACTTTCGTCACAGGACGTCCCTGGAGTTGCGTGGTAATCCGTGGTTTTAGGCTTGCTCACAAAGGTCACAATGTGTGTTAGTTTTTTAAGGTCCAGTGAGTTGTCAGCTAAGCGTGACTTGAGGTCCGTCGACCATCGTCTTGGCGTACGTCTGTCTGTTTGGTCTATCCCGCCACAATTCCTCTCAAAAACCGCGGGCTGGAGCCTCTTCAAAATTGGTATAGGAGTAGCTTGGACTTGGATGGGCATTGTCTAAATTTGTTCAATGAGTCATGCGTCAGCGATTCATGTAGATGTTGTGAAGCTATTTTTTTTTTTTTTAGAAAATCTCAGACACTACTCAGCCCATTGCCTTGACATTCGCACAGACACCCCTGAAGACTCCTAGTTTCAAATTTATTCAACAGGTGGCGTGAGCGAAGTGTCAGTCTCATGCTATGCCATGGCCATTCAAAGAACTGACTCCGCAAGTAATCGATCTCCCCGCCTGTTAATACGGCGAATAAAAATAGACTTAAATGTTGAAACATTGACATTGTTTAGTAATAAATGTTTATGACAATGAACTTCATAGGATTTGTAGAGATGTTTTCCCGTAATCAAACTTAAATTGGATTTCTCACTTTACTCTACTTTCTTCGGTATCATCCTGATTCATGGTCATGTCGACAATGTGGCTTGTCTTTGCTATTAATAGGATTGATAGTGATATCGAACAGACCATATATTTCTAAATATTTGAGAGGGGGGGGAGAGAAATCTCTTACATGTCATGATTCGTCGACAGATTATATTCTGAAAGGTTTTCAAACTCTCTTTACGCGCTTAGCCTTTTGCCTTTTGTTCAAACTAGCGTCGGATATCAACAAAAAACCAGTCAAACAAATGAACAAACCAAAAACAACTCCAAAAACAAAACAAAAACGACTGAAACTTCAATGACAGGTAGTTCCACATTTGTGATTCTCAACTTCTTCAAACGTTTGATGTATTTTCTTTAAAATTTGGGCGACTTGACTTTGGTTTTATCTTCAACAAAGCATCTAAAAAGTAATGTCCCTGTCACTTAACGAATTTGTGGAATTGTGTAATGACCAAAGATGCATTCTACAAAAGTTATTTGATCTAATTTCTTAAGTAAATGGGGCAACTTAAGTTAATTTGAATCAACCAGCTACATTCCCACTGCATGTTCTGCAGAGAGGGGTGCTTTAATCTCAGAACATTTTCACTAGCAACATGTATGAGCCTTGAATGCTCGTGTGATCAATGTTATCTCGCAATTACCACACACACTCACTCACTTATGTGGAATTTTTTATTAATGATAACCGTTATCCATTTATGCATCCAGGGACGGCGGAACACAAAGCTGTCACAGTCCTCTTGGGATT
Organism: Hermodice carunculata; assembly: GCA_964020975.1. Taxonomy (NCBI): domain Eukaryota; kingdom Metazoa; phylum Annelida; class Polychaeta; order Eunicida; family Amphinomidae; genus Hermodice; species Hermodice carunculata. Next base: position 41,860,805 of record OZ026615.1, on the reverse strand, counting down.
TAGCTTGGCTGGCGGTGGCTTTAAGGATGGCGGTTCCAGGTTCATGATTTTAGGTTCACGGCACAAAATTATCCAACCTTCAAATACATTAAAACGTTGGTGTTCTTACCAGGTCGAAGCTTCATTTTAGAAAAAAATCCAGTCCATGTGTATATTATCAATCATGCAACACATTTTGACAATATGCACAGTCATTCTCAATAACACTGATAATGAGACAATCACAAAGCAGAGTTAGAATCCGACATGGACTCTGGAAGTCAAAGAAATGTGCCCATATTAGTGCTTTCTGGTGCCTCTACAACACAACACATAAATTATAACATCCTAATTTGAAGATAACCTCATTTGCATAAATTGAATGATAGGGTTTCTAAATTGTCTTCACTTCAATTTTTTTCTCGGTAATATATATGCTAAATTTGGTCAAATTCCAACAATGCGTTATGGAGATAGCACTTGTGCACAAGCTAGCCAGACCAGACAACCCATTAACATAATGCCCCCCCACCCCCCAACCCGTGACGGACCCATAAAATTTCAGTAAAGCTGTGAACGAAAAATGTTGATAAGACGATTGGGATTCTATGTTCTATATGCTTTGAAGCACTTTTCAGAGAAATGTAACTTTTTGCATTGGTACAGCACATAATGTGTGATATACATCTCTAGAATGGCTTCCAAAACCCCAACATCTGAAGCCTAATTTGCATACATGTAATGGTGTCCACTTCATATACTCCAGTAAATTTGGTATCAGTATATCCCTGGAAATATATTACCTTCATCATTTAACATTTACTCCCATTTTTGGTAATTTGGCAACTGCAGCAAACAACATCAACAAATAGAGGTATTTATATTGCCAAATAGATGACAAAAGTTTGCATATAATTATAATAATAATGATGATGATCAAATATTTTTTTAAAAGCTTCACGTCTGGTGAAAGAGTAAGGTTAGTGCTACCTTCTGATGAAATTTGGAGTGCTTATCTTCAAAATTAAGGCAGATATTAAAAAATTAGTGAAAAGTAATCATTTTTCACAAACAAGAGGTTGCCATAGAAACGGGCGTGTAAACATACCAAAAAACGCTTTTCGGACTCCACAACCTATTTTTCTGTAAAGAGGAGACATGTGCGCACATTTTGATATAGGTTGTGTTTTGTTATACCTTTGGTTGGGGTTGCACCTATTTTTAGGGCACTTTTGAGGCATTTGCCGCTAGCCTATTACCCCCTAAAAAAATTTTATGCTTTATGGGATGTCAAGCGTCTGGTTACCTTTTTTTTTTTTTACCAACAAACACGGTCACGGGCCGTGCAACACAAGCGAGTGTGAACAGGCATGAGTCCGGGCATGGTTTTCCGTCATGTGCGTATATTTTTCCAGACCTTCGGTCATAAATTTCATTCCTCATTTGTTCTTTTATACAGATTTTTATCCTTTCAAACATTTTAATCAAATTAACGCAACAAACTTTGGATAAAAACATCGTGCCGTGACGTATCTGAGACAGCGATCGACAACACATCGTGTTTACGCAACTCTCAATTAGGCTTATCTTCGTCACTGTGCAGTGACGGAATCTGCGTATTTTCCTTGCCTTGCATATGGAATTTTCATTCCTGCCTTTATCTGTGTCTAGATCTGTTCCATCGAAGTCGTTTTGCAAAAGTATGATGTCAAAATTTCGCATCTTGGTCCTATAATCTTTGCGTGAATGCGACATGTTCACCTGCACAACAAATCGAACTTGACTCAAGCACATGGCAAACAACGAGTTTGATTGGACGGTGACTTGCACGTGACCAAATCCATCCAATGAGAAACCTGGAAATGACCCAGCGCATTTATAATGAGTTTCGATTCTCATTCTGGGCTATTTTTGGAGGGATACCCCAGGAATATTTATTTCGTAGCCAATAAGAGAGCTTGTACCATTTAGAGACGAAATTCTCAGGATTCCAGCAGTATGAAAAACAATGGCAGACGACGCAAAACATCGTGGCGGCAAAGGGGCAAAGTTACGAAGCGTAAATTTTGGGAGTTGTATAATTCAAAATGTCACGTAAAACGGGTAGTTGTTTCATTTTTATCCATATAATAAAAATATATTTCTTTTTATCTCAAAATCGAAACAGCCACTCGTAAATAATGAAGTTTGTCTACTACAAAATGCACACGCTTGACGGTAAATAAACATAACGGGCCGGTGGGAGGTTGTCGACGGTCGGCGTGCTGTGTTGGCGGGTATAACCGCCTACGGCGACAAACGATGTTCAGATACATGTCGAGTATGACCGCCGACAGCGTGCTAGGTTTTAATATCCTCCAAAAACTACACCTCCTTATTAAAACAACACATGAACATTAAGTTGCATTGGAAAGGTTATGCAGACCATGCATGATCAGGCTAGTCTTTGAAAATGACCGCTACCGCTACCGCATTATTACATCGATAATTTTGAAGCTTTCCAAAAAATTGGTGAAATTCCGATTTTGCCATTAACCCCCTCCCTCCATTCCGATGGTTTCTCGGAATTTTGGAAAGGTTTTTATTTGTACACGATCCCTTATTTGAATTTTTTATTTTAGTTGAAAATAATGTCATAGATGCTTGTGCTCATTTTGTTTACATTTGTATGTGCATGTAAGGACCTTCTTTCTGTCAGAAGAGTTAACATTTATCTCTTCCACTTAGTCACTTAGACATGGATTTTAATCTTGGGGAATTTTAGTGTGACCTTGTGGAAAGCTCTGTGGGCAACAAAAGAATAAGTTCATAGTTGGTGTCGTTAGACAGAATAGTAGAATTGAAACTGATTAGATGGTTTCTTGATAATAAGGCAGTAATGGAGGCTGTAATCATTTTATGTTTCTAAATTAAATTCACATCAGATCTGTATTACCATTTGAAATTTTGCTAGTTTGGAACTCCTGTAATATCAATTATGCTAGTGTACATGCTTATGTTACATTTTGTTCAGTGCAAACTCAGTTAAGTTCAAAATATCCTTGGGCATAACAACGAAAGACCACATTCGTTCAACATTTGTACGTAGATAGCTTATAGATACCGCTGATATACCTGATGCCGTTTGATAGAAGTAACTTGTCGATTTATCAATTATAGAAGCACAAAGATACAAAATACTCCAGGTACATAGGTGAACAATTGGACTTAGACATATCCGTCATTGTGTTTTAGTTGGTAATTGGTGCAAAGATATCCTCACAGGTTTTGCTGTTCAGTTAAGTTCAGAAATGTTCCTAAGGAATGCCGCTCCACTGCTATAAAGAACAGTCATGTTAAAGGCCAGTTCCAAGTTTAATGTACCGACCAAGTATCTGACATAAACTCGTACAGTGATTCCTTCCCTCTGTCCATCCCTGCTCAAACCAATTGTCAATAAACTTTACTCTGAATAATTGTTTGTTGTAAATTTTTTCCTAACATTTCATGTTGCAGAAAAGCTTGAAATTTGCAGAGAAGTATGAGGATAATTGTCTTACCCGTACTTACAGCCTGTCGTCGGTGTGTTCTTCAAAGCTCCCACAACGGGTTTAATTGTTCTAGTGCTACATTTTGGACTGAAGCAAAGCTTTCCTCGGTGCAATTTTGGCGCCAAGGAAACCTGTTGAGCCGGGTCGTTATATTGTCTAGAGCTATGGGCATGCTTGTACTGGAATGAACGGTTGTTTTACAGGGAAAATGAACCTAGCATCCGTATTATAATGCACAGTAGTTTGTTTTACGTGGTTCTACGTTATTCGCTTTTACACTAAAAGAGCTAAATGTGTTCTTGACTCATAGCATGACGTGATGGTGGTTTGGACGACATTACACCATTTTATATTGGCTTGTAATCTACGTAGGAACAGACAACAAACTTTAAGGTTTTCCATCGTGGTCGATTTTGACCTTGGACATTGTCCCAGGTGCTGCATCATCGATTGTTCAAAAAACCACAATTGATTTAGGAGTATTTCATTTCCAAACATTGTCCGTGCACAAAAGGAAAGGCATATATTCACGTGATATGTCAAACTTGCAATGACATTTGGCTGTGTCCAACGAAACTCATGTAAAAAATGTTCCTTTTCGATTTAGTAGGTGTCTTGAGAGATTGTCTCGTTCTGTGGATACCATTCTTAGGAAGAAAGGTAGATCGTTGTGATATTATATACATGTCGGTGCACTTATCGTCAACTTTATCTGCACTAAAATTCAGCTCCGAATAGACAAAGAACATTATGGAATCATGTTGAATAAAAATATAATCTTTACAGAAATACAGAAAGTTCTAAGCTTTTTCTCGGGGTATATATATATATATATATATATATATATATATATATATATATATATATATATATATATATATATATATATATATATATATTGTATTTTTTTTTGCCCAGAACCACTTCCTAGTAGTCAATATCCTATTCCGCAGTTCGAACTCTTTACTCTCCATAAGCTAACCTATATATATATATACATATATATATATATATATATATATATATATATATATATATATATATATATATATATATATATATATATATATATATATATATATATATATAACTTTCGTCGGAGTGATTATTTTTCAGCTATAATATCAATCCCAAAATACTGTCAAGTGATATGACACTGTCCTAGCGTGGGGGTATGAGGACACCATTATAATTTTCTGTTTAAAGACAATGTAAAATGATGTAATATTCTCTGAGAATATTCAGGCACAATTGAGATTGTCTTTAATTTTGGATTCGTAGGTCATCAAAAGACATTCTAACTACCAGGTAGAGAACGTTTGGACTTATTTTGTGTAATTTTTTATAATATTTTGTAACAAAACAAAATGACAGTGCCTCATTGCTGCACACGTATACCACTGCTTTCAGTAAGCTTTCTTCGGTAAATAGATAAATTCCATGCCATGGTTGCAGTTGAGTTTTAGCGACGGGAATCAGCATAGACTGTAGTTGTATGTGTGCACATATGCATGGACCACAGTTTTATGCAGACCTGTGTGATTCCCATGTCGTAGATAATGGTTTTGTCTTTTCAATATGTCAAACCAGAATTTGACTGACAAGAGTCCCGCTCTATGTACCTCTTCCGAGTAAGGCCGCCTGATGTTTAATTCATCTTGCTCTTCTCGCTGGCCACGAAATGCGCATGGGAAGTAGATACAAATATTGTCACTAAATGGTACATGTGATGTCCTCAGTCAAGCTTGTTTCTTCATTCATGATGCGTGACTTTTACAGTAAAGACGTACGTCTACCGGTGCAGCTTCAACGCGCGATGGCAGCAGAAGCCGAGGCTTCCCGAGAAGCACGTGCTAAAGTAAGTAGACACCATACACCATTGCATAGAAACTCGGGACTTTTGAATAGGATTTCTATGTTTCTAATAGGTAAAGTTTGTGCTTGCTTTCATGCGTCTGCAACTTTAAAAAGCTACGAGTTAAAATTATACTTTACAACCACGAATCCGCATTTATCTCCATTGTGTAGGGTCACCATGTGTCATGACAAAGAAAAAAATAGGACACTTTTAAGCTGCCACGATCAATTTTGCTCACATATCAACAACTGCAAAAGTTTTTAGTTTAATAGTTTTTTCTTATTTTTAGGCGAGTCGCTGTCGGATTTTGCTCAATACTCTCGAAGGAATATTGCATAATTTAGGCTATGTTGGAGTTAATTGGCTTCCCTTATAAAAAAAAATTAAACAATAAGTAATATTTAATCGGGATTTAACATTCGTTTAATAAATAAAGCAATAAGCTCGTTACAGTTCATTAACGTTTAATGAATAAAATTACATGTTTAAATATTTGGTCATGCCATTAGATATTTATTGCTATAATCAAATCGATACAATGATCTTAAATGTCTGTCCTTCTGTGTGTCCGTACATCTTTTGCTCATGAACGCGATACAGTCTACAGTGTTTAAGTTAAGCCGAAATTACCTTCAGGATTTGTCAAGTCTACGGAATTTCAGGTCGAGCTTGATATTAGTGGTGCCACGTAGAATAGTATGTGCTTTATGGGTCAAAGTCTTAAAATCTCGTGAACACTCTAGCATCTGTAGTTATAGATGGATCGTTCTGAAATCTGATGGATTCTAGAAAGGGCTAAAAGGTCGATTTTGACGGAAACTGTGTACCAAAATGTGCTGAAAGATATAAAATTCCACATGTGAACAATAATTATGCTATTTATGTCAAATTCGTAGAATATGTGTATTATTGTCGTGTCAGGTTCCAATATATTCCATATATGGACGACATCAACCTGTTTATTACAGGTGACCGGGGCTGATAAGTTGAAAGTGGGGACTTGTCGGTGATGTCAACAATTTTCATTTATCCCTACATGACCTTTATAACTTATCAAGTGTATAAAACCCCAGGTCGAGTTTGTTTTTGGCCGCGCCATCTAAGGAATCTGTAATATATGGGTCAAAATGTGAAACACTTGTGGCTCACTCTAGCATCTTAAATGGCTGTGCATGAAATTAAGTGAGATTGTGTGGGAAGTCAAAATCCCGATAACCTCGTCCTATAACACTGGTCGGGTTCTGTTATCCATTTTAACAGTTTCTACCCCACGTACGTAAATTCATTTGGTCTGAACGAAGTTTTAAATCCGCTGACGGCTATACCAAAGGCAGTTTTTTGATGAATACTCTACGATGGGTTGCTTGTAGGTTTTGGCAGCAGAAGGAGAACACAGGGCTTCCCGAGCACTTAAGGATGCGGCTGATGTCATCAGTGAATCCAGGGCAGCAATTCAGCTGCGATATCTCCAGACCCTTAGCCAAATTTCCGCTGAGAAGAATTCCACGGTCATCTTCCCTCTGCCTATTGACCTGCTGTCCACATTTATGGATCGATAGAGACGAGATAGATCAAGACTGTTGCTAAATATAGAACAATACAGTACTTTCTAAGCATCGATAAGAGAGTATATCATTCAGTAGACAACAATGGTAATGGACAAACTAGTTTCCATATTGTCAACAAGTTCTCATATTTATCTCACGAGGAATTTCATACTGAGAATAGCTGTTATTTTTATCCATGTGCAGTTGGATGAATGTGTCCAGATGAATAATTCTTCAAGAGGTTTCGGGATACCGTTGTATAGCGCTTTATGTGACTATGTGATTGGTCCTTATACCAAGGTAAGATAGGAGAATGTGGATTTGCCAAAACAAAACAACTGGGTGTCAATTTCAAAATTTGACACACACCATCTTCTCATTACACAGCAACCACCACGATCATGCCTTATCATACGCATGTAATTTATAACAAAGAAAAAAGTCAATATCATATATCATGAAAAATATACGTTTACTTTACCATTCAGGTTTTTTTTACAAGGAAGCGGAAAAATTTACTAATAAAGGATCTATGACGCAAACCAAGAGTGTTTCTACGAATACCAGACGTTTCTCTGGTGATTTAAAAGTTGTTAGATGGTATATCTAAATTGGTGATTGGATGCTCTGTGAACTGCTTTACACCGACCAATGAAAATGCATATAGAATCGATGTTTAACGCATTAAATTGTGGCCAATACTTTCAGTCAGGCCTCGTGATTTGCTGAAAGATACGATGTTGTATTGATATTGTATCTTGTGTGACAGCACTGGTAAGAGATTCTTCCGCTCTTCGCAGGCTTTGGGAAATTCATGATGACCGTAAACATAAACCAATCATCCCGAGAGCAATATACAGCTGCTGAAGTTGTCAAGAACTGTTACAAATTCCTTTTTTTTCATTTTGTGGAAATGTTTGGTAATTTGCTCAGCTATCCAAGGGCCTATATTGATAATAACCGTTAAGGAATACTTCAGATTGTATTCAGTTCCCTTGGGATATCACCTGTCCTTTTTTCCTCTTTTTTTTTACACTTGTAAGTGATTTGTCAAGATAACATGAGCTATGACACATTGTAAAGGTCGCTTGCAAAATACCTTAAGGCTTATATAAAAAATACTATTGTTCGTTTTTAGCAAAGCACTAAGTTGATCGGTGGGTATATTCTTGTACCAAGAAAACACGGACTGAAAGTTCGATAGAGTGAAAAAGGAGGCGCAGTCAAGTCAAAGTAAGCTTAACAACTACCACTTTCTGGCTGCTTGCGAGAGAAGTTAAGGTAAAATGGATGGTTGTTACACTGTAAAGTAGCCTGTTCTGTTACAATCACGCTGACCTATTGTTATCTTTGCCATCTGTAAGCGACTGTCGGTGAGTACACTGTATTTAATTTTTTAAGGCAACGTGCAATCAGTTTGGGATAGTTTCGTTCCTTTTCAGATCTTTTGAAACACATATACTATATGTTTTATGAAACATGTCCGAATTTGGAACTTCTAGTACCAAAACTGGAAGAAATGAATAAATTTATTTTTAATGTTAAAATGGTCGTCAACAGTAAACGTGCATGTTAGTCTTTGGATCTTATTTACAAACAATAGTATCTGCGCCAAGATGATCGTTTCACTTGAGTACATCTCTAGAACTGATTCTCTAATTTTCAGCAAACAACATAAATTTACTCAATACACCAAGGGCAAACATTTATCAATCAGGGAATTTCTATGAAATGATCAGCTCTTTTTAAATGCTCATCAGAAATGCACAGTTCCGCTAACGTTACCATTAAAAAAAAACAGATATGTTTTGTATTTTTGTACCTTTGTACAAAACACAGCAACTTTTCATGATAAACCCATGATGCCTTTTTGCAGATACATTTCTTGAGATCACGAAAGCACAACATTTGTCATTTAATCTTAACGATTTTTAGAGATATGTTTAAGATTTTACATATACCGGAAGCTTTTGTTCATACACCAATTTTGAATCTTGCGTTCCAATTTTCGTGCAAACAGATTCTGCAAAGCTTTGCGTTCAAGTGAATATAGAGGTATATTAAGTAAGGCATGCATATATCACTGATGTAAGGTCAGGATGTAAATTTATTTCGCCCGGTTGGACATTACCTTAAAAGAGTCCCTTCTTGGCAGTAGACAGTAACTTTGTGTAAGAAAAAATTAGTTGTCATTGAATTCCTCTCACATTAACATTTTTTGTCATTCTGCAAATTAAGTGTGTCATGATGGTGACCAAATGCTTGAATCACACTTTCAAATGTTTAGAAAATGAATTTTATTACAGAAAATGTCTTGAGACACAAATTTGTAAACTGCCAAAAATGCTATAATTTATATTTGTATCTGACACCTGTTGGTGACTGTTGGTGATTATGCTGCACTTTATTTGTTAAGATACCTACTTGTTGGCATGGTACAGCAATTCAGTGCCAAACCTTTATTGCTTTTCTGTTAAAAATGAAGCGTTAGTAACTTGCTATTAGATTTATACCTTTTTTCATTTAGCAAAACAAAGTACGTTTTTAATGGTACTGACCCAAATTTTAGAATTGAGCTTTAATTTGTTACGAATACAAATTTGACCAAGTATTTATTACGTAAATTGCCAAAAAGTGCAATATGAAAATGTGATACGCCACAACAACCAGTGTAGTCACCATTTTCAAAAGTCCAGGTCTTTTGGGACGATAGGTAAGGCAGCAGTGATTGCATATATTTCACAAGGACTGATGGTGGAAGTTGGTGCTTTGTGTATTCTTGGATCTTTGCTACCATGTATTGTGTCACATTGGCGTTCCAATGTTGTTTCACAGATTTCATTCATGTTTATTGTTATTGCTATAGACCTTAATGTTCATGAAGAGTAAGGCTTGGCAAAGTTCTTCCCTCAGGTAGTTTTGTCCCAAAATCTTGGAAAATATGACCGTGTTTTGTAAAAATTGCATCGCAGGCACAGAAGATGTAGGGTGAGCAGGCTGTTTTCCATGAAAGATTTTGTAGAATTTAGCTGGAATAAACTCAGGAACCAAAATGACCAGCGTCACACAACCATTGCTGGTAACCTGTCAAATCTGTATAAGGCCACTTGTGTACTTGCGTTTGCATATCTGGAGGGTCACTAATGATGCTCAAAATATAATGCACAATATCACATTAAAGCAAACGTGGCATGTGTTTAGGCTTCTACAGGAAAAGGTAACATCACGCCCAGTTTCCCTGTATACCTCCGGCATAGATACTGATGGGATCATGTGTCGATACATCTGTGTAAAGTATTTTCAACAGATATGCTCTGCACCTCCTGTAAGTCACATTAAGAGAACTCATGATATGTGAATGTGGTGTAATATGTTTCTGCTCCACAGCAACATGTGAGCTCCATATGTGCCAAAAACAAGTCTCAATCTTTGCTTTATTCTCAGGCAAGAGTAATGGCAGTGACTTACTGTTCTTGCCAAGATAGTAAACATTTCTATTTTTCATCCTCATGTCATCAGACTTGATATGTCTGGAAAGTTGTTCAATGAACACAGTAAATTTCTCACAAGAAAATATATTTGGTGGTGGTGTTATTGTTGACTACCTGCTCATGCATTCCCCAAATCCATTTTTAGTCTTGTGATGATGGTTACCATACTGAGGTTTGGCATGTGGGTGATCTCTGATTACAATGAGTAGTCCGTCCACCACGGTGAAATAATTGTGCATTTTTCAAGTCCTGAGAGATATATACCAGCATGTACATCCATGGCTGCTCCAGGAACTTGGTGAGCATGGTATATTCTACTGCCATAGAGGCTCTGCTTACTTGTTCTTATATACACGAATGTACAGTCTTTGGTATCTCTATGCATACGCAAGGCCACGGTAATGCTTTAGGAGCTCTTTCTTTGCACTTTATGCCTGAGTGACGATGATCGATTATCTGTAGGATTTCATGTTGAAGCAGTTTTTGCAATACAATTTGACTGCTATCACTGGTATTCCTGATGCTAAACCCAACATGTGGTGTATCATGAAATTATCCTGTATGTCTTGGTTGATACCTTTTTCATACTTCAGCCAGCTGGTTATTATATAATGTGTCACCTTCTATAATTCCTTGTCTTCGTTTTTCCAGACTAGAATCTCTTGAAATCTGTCATCACATATTATACTCATTTGTCGTATCAAAGTCAACATATTGCCATTATTTCTCCATTTAATTCATTCTTTTTCACACTGTTTAACCTGGCTTCCAGACAGTGTCTGAAACAAAAATCCTTTCCAGGTATGTAGTCAGTATTTATATTGAAAGGCATCGCTATAATTAGCTTATGCTGATATTTTGATAGGTGCGTGGTCAATGTCAACTGAGTTGTTGAGTGAGTAGCTCTAATGGCGTATGGTCTATTTGTAGGACAAATTTTGGTAGGCTGGGATATCATGTTGAGAAGCTCTTACACAGCCTTATAAATGCTAACAGTTCCTTCTTACTTGGGTATGTGTTTGTTCTGTTAGGGCATGCAGGCAGAAGGCAACTAGATTCCGCCTATTTTTGTGGAATTGGTGGATCAAATCTCCAAATCTGTAGATCGAAGCATCAGTGCTGCCAACTATCGGTTTGGTCATATTGTAGAATTCTGAGATGGGAACTGTTGATTTGGCCTGCTCTATCCATTGTCATATGCAATCATCTCTCAAAATATTCAATGAATGGGTTTTCCATGTTAAATATAGATTCCAGGCACTTGTTCATCATGCTGATCATGTTTCAAAGTTCACTCATGCCATATGGTGCTTGATTTCCTGGATGGCTCATACCTTATTAAGTTGAGTGCTTAAACTGTCTGTGGAGATTCATATGCCTAAGAAGTCAGCATACACCTGTCAAAAGGCACATTTCTCTTCTCTCAGCTTCCGTTTTAAGCTTTTCATAATTTCATATTCAATTTGCAAATGTTTGTCATGTTCAACAATGTTCAGCCCAGTGCAAAAATGTCATCTTGCTCCGTGTTGACTCCCTACAGGTGTCCCGCTATGTCAATAGTTTGAATTGTTTTCTGCAACATCGAACTGGCGTCATCAAGAAACATTTCACCCAAATGGGTTATAAAAATTGTGTTTCCGTAAGAATCTTCATCTAGTTTGAACTGACGATAGCCGGAGGCCACTTCCAACATGGTATACGTTGTTCAGCTGGATAATTTCCTTATCATCTGGAAACTGTACCACCTTAATGGGTGATAAATATCGTGTTTCTGTAGGAATATTCATCACATTTTTACTGGTAATAACCATCGGCAACGTCCAAAATGGAACATACTGTTTAGCTAGATAATTTCGCAAGTGTTTCTTCTAGTGTTGGTAAGATATATTTCGATCACTTCACTGCCAAGTTAAGTCATTTCTGGTCCACACAGATTCAGTCCATACCATTTGTTTTCATTACTTGGACTATCACACCATTTGATAGGTTCCGTAACATTCCTAATAATGCCATCTTTTTCCGTGCAATTTAATTCATGGAAGTAGCAGGAATACGATTCTTCTTTCCTAGAGGTGTTGGTACTGTACAGCTCAGCATCTTCTCCAACTGTGATTTTTATTGGTTTACCGTTGAGGGTCCTCATTGTATTCAATACCACGTCATTGGTCTCTTATGGCCTCTGTGGCAGACCTAGAGTGAAAGCAGCACTTACGTTTAAAGGTTTTGTTGTGGTCTCACCTCTAACTTTGTATACTGCTCTGACCTTTTGAACTTTATAGAACCACGAGTTAGATGTACATTATGCTTGGCTGACTTACAGATGACTTACAATGGCATACTACATTTTTGGAATTCTAAATTATTACCCTAATAATTGACTTATTAGATGATTTGTGGGATTATATGCTTTCTTGAACATTTAAATGTCCTTTCAAAATACTTCTAGAAACCAACTTGAAATGTGACTGCTATCCTTACAAATTTTGACTATTGTAATGCATTTTTGACTACGTTTTAATGATTTGAGGCCTAATGTCACTTGCTTCTGGCTGATGTTTAACATTTGAACCAATGTACTTACTATATTTGGAAATTCAAACACTTTTCTTTTTGAAATACTCTTAGTTTATCTCCTTTAAAACAACATCATGTCTTTAACTACATGCCTAAAACACATCGAATTATATAATCATGTTGTTTAGATTCTTATTGATGGTCATTTTAGGCCTAGAGGGCTTTTCTGATGGATTGATGTTGGTGTTGGTGTCGCTTTGTGGACTTATATGGATGATGATCATTGTTGAGATGGTGGTTGCAAGTAGTACCTTTTTAAATACTGAATTTTATTGACATTTTCAACAAGTTAAGAACCTCCACTTACAAATTCTCTGATGTGCTGCAAATTTTGGTCCCTTTTCATAAATTGTATGGTCCTGTATATGCATGAATGATGCAACTGTTCAAGCCAATTTACTGAAATAGGCCTATAATTTCAAACAAAACGTTTTGCATTCTGTCATGTGAAAACTAGTTAAAGTTTTTTTCCCCCTATGGACCTTTGCACTTACGTTTTGGTCTCTTTTGGGTGAATACGAACTATAAATTTATATGTTTCAGCTATACATACCAAGGAACATTGGCTTTGGTCGGAATTGACTTGGATTTGTTTCGTAAGGACTACGGTTTGGATATGGTAATGACACTGTCTAATTTACTGGTACAGTTACGCCAACCCCAAAGCTAAAGGGTACTGATTCCCAAAATAAAATGGCTTGTACTTGCCATGCAGGCTTGCAGACTTTGATTTTGGTTTCAGAATCAGTTGTTCTTGGAAACTTGTCAGATATGGCTAGGAATATCCTGTTGGCTTTGGATGTGTGGCCCATCGTAATTTCAACGACATTGCCAGCCCGATTTGAGGCCGAGCTTGTTCTGGATCCATGTTGTATCCTTTACACCAATTCTTTCATTTTACATAAAGACACTCGGCCTACAAATGTGTGCCTGCACACACCTTCATTACCCAAACGAATCAATTATGACTACAACTTTGGGATTAACATTACTGAGGGAAGGATGTCTCCAAGTCTAATGAAGAGTACGAGGTGATCACGTGACATTATCACTGAATTGGTATCTCCATTTTCTTTTGCGATTAATTTTCAAACATTTGATTGTGTTTTTGTAATATGACAAATAGACTGTAAACTATTGTGATTTTCTTGTTTTACAATATTTCTACAACTCTTCGTTTCAACATCCATAATTGTTCTTTATATTTTTTCCTTAAATATTATATTTTGTTACTTTTTCCGAGATGGAACCTTCATAACTTCTATCGAGGCTTAATCGTTTATGCTGGTATTATACACGCTTGTCACAAAAATTAAGCATTAGGTTTCTAGATTACAACATATATTGCGTTGGTGTACAGTTTGATAATCTCTCCCGGAAAATGTGCTGCAATCCAATTCATAGTAACAAACATGAAATGATACCCCTGTATGGCATTCACATCAAATTAGGACAAAGCTGACATCTCATTGTAGGTGCCTTTTTTAATACAGTTCACAAGATACAACATTTTGCATTTTCAACAGCTGTATTACAGATACCGATAATTATAAAAGCGTTTTGTGACTATCGGCAATATTCCTATTGAAATGATCATCATTTATTCTAAGTTAACTTGAAATGCACTCTACAATATTATTTAACGATCAAAATTATATATTTTACAGCCAGTCTTAAATATTATACTTTAAATGTCGAACCGGGCGTTTCATAATTATATACCTACGGGTATTGTCGTTAATAATCAGTTGAAACGGCATAACAGAGGACAACAAAGCCCTGCCCTATTGTCTTCCTATGCACTAAACTCCTCTCATCAAAATGTCAGAGGTTGGGATTTGTATCAAAATATTTACGAAATATGTTGAATTTTTGCTTAATCGGATCATGTGTTGTTATGGGTCGAGGAACTCACGTTCCTAGATTTAGTATCATATGATAATGACAATCCGTGTTGCTTAAACAAATGTGCTTTATTAGAAAGGCAATGACGCAATATGCATGATATTGCACATAGTGGTTATTATTTTCCCGTAATGTGTTTGATGCTATTTTTGACTTGATTTAATACAAAACACCCATCAAGGCAGTTAATCATACACAGGTTTATTTCAAATCATTTTATAGATTGTGGCGAATATGATGTATAAGCGTTTTATCTAAAGACAAATATGGTCCATTGTCGTAATCCCTTATCATTCAGTATTCTTAATTAATAGTTCCAATTGCTTCAAAAATCATTTTATCTCAGTGTAGGTATAGAGTGACTTAATGAATATTGTTTATAGATTTATCGCCATTGTTTATAGTTTTTTCCTCGTTGTTCGTATCTTCATTATTGAGGAGGCCTTAACCCGGTCTTGCCTCAGTCAATAGTTTTACCCAAACGCACTATGGACTTACGGTAACAGCTGTTGACGCGAGTATGGAAATGGGTATATACTTTTAATGAAAACTTTTGAAAAAAAAACACTTACAAATATATAATTTTGGAAAATTAACAGAGACTTTTGAAATTGCCAATCGCCAACGACTAGGTTGGTTCGGTGCAGCTTTCATGTGATATTCCATATTTAAGTCTATGTTCGCTAAAATCGATGCCACACATCAATTTTTACTGTGTTACCTGTCTTATGGTGACTCCATGGTGCTCCCCAAATGTTGTATTTCCAGTCATATCGTCTACCGTTTGTTCAGTTGCTCCGTGCATCAGTAGACGAAGTATCATATCGAGTGAACTGAGAACATTTACACCAATAAAATATTTATAAACATTGTGTCATATTTGCTTTCAGTATGATATTTCCCTGGGGTATGCACTTTCAAATGTTGCTAAAAAATTTGACGGTATTTTGCTGGCCCACCTGCAGCCACAGCAAATCTCTGTCCGGAAATTACACTAGTTAAGTGTGTTAAGGCCACAGACCACAGTTATAAATCTTTGTTTTTCCTATTAGCATCTTCCAGTCTAAAAAATCAGCATTTTGATCTTTTAAAATTTCGTGAACGGCATTCAACAGATATAATTGTCGGAAAAATAAAGCTAAATATTTGTCATGTAATTCCAAAGCACGTCATTTGGTGATAATTGAAATACGAAACAACACCTGGATCCAGCTTTATACAGGTGCATGAACTATACTCTGGCCGAGGTCACATCATTGTCCTTCCTCACCATAAAGTTCCCACCTGGCCTGAAAGACAGTGTACCCATATGACCACCAGTGAAGCAACTCTATGATGCAGCAAACCTGACTTAGCTACCTTCTTAAACAGAAAGTACAGCATGCTTAAAACACAGTATTTTAACAATTACGGGCTATCTCCGTTGGGATGCGCAACCAGCCATTCACAACTGTGGTCTGTAACCTTTAATATGCCGGCAATTACTAACCAAACTCACAGTTACTGTGTCAAATTGCGACAAGTTATTCCTCAATTTTAGTGGTAACTGTGAAAATACAGTGACTGACCTGTAACTTACCCAGGTACAGTAGATTACGTTAAACTATTGCATTATTGCAACATCTTTCTGCCAACTCATATACCTGAAATATTAGTTACCCAGTGCCACGTCACGATAACGTACTACTCAACTTTTTTTAATTCATTTTCATGCAACAGAGTTGTCGGTAAATATAGTGCAGCCTTCAACAAAATGTCATGGTTCAGCTTCCTGTCAATTAATGTATTTTACTACTCGAAGGCATTCAATAGTGTTGTACAACACTTGTTAATGCAATTCAGGCGAATTGTAGCTAATAATTCTCTTTGGTTCGATATAACATGAAAATACCGATGACTAGCGTAAAAAGCATGTCCCTATGCCTTGCCCTGCGTAACTACAAGATGAGCCAACAGCTTGCCTTGGCTCGGGCTGCGTGCCCAACTGCCACCAAAGGGACGGTGTTGACCTGGGAAATGTTATTAAGCTCAGGATACAATCTATAATTCGTTGCAACACGTTTTCTACCGACGAGAATTACAGTGGGCGTCTTAGGGGCAATTTGAGCGGGAAAGGATGAAACATCTTCTATTTGACAGCTATGGTTGGTTCTTGGCTCAATTATTAACAATCCATATACTCTAGCAATTACATTTTATTTAAAAGCAGCAAGCCAATCCTTCTGTATTCTATTCTAAAAAAAGCTGCACATCAGGGGAACAAAAGTTACAAGGTATGATCGTCATTGCTTAAAAACCCCTCACTCAACTCCGGATTTAGTTTGAACTATGTGCCGCTGACATCCAAAGCGCAATCAAATTCCCGATCGAGACATAAGAATTGTCATACTAGTATTGGAATCACCGTGTTTCATAGGAGAAAGTTTTGACGACAAAGCTTTCTGATCTTGCAAAGACTGCCCAACTATTTTCCAGCAAAGTCTTGAATTGTTGGATTCATTTGAATTTACCTTTTCGCCAGAGACCTGTGTTTTGTTGTTCGGATTTTACTACCGCAGAGTTTCTGGCTTTGCAGAAACTCAAAGCAAAACAACAAAAAAAGTCTCCGGCTGAAAGGGTAAATTCGAATAAATTCAATAATTCAAAATTTTGATGGAAAGTACTGAAGCAGTTTTTATAAGATCAGCAGGCTGTGTACTCAGAATTCCCTCCTACGAAACATGGTGAAAGTTTGGTAACCAATGACCTGGAAAAAACAGAGCTTTTCAAAAATAATTTTGTTGAACAATGCTCCTTAAATTATAATGGGGTGGAACATCTCACAGTGTCTTTACACTATTCGGTCCATTCCTACAAATATTAACGTTGACTAAAAACTGGCGAAAGATTGTATTTATCTCCTAAAGGTTTCCAATAGAGCATTGACCGGGTACCTGGGTACCCGCCCTAAAGCTTCTCAAAGTTGGGTACCCGGGTAGAAATGTTGTACCCGGGTATCCCTAAAATTTCAGACTCCAAACAACCGTCCTCTTTTTCGATATTTCACAAAGCTCGGATTGCTGCTGATATAGTTTTCACATCATTTCTTTTCAAATAATTTCCCCTCGAAAAAGCCAAGTCAGATCAGTTGGCGATTTAAAATATAAAGTGGGGTACCCGTTCGGGTACCCTGGTACGAGCTTCTACCGTAGGCGGGTACCCGGGTACAAAAATTGGTACGACGTCAATGTACTAGTTCCCAAAGCTAGTGGCCCAGATAATATTGACCCTAAATTACAGAAGGCAGCTAAGCTTGTATCAGTAAACCACTGCATATGACATTTAATAAGTAACTGGAAAATGCATCTTTTCCGCAAGATTTGAAAAGTACGAATGTAAGCCATATGCCTCCTTAGTTCTCTCGGCAAGATATTCGAAAGCTGTGTTTTAAAATTTTTTTTGAAACGCTGCATCGAAACTGGGCATCGAAAATAATATAATCACCGTATTTCTAACAGCCCACTAAAGTTGGGACTATTCTATTGCTCAATTACTAGAAATTTACGACATAGTACTTGAAGCACTGGACGAAGCGATGACCGTCAAATTTGCCTTTTCGGATATTTCTTGCGCTTTTTAGGGCGTATTGCAAAAAGCACCCCTTCATGAGCTTCATTCAAATAGTATAATTTACTTGCCCGGTTCAGAAATTATTTGGAAAACAGACGCTTTGGGACCTTTGCTGTTTTTATATATGTATCAATGAAATGTCAAAAGTTGTGGAGTCAAATATTCGACTGTTTCCAGATTACAAGTCGCTATGTGTCATAACTGATCAAGAAGAGCAGCTTATGTGACCCTTAACGGCGATCTTATGTTACCCTTAACGGCGATCTTATGTTACCCTTAACGGCGATCTTATGTGACCCTTAACGGCGATCTTATGTTACCCTTAACGGCGATGTTTCTGCGACATCAAATTCGGCTGATCAATGGTTTATCAGTCTCAATCATAATGAAAACAAAACATTATTCATGACCTGTTCAAGATCCAAAAAGTGAAAGTTTTCATTATGATTGAGATTGATGACAAACAGCAAAGTTGAAGTCCCTGCACTTCACAATAGTTTCTGACTCTGAATCACATAAACACTTTCGCGTAATTTCATTTTCTGATTGTTGCTAGACAAATCACCTTGATAATGTATATGTAAAAGCAATAAATGTTTTGACTGCCTTAGAGGCATAACATTCATAGTTAATAGGAAATCCTAGAAGAAAATGTACTTGGTATTCATAAAGCGACTCATGGAATACGGCAACATTCTCTGGGACAATTGTTCCATGGCAACCCTCCGATAAACTTGAACAAGTACAGTTAACGGCCGTGGCTGTTCTAAACGGTGGCACTCAAACTAAAAGTGACAGGTTACTTTGTAAAGAAACACAATGGGAAACTTTGAAAGAGAGAGAAACATAGATTAGTTCCTTTCTTCAAAAATATTACTAGTTTGGCATCTGACAACTTGCGAGACAGGATTCAAGAGGTTATTAACATCGGTTACAACACAAGGTATCATAACAGAATTCCCGTAATATTCTGTAAATCCGAACAAACTAGTAAGTCCTATTTCCCTTCCACTCTTCACAGTTGGCGAAACTTAGATGAGCACACAAAGAACTCAGAAACAATTCAGGTATTCAGAAGAAGACTAAATCGTAACAGAAAAAATATAACCCTGTATTATTATGAAAAATTTTCAAAGAAAACTACCATATCTCTGCCAATCTATTATATATCCAAAGTTTTGGTGTTCTTATCCAAATATAAAGGGAACAATAAGTTAAAATTGTTGAAATGTAAATCTGGTCGTTTTGAGATGGGAATCGTAATGGCTGATAACGGGTGGCTGCAGCAAATTCCCAACTTTTTTCTCTGGCGGTATTTGTCAATTTTTTTCACAACTATGATGACCTTTCAGACCTGCATCCACTATCAGCGCAACCTTCTCCAGTTAGCTCTATCTTTGACTGAGCGGGGGGGGGGGGGGGGGGGCAGTCTTGCCTCATGTGCCCTGTGCTGTTACTTAATTCATAACCCGGTGGCAACTTCGGTGTCTGATACAAAAAGTCCCTACTCTGGGGCCTACCACTGGTAACTGTATGGCGTTGTATTTACATTTTCAGGCAATGCTCACTCTGGGAAAGTTCCATTATACATTGTGCATTACATTCATCCGTCAAATGAACCTTCCCTTAACACTAATCACACATATATTTTGGATATAACTCTTCAAAATATCCAATCGACTTCGCTGCCATTTTGGAAATTGCGGATTCCGCACCCAATGGTTTGTAAATGAGTATTGGGACGATCTTAGAGGGGGGGAGGGTATAATATTGGAAACCAAACGTATAAAAATACGTAAATGTTTCAGAGCAGCAAAAATGCTATGATATACGTTGCGGCCGCAATTCACTTTGATATCCAAATCAAATGTGGTTTTGTGCGACTGTCCCACAATCAATGCATGGATTTGCACCGTGGTCAAAATGGCGCACACCACGTAGCGGCTCAAGGTGTCATGTAACATTTGGATTTGTAACTAACGATGACAACAGCTTCAGACACAGCCGAGCGAGCAGATTAAAGCTGAGATAGTAAGTCATGTTTTAAAAGTATTACTGTTTGCCCTGGTAGCTCAGATACCAGACACCTGGAACCTTGCGAAATATATCTATAACGATCACCGAACAACCAAGGCAATGCCGTTTCACCGAACAACTGTGGCTATGTAGCTATGCTGTTTCCCCGGCCTAAGTTAACCCTCCAGACAAACTGAAATTAAATGCTGTGTTTGAGTTGACTTTACTGCAAAATAACGGCACATGATAGCCACTTTCTCTAAAAAATCTTTCAGCCTGAGTCGATCAATTTTTATTAGGGAAGACGGCTTGAAAGTTTTTTTGTTCCATTAATTTTAGGGTTAGGCCTTTTTAGTAAAGTCTGTCAGGTTACCGGAACCACACATATATTTTTGTTAGGTCTGAGGTAACTTGGAAGTTTGTTGTGACATGTTTAAAACGGATGTTCTTTCCCCTTATACACATCACCTCCTTTGACGTCAGTTTAACTTGTTACCTGGGCACAGCTGGATGCATTTGTAGCAAAGAAAAAATCAGCTTGTCGCTCAGCTTTTTATAATTATTGTCTTCATGCAAAAAATGTGTCAGTGCTTTTTAAATTATCATAAGGAAATACGTTGCTGCAAAAATGAAATATGCGTTTTGGAACAACATCAGAACAACGGACAACTCGTTTTCTTGTGCCTTAATGGCAGGGAATGAGAAAATAAAAAATACCCGGTCCCGGAAATTTTAGAAGTTATTTACACACATGTTTGATATATAAAAAAATCATGGAACAATCTCTTTTTTCCATGTTTTTATATGCCAGTTTGGAAGAGATCGCATGTACAAAAACAGTCGATGCATTATCCTCATGACAGTTAATGCAATGATACATGATGGCCTTGAACAGAAGTTACTTTTATCTAGTTATACTGCCTTAAAACTCCATAATAGTATTCTTGCATTTCCTAAGAACAAAAAACGTTACAAATAGATCTGAACTTCACGTTGTAAAAGCATTAACTTTGTGTTTGATCTGTGCTTTTAGTGCATTTGGGGAAGATTGGCAATATGTTAACGGATTAGGTGTTACATTTGTGTTTGTCAAGCTCTGAGTCTGCCAATCTTCCCCCTCTTGGCTAAACCAATTGCGGGGAAATACACGTAGTCTACGGGTTTTCACAGAGTAAAACAAGTCTGCAAATATTGATGTGGCGCACAGAGCACCCTTTGGTTTGTATGGGCTTAGATCTATGTGAAGTATTATCTTCTTTTTGCTCTCTCTGTTCGATCACATACCCATGCTCACTAATTACATAAAGACGATGTGTTGAGCAGTGAAGATGCGTGCAATGTTTATTAAGGACAATATCACTTCCGGCCAAACTTAATTGGCATCCTGGATGTATAAACACTGCTCTTAAATGGCATTATTTCAAGGCGCACTGCATGCGGTACTTAAGCAATGTATTTCAAAGCTCACATACCTCTGGACAGCAAAGGACTGAACCGTAAAAGAAATTGCATAATTGCACTGACGTAAAGCTCATGATAAAGACCTACTTTAATCATATCACACATCGATAAGCCATTATCGGTTGTTTGATTCGAAACATTTGCTCAATCTTTTGGGCTCCTGATGCCCATAGATCTTCTCATCAAAGGCATATAAACCCCCACATGACCTTTAATATAAATACATTATTACAATCTAATTTTTCATGTACGCTTGTACATGTACTTACTTGTGTAGTCTAAGGCCAATGGGCTCTCTCTCTCTCTCTCTCTCTCTCCCTCTCTCTCTCTCTCTCTCTCTCTCTCTCTCTCTCGAGTTGTCACTGTCGCTCAAGTTAGAAATGAATACTCCCTATGTCTATCTTCTCCCTCGGTTGAACAAGTGAGTGAGGAAACACTCTCTCTTGATACACTCAAATGTATCAATCAGACTTTGTCTCAACGCGGAATTTATAACATAAAACACAACAAAACTGAAATGTGAAGGTGTGATCACAATGTGATAGCAATATCTTCGTGGAGAGGTTATAAATGAGACATTCATCTTTCCACTGTGTCATGCGTCGATTAACCAAAGACAGAGTTGTACAGCTGCAAAACGTTAAATCAGCGCTTAACGTTAATTTTTTAACTTTTTAACGTTTAGATGTGGTTATTCCTTAAAATGCCGATACCCATTAAAACTCGCATCCCCCGCTATTCGTTGACCATAAAAAGTCCATTGCCGCTATTCGTTTAATTCATATTTAAGTGCTATGCGTGACATTCGAGAAAGACAAATACTTCATAAATCTAAGTTAATTTTGTGTTTTTACTTTGTTTTACCGACACAAATTTTCATGTAATTTTCCTGGGCCTGTGTATAACTGTTCATAACCAATCATGTACCTATAACTACAGCAGTGTTACCATGTAAACGCTGGTCAAACCTTCTCTAATGATAGGACTTAGATACACCTAATACATTTGATACATTTTTTTCTCTTCACACGATCACTTTCTTTCTTCTGATAAAAGAGTATGTGGAACTTAGGCCATTTGTTTGTTTTTATGTGTATTTTTGTTTGTGTTTACCTCTTTCTCTTCGTCGGAAATACGTATTGCATGAGTCCCTCTTTTGACAGATCACTCCAATTAAAAACCACCGGCCTGTTAAAGCCAAATTTATCAGGCCCTAGGTGCTATATTTTTTGTGTTATTCAACCGCGATGGAGCGATAACCTGCTTTATGTGACCATTTTAGGATCTGCTTTGGGGATGGTCTATCAAGGGAAGGACCACTCCACTGTATTTTGTATTCTTTGAGCAAAGAGCTCAAAAAGAACATTGGTGCATTATGCAAATTATTTACAATCGATATGGTTTGATAATTTAAATTTATGTGATATATTGTTTAAGCTTTGTAGATGATCGGATCACTTTTTCAACTTGCAGACATAGAAATATAATACGTAAATCTTTGTGGGAGGACATGCAACTTTTCACGAACTTCTACATCCAAAAAGATATAAAGATCTTTTTTGTTTTTTACGTTACGCTTTAATCATGCACTCAACGACCTCTGATACATGTACCTTAGCGCATTGTATACAATTTGCAAACAATTTGTGGATAAATAAAAGGGCGCATATCAATACTGACTCTACCACCATCACATCTGAATGTTGGTTGGATTCAATGTGCTGGGTGTCTGTCGAGACATGAGCACGCTCCGAAACATTCTTCTGAGGCTCTGGTGTGATATTGCCTGTTTGCAGAGGCTTGTCCCATTTGGGACCGGTGAAATTTGTGGAAAGCATCCACAGGAGTACATTTTTTATATTCGTAGTTGATATCTTACTTCTGAGTATATATTGGGTTTTGAATCTTTACAGTACTTTTATTGGTAGCACCGTTGGTTGCTTCAGGGACCCGCAATTCTGACTCTATATAGCACGTCCCTGGTTGCTTTCAGTACTTACTGATACATTGGTTGTATCCAGTTTATAGTTTCAAATATGAATACAATTTTGGCCTCAGAATGGCTCTGACAGAATTTCTGATATACTGCATTGGCGACATTCAAGAAGCCTTTGGTGATATGAAGCATGTGAACAGTTTCTTCTTAAATGGTATGTAGATTGCAAATCAAGTCTCTTGACAGCCACTGTTATTCAATGTGTTTACAAGGTGGTTTTACTTAGCACATCTTGTGCCAACTAAGCCCTCAATAAGAGAAAAGAGAAACAACACAAAAAAGCTACACTGTATTGCCTTGAGCAGAACACAAAGACAGAAACTTTTGTTTAAAAACATATTCACTTACACAACACAAGAAAAGCAGAGCAATAGCAGAAACAGGCAGTTCTTCTTTTAAATATCCATGTTGACTTTTTACACTGGAATGGTGTTAAGGAACGAAGTGGTGTGTCCTGTGTCCTGGCTTGTCCAGTTGACCCCAGGGCTGCAACTCAGAATCAAAGAACAGTTTCAGAAAAAAAAAATAATAAAACAAAGAACATTATCTTGTAATTTGTGGGAAAACCTGATTGTGATTGTAACGCCCAAACTGTGGTTTAGCTTTCAATTTTTTTACGCCTGGTCTTATCCATCACCAAAAGTTAGACATATTATTTTAGAGGATTTGCTGTGCAATTTTAAGACAAACACTTTACAAATATACCACACAAATTAGTACCTTAGAAAGCTAACAAAATCTTTGAAAAATATGCTCTTCTCTGGTCTCCTTGTGACAAGTTTGCTCAAAGCCTACACTATTTAAATGAAAAACAGAAAAAGCCTGTCTTCAGCTTTAACTCAATGTTATTTTGAGTATTCATGCTCGTCCCGGCACACAGGTCTTACTAAAGCACTTAAGAAAAAATTACAGATTACTCAGAATAAAGTCTTTCGATTCATTCTGGACATGACCCTTCGGGATCACATGGGGCAACGTGACAGCATCGGCATACTCAATGTTAATGGTCGAGTCCAACAACTGAAGTTAAATCATGATTTTATTATTATTATTATTATTATTATTATTATTATTATTATTATTATTATTATTATTATTATTATTATTATTATTATTATTATTATTATTATTATTATTATTATTATTATTATTATTATTATTATTATTATCATCCTTATTATTATTAGAAGTATGACACCATCCCACCCACATATGCTGCACAATTTTGTACAGATTGGAGATCATCACGGATACAACACCACAGAACAGTACAATGATAATTACTTTGTCTACCAGTGTCTGTGTTCAAGCCAGAAATTCTTTTTACTATACAGCAATATGAGAAAGGAACGAATCACCTGACCATATTAAAGCAGCCAACACCAAACAAGCTGTCAAATCAAAAGCCACCCAGAGCGAGAATAACACATGCCATTATTTTTAACCTGTTAGTTTTAATATATGTATTTTTAAATGTGCAATGGTGCTGATCAATTGAAAGAGACGTTACTATCATGAAGTGACAATTTTTAGAAATTTACAATGTTAATTTTGAATTTGATTTTTAATATTTTGATTTCCTCTGCTATTTTTTTCTTATCCAGGACCCCAAATAAGTTTTCTAGGGTTTTACTGGTGCAAGTCATGTCCATTATTTCGAAAGAACAACTTTTCATATCTATTGAGTTTTCGTGCTTTTTGTATGCGTTATGTTTATTGTGCCATACAATTTGCATTATGTCAATTTATATACTCAGTACGAGCCATTCAATGCAAGGCATATTGATCCCGTATAACATTTATCGTATTTATTTATTTTTCATTTACGCGATGTCTCACTGTGATATCTGTGTAATTGTACTCTCGAATGTTATTCTATTTTCAAGCCGTTTGGGCGTGCTTGTCACTGTGATATCATGTTTATACTCATTTATTCATGTTTCATTTTATGTACTGTTGACTGGCACCGAAAAAAATCCAATCAAATCATGGGGCGTATCTAACGGACGGGAGTGTTTGGCTTACCTCTCCGGACCATTCCCGTTCTGCAGGACTCAGTTACGAACGTATAGATTGCATTCAGACAATGATAGGACATTCCCGATCATTGAGTATAGTAGTATCTTTGTAAAGTTCCGCTTTACCTCTGTGGTCAGTGCGTGTATTATCTTTCTTAGACCCTAGGAGAAAATTATCTCTTTTTTTTTCATAAACTCAAGTAATTAAGTGTTCATTCAAGGTTCTGTTCTTACTTTAATCTCACGTGTTTTATTGGACCATTATACTTTTTTTATATACTGAGTACAGTTAAAGCGATCCAATACCCTTTTATATGACTTGTGAAGACTACTACCTTTTGGTGAGAAGCAAATGCTCATATCACCCATAAAAATATAGTTCACAGAACGTAACTTTGATAAAGTCAATTTAAAGAGTTGTAAAAATCGATTGGTGGGGGAGGGGGGAGTGTAGCAGGTGCCAAGTATAATGGGGGGGGGGGGGTGGATAGCAAAAGCTCAAACCAAATTGCTTCTAGATTAACATTCAATAAACTCAGCCGATTCTCTTAAGTCTGATCATGTCGTGACAGCTTCTGCTGAATCAGATCCAAATGGTAACAATGTCCTGTGTTGTCTGGACGGTGTTCTGTGGAACGGCCATGATACAGAAAATTTTGCACTGCCGTTTCTT
The DNA here is from genome assembly GCA_964020975.1 of Hermodice carunculata. Taxonomy (NCBI): domain Eukaryota; kingdom Metazoa; phylum Annelida; class Polychaeta; order Eunicida; family Amphinomidae; genus Hermodice; species Hermodice carunculata. Next base: position 41,834,148 of record OZ026615.1, on the reverse strand, counting down.
CCCGATTGAGCCACGCTGAATCCAGATAATTGGTATAAAAGGGATCGTATATGCGTGGACCACCTTTTTTGTGGGTCATTAGTGAAACATGTCCATATGTACCGATGTAGTGGTACCCTTTACGTTGGTTGTAATGGTTTATTTTGATTACAATTCATATTGATCAGGGATTTTCTCGGTATGAGTAAAGAAATGTTTAGGTGTGAAGCTTGGCTTTAGATGTTGTATCCTGAGTGGGATCGGGCAGCAGATGGCGTCTTCAAAATATACCGACTTTTTTTTTTATTAAAAAAAACCGTCCCTGTAGACAGAGAAATGCTTTTGGCAGAATTGTGCTTTCGTACTCTCCAGAGACAGGATCATACCATTTAAATGATAGTGCATTGTGTATTATGATGACACTGAATTTTTTATTCGTAAATGGCATGAGACGAGAAGACTGTACATTTTAAATCCAACAAATATACGTACAACTTAAATGTCAATAGATGACCTATTGCTCGTGAAGAAACTGTCGATTTTATAATGAAATGAGTACTTCGCTCCACTTTAACTGGGACTGCCATTCTAAATTTTTCATAAGCGATCAATATATACCAGGGGCTATTCCATGCATTGGATTGAATTTCTGCTGTTGTATGGGTGTTATAGACTTATATCACACTTTCGTTTGATTTTTCATGTATTTAGCAAGAGTTAAAAGATAATTCTTACAGAAGAGTTTTTAAACACTCCGCTATCAACATATCAGTGATGTGTCATATCTCAATAGAAGGTCCATAGTTCACCCTTTCCTGTTCAGAATAAGACAAAGTCAATGCGCTCACCCCCGCGCCAATGTAAGCTATTGACCTGGCGTGTCATCATGAAAGGTCTAACCTACATTCTCAGCAAAATATGTTTTCAGGTAAAACGAAATTTAAGCGATGACACTAAAGCAGGCAACAACTGACACTGGAGCGCTTCTGGGTAATTCAGTGGGACAGGGCTGAAAAGTCAGCTCTTTTTGCCAGGTCTGTTAAGTTCTGCTCCATGGACCAAAAAGTAGTTGCCAGGTAATGCTAAATCCTCCAACTATTTTAATGAGTTAAATCCGTCAGCTGTCGACGACATTAATGTCAGAAACACCAGAGACAGTTTAAAACAGCATCAGCAACTTAAATACGTGGACCCTTGGCAACCCAGCGAGCGGCGTGAAGGACACCGGATGCCCAACGGCATGATAATGTTGGAGCCTGTACAATCCTCATTCTAAATAAGCAAGGCGCCAAAAGCAACTCTTTACCTTTTTGGAATCTGTATTTTGTATGTTTTTGGATGTATGACTAAAACTCTTGTTTCCGTGTGGCAGAACACTTCTACAAGGACCTGTAATTTTCAAAAGCAATGGCGCCAACGGTTGGCTACATTTTCACTGGATGCAAGTCAAAGTCCATGTGCAGAGTGCGTAAGAAAATATTCTGCTGTGTAAATTTAAAGACTACAGCACACCATTCATCGAATGGACTCGGCGTCTTTCATTGAGTAATAACATCGGAACAATGTTACAACCAATATTGGCTGCAGATGATTTTCCGTTTTAAGGGATATCTCTTGGGCCAGAGAACAGGGTTTTCAAAATCCTGACATCCAGTTCCAGAACAAGAATCGGTTTGGACATGTCGGGACCAGCTTTGTTGCATATATACACATTGGATACATGTATCGTATCAAACAAGGAGACGGTCACTTAATGAGGCATCCCTAAAGTTCAGATGCATTGTGAAGAAACTCATTGACAAATCACAAGAAAAGAAAACTACCGTAAGCCAGAGACTATGTACCTTTACCTAGTGGGTACAACATATCAACATACTTAGCACAGATGAATGCCAGATCTCTCTGCATTATTCTTATGTTTTTCTCAACTCAAGTGATAAACGCAATCAAAATTAATCATAACGCTTGTATTTGTCTCCTTTTTACACTCAAAAGCCATGCAATAATGCTGATTGCAGTTTTGGCAAAGTCACGGTTTTGACCTTGTTCCATATGAACGCTGAATGTAGCCAAGTGTGAAATCTGATAACATCCACACTTTTCGTTTTTGATCTCTAGGATGTTACAGGTTGGGTGTCAAAAAGAATTTGGGTGATATGTCCAAAAACACGCATAATATAGAATTCAGAAAAGGCGAAGAGTTACTTTTATTGCCTTGTTTATTTTTCCAGCTGGAGGAAATAATGTCAAGACAGCAACACATAGATAAGTCGATGTTAAAACAAAGAAACTTTAATCTTTAGACACTTTTTATCGGTTTATTTCTATCTAACCTGCGAAACATACTCTATCTGTATCGGGATTTTTGTGTCTGGAAAAGAAGGTAGCTCGCCGGCAATTTTGAACAAGTTCAACAAGAGACGAAAGTTAAAAAAAAAAGTAAAACACGGCTCCTGCAATGTCTGAATAAGTAATGTCAATCATGATGAATACCCTCACTGGCATCCGTACTACACTTCTAAAACGGCTAGAGTACTCTACAGGGGGAAACGACAAAGTGACGTATAATTTTATTTAATATTTAATAAATAAAGGAAGTCTCGTTAGACTCATCTGTCATACGTAAATTAATAATGTGCATATAACACATACAGAAGTGAATACAAAAAAGACAAGTTCAACATGGTACATATGTGAACCCCTACATGCAGTGCGAGGGTGAAAATGCACAATAAGAACTAGAACTGGAATGTACGCTTTTAGTGTTACAATAAGAAAGTGTGTATCTGAAAGCTTAACCAACGGCAAGTTGATTGGTTTAAATTCTTGTAGAGATATTGTACCAGAGAAATTTGGAAATTTTAACCCTTACTTATGATCTTATTACCTAATGTGAACAGTATTTAATTAATGATACCTGATAAAACCTAACTACAACTCTTCACTGGCATGACATCAGAGAGAATGACTTTTTCATTCACATATACACAAAGTTAACAGCAGGCACCACTGGTGTTAATTGCTTGTCTTATGATAAATAAGCACATGGGAATACATCAAAGACTGTACTAAACCCTGGTTTTTACCCCAAACAGTGGTTTAACTGAAACTCTCATGGCTGTGAAATTCATAAATGTAGTACCTGCCCACTTCAAATAAAATGCGTCTTTCACAATCAATAATGAATAGAAGCAGGAACGAAAAATAGAAAGAAAGAATTATGGTCTTATCTAAGTTTTTTGGGGTGTAACACCCCTCAATCGGACACTATAGGTCATATTACTGGCAGTGATTTCGATATAACACGTTTAAGTTATTTTAATGTGATTGCAAATGCTTTCCTTGTTCTTACCCTAACCCGTACCCTCACCCCCACCCCCCATCCCCCAAAAGTGCTCTGAATTCAACAGTATTTGTTTCTTTATTATGACCACTACAACGAGGATTTTTTCAAATAATTTGCTATTCAATGGAGAACCACTTAATTTTTATAAAACTTCATGTTGATGCATGAATTGACGATGCTAATACTAGTATGTTTCTTTTGACATACTCTCCGATTGAAACAGAGTTATTGTGCTTTCATTTCCAATAAAAATTTTCAAGTATTTGAATAGTTTTGCATTAAGATTTGACAATTCAACTCAGAATTGCCACAGTTTCTTGAGGAGCTTGTATTGTCAAATGACACAACCGGAAAATCTGGAATTGCAGTTACAACGAGATTATACCACCTGTAGGATCCAATTCGTGGGTGTCGTATCCATACTGATCTGTGTTGTAGAATGAAAATGCCCTGAAGTTCATTGGATATAATAAGTAAAAAAGCAGAACTAGACTACTTTCTTTAGGCGAAACAAAAAGACTTTGGACAAACAGGATCTGCTATACATATTGCATGTCCTAACTTTTAATTACACAACACACAGACCTTTTTCCAGTTGTTTTACTGAAATATATTTAATCCAACTAAACCTCATATATCTCTTAATTCGAAAGTTAGCGACTATCAATCTTTTTCGATTGTCTTTTTACTAAAATATATTTATTTCAGTTAAATTCCTGTATTTCTAAAGTAAAAAGTTAGCGACAGTCAATGAGCTAGTTGTCCCTTGTACCAGGGTGCATTTGGTTTGAGTTTTATGCACTTATGTTATTTTACCTGAGTATGTGTCTCAACTAACTTTGATAGAACACGGTTTTGTTGCTCGACTGCAGACGTTTCTGAGTGTGTATGGAGGACTGATGTGTCTTTGTATCTCTTGAAAGCATCTCTATCTATTGAACACCGTTTGTACAACTGATGACTTTGACAGACACAGCGGGTTTGGTGAATGGCAAATCAAAAAGTATTGCTGAATGATCTGATGAAACGGAATGGTCCAGACACAGGTAATACTCAGCTCATTGGCTCTTGTAATCCTAAGATGATGTGTTCACATCTTGTAACTTAAATATTGCATTTTTTTCTGCTATATGATGCTTCATAGATGCCAAAATACGCTGCATGGCATTTAGTTCATAATGTCGGACTGGAGTGCCCAAGACCTAGTGACCATGCGTTCTTGCAATTTGATCAGTTGCATAAACTTTCCTCTCATGATCAATCAGCATAAATAGTTCTGCTTTTGTACCTTTATCAGCGAACGCAGTATTGTTTATTCCTAGTCATTCGTGCGTTTGTCCTTTTCTCTCGTTCGTTGTGGCATATTTGGATTCTTCAGTTTTAATGATGTGGTAGTTTGCATCGTCTATTACAATCACAGCAGTTCTATCTGGTGCAGGTAAGAGGTGTTCTTCCCATCACTTCAAAACAACATTTCGATTTCTCCTCGGAGTGATAATCTGGATTTTTCAAGATTTAGTTTCCCACAAAAACCAGTCTATAACCATCAATAAACCTACCCTCTGCATTTCTAGCATGCAATACCGTTAAGCGACCACCTATGGCAGTAGGAACATTAGGCAGTTGTACACCCTTGTCTTCCACCAGCTCCACAAATCCTGCATCTACAAGCATTGGATACCAGCTATGATACCTAGAGTGATTTTTGTTCACCCAAGTCTCATCGACGTACACAATCTGGTATCCACCCTTTTTGTTTTGTTTTACAAATCTCGAAAAAAAATATTCTGGCTGGAACAATATCAGATCTGTGAATAATTATTTTCTTATTCTTGGTAATATTTTTCCTCTTAAGTGTCAGCTCTTTAAGCACACTCTTCAACAACAACAGAAAAGAAGATCAGGGAGCTCATCTCTTAGTTTTGCTAGAATTATGTGCACAGTTGGTCACTCTTTGGTTCGATAACACTGATGTACCGTTCTTCGGATAAGCTCTTAATCAAAGCGGTACAGCTAGCATGGACGTGTCCTGTTGTTATTGAGCTGTGCCCTTCATCCAGGACCACCTATCTCACTGTGCAGGGTGAAACATTCAAAACATTGGATGTCTCTTTGTGTATGACAGACTTACTAACAGACTGTATGTGGTATTCTTGTCTCAACCGGGTAAAATGCTGATGTGCTAGAATAATATCCCGTCCTGTTTGCTGAGTCAATTAAGCTTCCCTACATCTTTTCCAGCAAGGTCTGCTTTTGACCATACTTCAGATTCGCTTCTGCAGTGATACCCCAGCATTAGATATCTCGGCCCGTGACCCGTTTCCGAGACTTCAGTAATATCCACTGACTTTATGTCGCAGCCTAGACAGGTGTGCACGTTATGTAACAACACTGTTTGGTCATTACTGTTGCTGCTGCAAACCCCGCTATGCTCCATATGAAAGGGTGCGTTTTACTTGAAATCAGTATGCGACTTTTATAAAGTCGTATTGTCAAAATGATTCATAATAATAACCCCACGAATATTGAAAAATGTTCATTTCGTGTTGCAAAAATACTACCTGCGATACAAATTTCATTGAAAAACAAGCAATTTTAAGGGGTCATTCATGATTACTTTTTTTGCCAATAACTGTCACAAAGTTTGATATTACCAAGGGACAAGTTTATCTGTCATTTTGACATCCGAAGGCCATTCGTTGCTAAAATTAAAAAACACCAATACTCTATAGGTACTTTCCTAGTAATGAATTAAATAGCTCTGGGCCAAAGCTAATAAGAAAGAGCGATATGTCACATGTGCTGCGTCACCTACAAAACGCCGCAGGACTATAACTGTTGGAGGATACACAATAATTCTATGGTCATCATCTCTTTCACAAATTTGATGAAGGTTCACCTTGGGGAAATCTATGTGCAAAAGCAAATCATCCGGTATAACGCTTTTCACAATATTGCAATACATACGGCAATACATTGCTGGTTGTACAGTAGTATTATTAAATGACACCTGGTCCTTAAGTTTGATATCCTATAGCTTCGTCAATGATTAACACGTTTTCTTCAATTTCACAAACTTTCATCACCTTTAGTTAGATTATATTCATATGAAATTGCAAACTATCCTGTTCTGCTCTTCTGGAAAAGTCGAAAATGAAAATAGCCTTAACACACAAAACTCACAAATAGGAAGTATAGCAGCACCACCTGGTGGGCAGAATGTCAGCGACGTTACCAAAGGTGGTCTTGTATGCAGTATCAAAGCCAAGTGGTTCTTTCAATGAATTTTTGTTGAAAAATAAATTTAAAACTTAATTAAACTTGGAAAAAGTATTGCATTATCATCATCTTCACAGACTTGGTAGAAGACCACATGGGGAACACCCATGTAAAAATCAAAACATTCCATGCAATGCTTTTTGAAACACATTCGAAAATGAAACAGTCTAATGGACACACCCACGTGACGGACGACAGCTACAACCGGATTCTACAAGCACCTTGGATGCACAAACCGAAGTGTTTTTATGACCTTTGAAATAATTTCAAGATCAACTATGTTCAAACCTATGGATCATCACGGTTGCTATATCTGTCTTCATTCATACAGTTCAGGAGTCATCATTTTAAATAAAAAGTGGCAGTATCCATTATTCTTATGTCAGTTTAACCTTTAAAGGTCAAAGTCCAAAGTAGCAAAACCATAACAAACCCCATACGAATTTTTCTAGTAAAGTTTAATAGTAACCATGGGCCTAGGATCCAACATGAACGAGACACATCACAAGAGACCCTGCAGGTAGCTTTTTCTATCAGTGTTTAATATAAACCATGTGCTAACGAGCCATTATCACCGTAATATAAGCAAATTTTAAGGTCACTCAATGTTAATATTGACAACACTGAAAGAAATCCTTTAGGTAATTTCCTATTAGTGGTTAACAGTAATTACTATGGGTAAAGATCAACCCGCACGGGTTGTAAGTCAATATGCTCGATTTGTTGCGATTCTTACTGTTATAGTGCTGACATGTACACATACCCGTAGAATTTTACTAATTTGGATAATTCATTTTAGGCTGGAAAATGACGGCAGCACCTTGTGGCGCACAAATTTGGTGCAGATCAAGTATATTACCGCTCAAGTTGAAGGGAATCCCATATACAGTGCAGGTGAATATAAGTCAAAAAAGCAACAACAACAACAACAAAACACGTAAAAATATGTTTTTAAAAAGAGAAAATAATTACAGCGCCACCTGTTGAAGAAATCACTGCCTAAGGGTTACCAGAAGTGTTCCTATGCAATTTCAAATTACTTGTTATAGCGGTTTCGAAGTCTGAAGATTTTTAAAAGATTTTACTGAGAAAAAAAAAAAACCTTTCGCTGGATAGTGTCCATTTGTACAAAGTTGCTAGAAACTCACCCAAGATACATTCTTACAAAGTTTGGGGCGCACCCTGCTCACCGTTTTGGAGAGTAAGTCAAAAAATATGAATTACCATCGAAATATCAGTTGAATTATATGTTAATCAAGAGGAATATATGCATTAACTGACAGGTAACCGATTTTTCTAACGTAAAAAATCAGCGATCCAGAATATTACCGCCTAGTGAACAACTTTCTTTGACTCTTCTACAAGCTACAGTTCCACCAAGTTTCAGAACAACCTGAGTGATGATTTTGGAGAAGTCAAAAATTGCAAAAAAAAAACATAAATTCACAAAACCAGAGAGCAGTGTGAACAACATGTCCTCAGCCGACATTGGTATTCCACCCATTATACATCCGATCCTGGTCTAGGTGTACCAAGAAGTGTTCCTGTGCAATTTTGAAGCAATTGCCTGAGCCGTTTAAGAAACTCCTGTACATGTACATGTTCCTAAGAAATGAAAAAAATATTCAAAAGTCAATGCAGCGTGTCCTTTTGAACAAACTCAGAACAGACCCACCCAACGATATATTCCTTCTAAGTTTAAAGTAAATCTGACCGACGGTTTTGGAGAAGAAGTTGAAAATGTGAATTCCCGTTGTAATCCCTATTGACTCACATTGTTACCAACAGGAGTGTATGCATTAACTAAGACCGGACTGAGACCGACCACATAATCTCAGCTGGCTGGCAAGTCAGCTCGGGTACAAAATAGACAAATATCGCAGCGCTACCTGTTGTACAAATTAAAGTCTTGGGGTTCCCGAAAGTGTCACTATACAATTTCCAAGCACTGGGTCGAGTTATTTCGGAGAAAAAATTTGTTACGGGGGAAAAAAAACTGCACAACATGCATTTAAAAAATAAAAGAAATTGAGCGTGTCTATTTGAACAAACTCGCCCAAGGTAATCCCCATCCGGTTTGAAGAAAATATAGCCGGTTGGTTTGGAGAAGCCGAAATTGTGAAAGTGTTTATGGAAGACTACGGGAGAAACACCATCGTATATCCTCAGATGAGTAGCAGGTCAGCTGAGGTCAAAATTATAAAAAAACAACCTCTCTTCATTTCTGTCTGAGTGCAAACAATGTGTTTCCTTGCGCAAAATGGCTATCGCAGATAAGGCCCCGCTGATAAAAACGTGTCACTTTAATTCCGTTTCCATTAAGTGTATAAATTGCTTTGCAAAAAATTGAACTCGATGGGTAGATTTGTTGGGGGAATAGATGAATTTTATAAAAAGTTATCCATGTGCACGAGTCGGAGCAATTCAAGACAATTTGTAGTATCGCCAGCAATGTTGACATTTAACACTGTTGTAAATCGCAAAATCACACAAATAAAAAGGAACTGACACAGGGCGGTCTAAATTTTCTGTGCTACGGTCTACATGGCCTCATGTTCAGTATTTTGCTCCTCCGACTTGTCAGTCACACAGCTGAGTTTATCTTATGGTCTTCCATGCGTCCATCTATCGTCATCCGTAAAAGGTTCCACATGTTCAACCTCTTCTCAAAAAGCGCTGGCCGGATCCCATTTCAGAGGGACTTGCCAGTGCAATGTGTACAAAACAGTTTCAAGCCGTATATCTTAGCCCTACCAAATTCAGTTATTGGCACTATTTTAGGACCAATGCTGTGTTGACTCTTTTGGTGGCCCGTAGGACCTTTTTTATTTCACATGTACTGGTGATACAGATGTTGATAACTTAGAGAACGGCGTCGTTGTTTGCATATTTTGCAGGCATAATGTCGTATGAAGTATCAAAAACATTATCCGAACTGCAGTGCCCAAGTGTTTATATTTTTTTTTTCTAATTTTATTTTAAGGGCATAAATGTTCAGAGTTCGGTTAGTTGAATGGGTTTTAAGCCTAGAGGGGCACAGCTCGCAAAAATTTGAGACGGCTCAACTGTTTCAGTTGTGAAACGTCATGTGCATGGTTTTCAATTTTTCAAAACACATCGTCAGCGGCACTTTGTCAAATGAATTTAAAGATAGAGACTATGTTTTAGCATGCACATTGTCGACCAGGCAGACTGTGCAAGTACAGTTTGGATTTGTTGAACGTGAACCGACATAGGCTGTGGATAAACACACACGCGCGCGCGCGTGCACACACACACAAACACACACGATTTTATATATGTTTGGTTTAAACATATTATATTCCATGGAAAAAACAAACAAACAAAACAATTGTCTGCAAGCTCACAAGCCTAGTTAGGGCCTCTTGTACAAATATGACAATACAAACGATGAAATTTCGGAACACCATCACACAGATAGATTGGACACACAGGACCACAAATGATGAATAAACGTAAAAGAACTTGGTATGTGAGCTTCCTACACGAACACCATAATGCCTAATACAGTGATTTACTAACTGTATTACAAGTACCACTCATAATTTAAATCTTCCAGTATCTTTGATATAATTATGAACTGCTTCAAAAATTTCTGTTTTGAATCTTTGTATTTCTTTTAATACCAAATAATAGAGTACGAAGATTGAAATTATCCAAAAGTAAAATTTCCGAATGTAGTTTGTTTCTCAACACAGTGTATTTGCTACGTTGAAAAAAAAGGAAATAAGAGCTATTTTCATTGCTGGCTCCACACGAGCAAGCTTGCGATTCGATAACACCAATTCTGTAGACATCACTGTTCAGCTGATGCATCCCATTCTCATCCTAGCATGGATGACAGCAATTTTCCTGTCACCAGTATAACACAATTCATTACGTTTCGGTCTAGTTCTATTAAGTTCTGTTTTAAAGTGATCTAAGTGTTCGAGGTTCCTAAAAGATCAGGGTAACAAATGTTTCATTCACGGACAGTTGATGGAAAAAACGATTTGTAAAAAGTATCTCTCTTACCTTGAAAGGTAGGTAGTTGATTGTTACTGATGAAACCGTACCAGGTAACAAATTTTTTAGGTATGCAGGAGAGAGTCCTTTCACTATTTGAAACATAAGTACTAACTTGTGTTTCCTCCGGCGTTCAGCTAGAGTTTCCCAACCTGTTTTAGCATAAATGTTTTAAGGTTAGTGTGAGCAAGTGCTCCTAATACAATTCGACCTGCTCCAGCTGAGCAGATTCTAACTTCTTTTTGTCTATGTCAGTGCATCCATCCCAGATCACACAACCATACTCTAAACAAGAAAGTTAGAAATGAAAAGTACAACGATTCTAAAGCTTGTCTGCTTAACTTGTACTGTAAACGTTTAAGAATACTTAGAAATTTTTGCGATTTTGCCTGATATGATTGACGTGTGCTGACCAGGAAAGATCTGAAAAGACCACAGACCTAGATGTGTGTAGATATTTATATTTTCAAGAATGTTATGGTTGAACAGTAGGTTTGGATGGTCTCCAGTAGTAGCTCTCCTACTAACTGTCAGTGCTTTGGTCTTGTTAGGATTGAAAGATACCAGCCACGGCTTGGACCATTGAATGACTGCATCGAGATCTTGGTCAAGCATTTCATAGCTATAAGGCAGACGGGTAGACCAAACTCCTTAAATAAGGCCCTTTTCTGAGATTTGCCGCAGGCCTATCAGTTGCATTATCAATATCGTTAACTGTAGTGAACAATGTTATATTGTCATTATATTTGTCTGTGTGTGTGTGTCTGTGTGTGTGAATGTGTGTGTGTGTGTGTGCATGTGTGCATGTGTGTTTGTGTTCATTTTTCCGTCTGAAATTTTATTTCAAAGTGTTTAAGATGAAGTTTGGTGCGCAAAAAGCAATTTATAATTTCAGGGACCCAGGCAGCCATGTTAAATGAAAGGATTCCGAAGGACCCAAACTTTGAGATGTCAGTGTGCACCAAGATAGCAGGAATTCAGCAGTGATGGCGGGGCTGTGACATACTAACGTTTATACCCACAAAAGGATCCGTTTGATAGTGATATAGTGGTGAACATTATGAATATTAATTTTGATAAGTCACTCCCTTGCATTCATGTTTAACCAATATTATTTCGGTTTGCCTTAAAAATAACACAACATGCACGTATTTGGTGGTGGTGGTGGGTGCGGGAGTTAACACGTGGTTTAATGACAGGATCATGTTTGGAACCAGGCACCCAGCATAAGTATAGGCACTTTGTTGAAATAAATTTTTAATTTTATTCAGTTATGTTTAAAATGTGTTAATGCCCAGCAAATGTAATTAATTTATTATGATTAATATGTTGAGATTATTGAAAATACTTGTTGCAGTCGGTCTAAATTGAATTGATTTGATTTATGTTTCATGCATTGTACATGGCACTTGTCACTGAAAGGACATTAATCTCACTGGTCCTACTAAGGGAGCTTTCGATGTTGCACTTATGAACACATTGTTACGCCTTGTATATAAGATATTGGTGTCCCCAAATCATTGCCTGGCTGCGGTTATACAGACGAGGTTGATATCATACGTAACTACTACTTTAAAGCGTTAACACCAAATTGTTTCGGGGAGCGCCGGAAAAAATGCGTATCTCTAATTTCTGCAAGTGTGCATTTGCATGTTTGCGTGAAAATACATATTATATTCAACGAAAATTTGGAATCGGGAATGGTACATATGTTGCTAGAAAAACTCCACCAAATGTTTTTGGAAGGGGACTTGAGAGCCAGGTGTTTATTTAATTAATTAATTTTATTTATTTATTTATTTATTTACTTATTTATTTATTTATTTATTTATTTATTTATTTATTTATTTATTTATTTATTTATTTATTTATTTACATATTTATTTATTTATTTATTTATTTATTTATTTATTTATTTAATAAAATATTGAAATTATACTGGGTGGCCGATTCAGTTAAAAACTGTTCTTCCGTCGGGCCCAGGTTACAATAAACAATATTTACAAACATAGTATAGCACAATACAATGCAACATAGGATAATACATTATATATACAATAAAAGAAATAAACAGAACATATATAAAAGTACATGTTTAAATACATATACCAAGACACACGGTTTAAAACATGAACATGTATGACTCTGGTTCTTATGCCTGGGAAAGGTATTTCGTTTTGAAGTCTGATAAGCCATCGGCTTGTGTAGTGGATCTGGAGATCGCCATTCAAGCTACCTCTCGTATCGAGGAAGTGAACTGTATTTCTCTTAATTAATTTGGTTTGAAGGTAATTTTAAACCATTTCGTTCAGGGATTTGTACATCAAAGTTGAAATATGAAATTGGCGGCGTTCAGCTAATTTGGTCCATCCTAAGTTTTGAAGAAATAAAGTTGCACTGTGGGTAAAATCGAAATCACCACTGACAATCCTAGCCGCTCTACTTTGGAGACGCTGTAGAATTAGTTGTTGGGACTTGGAACAGTCTCCCCAGACTGTATCACAGTAACCAAACAGAGGTTGTATTATACTTTTATAGAGGGTATTCAACAATGCTGGTGAGAGTGTATGCTTTAGGCGAGACAGGAGGGATACTTTATGACTTATTTTAGAGACCATGTAAGTTATATGTTGTGACCAGTTCAATTTGTCGTCAATCACCACGCCCAGTAATTTTGTGGAAGTTTGTTGTGTAAGAACATGATTATTAACAGATAAATTTATGACATTCTCGCCTCGAGACTGATCAAAAGCCATGACACATGATTTGGGGACATTGAGAGAAAGTCTGTTTTCGTGTGAACCAGTCTGATATATTATATAATTCAGCCTGCAGATTTGATTCTGCTTCTTTAAGAGTTTTGCCTTTAGCATACACTGTTGTGTCATCTGCAAATAAGTGACATACAGTTGATGACAAACATTGGGGCAAGTATTTATGTATAGTAGGAAAAGAATAGGTCCAAGCGAGGATCCTTGGGGGACACCAATATTTGCGTTAAGCTTAGTAGACTAATTGCCCATTGCAGTTTACAACTTGTGTACGGTCGGACAGGTAGGATTTGAACCAATTCAGTTCATTCCCATTTATACCATATTTACCTAGTTTATACAGCAAGATGGAAAAATCAATGGTGTCAGAACATTTTTGCAAATTAAGAAAGATTGCAACAGTCGGACAGCCGGCATCAATGTTTTCTAACCAATACTTTAAAGCGTTAATACCAAATTGTTTCGGGTAGCGCGCCGAAAAAAATGCGTATCTCTTATATCTACAAATGTGCAGAGTGTTGAGTCAATAGTTTCAAGGAAACCATTCATCATCTTCTTAGTCACTGTTTGAATGATGATGCTGGTGACGTTAAAAGGCCTCCTTTCAGGGCAGAGCACTAGTTGTATTTGAACTAAGCAAAATATGACTGCAGATTAAGAGACAACAACAACAGCGAACAAAAGACAAGCAAAAACAAATATAGTATACCCACGGTATAGGAAACATACACTTCCATTGATATTGTATACATTCACCTATTACTTCTTACAAATATAGAAGTAGGGCTAAAAGACTAGAGATGCGGACTGAAACTTCGGCATACCATTGATGTAAATATTGGCTTTGTCACTTTTGACCAACCAGTTACCCGAGGCTTTGCCTCGGAAACACACCCAAGTTTCGTGTTCGAGTAATCATGGAACTTGGTCTGCTTTGAAGGCATGCAACGGCTCAGCCTGCACAGAATATTCAAATGATGGGGAAGTTACCACTGGCCCCGTTGTAAGAGTGTACACCCGGTGGAATTTTCAAACACAATATTGGTACTGATCTTGTGGATTTGCAAATGACACGCATGCATGTGACATGTCTAATCAAGAATAACGATGACCCTATCTATTGCTTCTGTTGACAAATCTGTCTTGGTCAACCTAAGGTTCGCAGTCTGGTCAGAAGCTAAAGTGTATTGGTAGAACAGGCTGGCGAGTGTCGCTCAGCTGAATTGATGCACGGCATATCTGGACCTGGAATGAAATGCGAAGAACCGGCAAATTCAAGCCAACCTGCAGCTCAGCTGTACCTGAAGACAACCTGGAATGCATAGATGATGCGAACATTTACACTGGTATAAATTTAGGACAACACATCATGGACTGGTTACACTGATCAACGTCAACGTGTGGACATGACGGTCCATTCTGATACATTTCAACAACTGCATTTGTTGGTCAACTGCGTGCCCACAGTTAAAGGGCCGGTTAAATCAACACGTTCCCCACAAATATTCCACCAGATGAACAGTGGCAGACATAACCACAAAGTGGCTATTTAGATAGTGAAATTGTGTATTTGTATGGTCAGAATGACCCACATGCCAGGCTTAAAGATCAGCTGACGTCTGCCAACGACCACAGTCAACCACACAATCATGACGTCAACCCTCAAGAGACACATACTTTGGCGCAAGGCACCCCACATGGTACAGCTGGATAAGCTACTTATTCCACGGTCATTCACCTTCACAAATCCTGATTAGTTTCCTTGGCTCTGAAGCTGTCAGACAAAGTCGCACTCACAACCCATTTAATTTTCAGCATTATAATCTGAATTACCTGCAGATCACGCTAGACGACAACCCCCGCCAAGAAGATCATAGGGGCCAGGCTACGCCAACAAGCTACACATGAAATGTTACCTGACTTTGTTTAGGGGAACTGGTAAATGAAACACTAATGATAGCAATAAGATATCTCGACATGATTATGCAAATGGCTATTGCCTTTATCTCTTCACTATTGATCCAGTTGAGCAGACGCGGAATATACTGCCCATAAGTAGAAAAGGCAACAAATAGAAATCAGATTTGTGCAACTTTGCCAAGAATGGTAGTCTTGCTGATCTATGCATTTTTCTTGACGTCATTGAAGTGGACTATGTTTGCTTGCAACGAAAAACACTATAAAGAATGACCGATAAGTAAAGTCAGGCATTATTGAACCACCTGACGAGGAGTCATTATCACGGTACACTTCAGATAGGCTTCCGTGTAAACTTGACCAACCTCCAAGTTTGTTGGTCATGACTATTGGCCCACATTACAAGCCTAATAAACCTGGGATAGTCGAATACATTCCAAGACAAGGAACTGCAGAATTATTTAATTTCTTCGGACATACTTTAGACATCTATAATAAGATTTTACTGCTTTTTTCCCCAGGAGAATTGGAACAGAGCCAAGTCCAAAAAACCGTCTTTGTTGATATGTGGATCGCGTGGGGTCTCTACTGTGCCATACATTGATGTCGAGGGACACACATGCATAAAAAACATCCCCAATCCTTTCACATAGAAGCAACAAGAACAAAATAGAAGACTAATGAGTTGTTTTACATTGGTAATAGGAAAGCTAACATTTTACATGCAAAAATTAGGATGGGCTGCATCCAGTTGAACCATGATATCCACAAAATTGGTATAGCAAATTTCCCTGCTTGCGCCTGTGGAAAATTCCTTTCATTACTTCTTTGAGTGTATCAAATACATGACTGAGCGGAATTTATTGCATCAAAAAAATTATAGTGTTGGCCCCTTTCACGCTTCAAACTATTATGTTTGGAAATCCCAAGTGTAGTAAAGCAGTAAACCAAATAATTTTTGACAGTACCCACACATATATTTCAAATACTGGCAGATTCAAGTCAGGCCCGTGCATTTTCCACCTAGGTTGGTGCACAAGCCTTGCTTATGACAGGGGAAGGGTCCAGAACAAAACAGCTTCCGCATGTAGTACTTGGTGTGTACAAAGTTGGCTGGACACGTCGGATTCGGTATAATGATAATGCATACTTTCTGTAATTGTAAGTGTGATGTCATATCTTCTTTTATGCGTGTCTTCGTCAATGTAGTGACAATGTAGTGTCCTGTGATCCGTCTTTACCTTTTGTACAGTATTTGTATTGTTTCTTTTCTTATTTTTTTTTCGCGAGAGGGATATATATTGGCAAAGCCTGTTTCCCAATCGTTTTTTTTTTCTTAATAAAATATGTTTGAAACAAAATAGAATTTGAATTTGTTACAAGATATTACAAACCATAAAGAAAAATAAAGGCTACAAGAATTCTGAAGATGTGTGGCTGTTTTTGTATACCACAATATATCAAAATGTACCAAACTTTATAAAACAATTCAAGATGCCAAATATGTGTGTGATCTGTCTGTAAAGAATCAGACTCAGTCCAATTAAATTCACATTTTTACAGATCTGCTTGGCATAAACAGTCAGGAGAGACAAAATTTGTTGAAGCAAGGACACATGAGTACACCTTATTATTAAAATCAACAAAAACCAAGATCCCTCGCAGTCATCGGCTATTGCAGGGGAATCAACGAGTAATGTGACGAATTGTGTCGGTGACAATAACAATACAAGATTAATCTTTACTCAGCTGTATATAAACCATGATTGTAGCAGCACCATCTGGTTTTGAAAAAGCAATGTTTGACAAAGAAGGTTTCGAACAAAATGTGATAGAACTTCTAGCTGAAAAACTATTGGGTGTTACACTCAATGGCAAGCCCGGCGTCCGGTTCCTGGTAAAAGGCGGAACGGAACCACTTGTTCCGGGGGTTCCGACATGAAGCAGTCGGAACGAGTATGCTTACGCCGGAAAGGGGCTTCTCTTTTCTCTTGCGCTTTCCTTGTGCTTCTCTTGCCGTCCGAGACTTTTTGACTTGATTAGCGGTATCAGTAAGATAAAAAATCACAGATTTATTGACCAAAGAAAGCCATCATCGCAATCTGTGAATCGTTGTGCTCAGGCAGAATTTCTGTGTATCATGGAAATGTATAAAACCTCCTCACAAAACAATATATGGTTACCTGATGATTGATCTGAAACCGATATTTGTACACGGAAGACTGAGAACATACGCTATGTCAAAAGATACAGAGACATTTTCCACCCGAAACTTCAAAATTATCAGGAGAATGCTTTAAATCACCGTTATAAATGTCAGGTGGCTGACTCAGCAAGCGAAATCGATAACGACGCCTTGGGTCGCCGGGACGTACAATCGTAAAGATTGACACTTTACAGTATGTGAAATGGCCTTAAAGTCCTTACGACCAAAAAGGCCAGGACCTTTCCCACTGGAAACAGTTTAGCAAGAGCATAGCTTATCGCAATTCATTGCTCAATCGCTTGGTCGGAATATAAGACCTTGGCTCATTTATGAATGTATGAATGGAATAGTGTAAGCCTTCACTGTAATGTACACTGCCCTTTCTTGGAAGACTTTGTTTTGAGCTAATCCCATCTAATTTAGGCATCGTGGTACTGTTGACCCGCATTCATACCCAGATACATGGGACTGGTGGCCAAGGTACAAACACTGTGACAACAGATGGAAAGCAGATTCCCAGATGCCGACTAAGATATTTTTATATTGCCAGCTTTGTAAGACCTTGCTGACCAAACCACTTTTTTTTTATATCGGAAGTTTATGAACAGGACTGTGTTTTGCAGACAATGTAAGATTACGATTGCTGGTAGGAACTGAAAAGCTTTCTTGTCAATGAGGCGTAAAGGCACAGAGAGAAGAAACTCAGTTACAGAAGAGTAACAAGCATGCATTCTGGCAGCCCTGGTGAGCGTGTTTATCACATGTAACGAAAGAAAATAAAAATAAAACGTCACTTCCGTGTGAAATGACACGCCTTTATTGTTTATGCATGTTGGACTTTTATGTCCTGCTGCTGTATTGCATCTTGATATTCCTTCGAGTACAAGCCTCCCGACACGGGTCAGATACGTGTCAGTGACCATCATTATATCTTTACACAAGGGCTTCAGTGCACCAGCTCAACGCATATAATATCCTTAAATATGAGACCGACTGAGCCGACAGCTGGCAGAATACAATAACCCAGCCAGCGACACTAGGTGGCAGTCTATTGCTCACCTGCTCGAACTGAAATGTTCGTGTGCTGAAACCGTTGTTTCATAATGATAAAAATACACGACAGAAGTTTCAGAATGCGAAGAAATTTATTTTGGTAGAACAAACGCACAAATAAAATCTTAAAATTTTCAGCTTAAATATTTTTGGTATGACAAAAATAAAGCTCTTCTTCATATATTCATTTGCATTCACTTATATATATATATATATATATATATATATATATATATATATATATATATATATATATATATATATATATATATATATATATATGTGTGTGTGTGTGTGTGTGTGTGTGTGTGTGTCTGTGTGTCTCTGTGTCTCTGTGTGTGTCTCTCTCTCTCTGTGTGTGTGTGTGTGTGTGTGTGTGTGTGTGTGTGTGTGTGTGTAAAACTGTGTCGGCATGTATGGTACAGCGTGCTGAGGTACAAGCCCCACATAAGATAAAAAAATCGCAAAGAAAAAAACAAAATATGACATGCCTATCAAAACAATAAGCTAAACCAAAAACAAAGTAAATGTTTTATTTTGCAAAAAGTTTTTGGCCAATTCAAATCAAATAACTGAAAATTAAAATAAAGTTAAGGCTCATAGTCATGTGACTTTAACATAAAAAATAAACTTTTTAGTTTGTAAACAATTATGAAAATCTCAAATTTCCACACAGGTTGATCACAAATTGTCGTCAAGAAAATGTTTATATTTCTATGTTGTCCTAAAATTATCTTGTATTACATGGTCATTCTATTATCGTTTTGGCCTCTACGGAGATAAAATTAACAGTATAGCATCAGGTATATTTTATTCTTTCCCATTTTCATCTGGAATCCGCGTGTAAGGTAGTTTTGAATTGTTTTCTTTCGTATGTATTCTCTTTTAATGGTGATTTAACGGAAATCAAAAACAAAGAAAAAAATAAAAACAACGATAACGACACCAAACAAAAAGTATTGTCTTTTAGGGTTCTTTTGCGTAGTATTGAGAATAAGATAGTTAGGCATCCGTATTGCAGATAAAGCATTATACACTACCCCCGACCTCCACCCACCCCCCCCCTCTATATGTTTTACCATGTTTCTGGGCATACACTTTAAATAATGTAGCAGACTGATAATATGTAAAATCCCAGCAACCCTTGTGTTTGTCTATTGCCAAAAAATATAATACTTATGTTTTGCAATGTCACTTGTGCTGGTCCATCTCTATGTAAAATGAAAGCAATTATGTCATGCAATTGTTTTTGAACTCGTGATGTGTTATTGTAAACGTTGGGAAATACAAGCCGGAGCGGGGGTAGCAAGCGTACAGGAAGAAGGTACTTTGTGAACTTTTTTGAAAAATTATGCACATTTGGAGCCATCCTTGATTTATAACGAAAATACCGTACACGTAAAAATACGATGTCACCGAATATTATTGGATACATAAGTCTTTTCTGAATAATCAAGTTAGAATACGGCAAACACGGCTCGGCAAAATATATGTGTTTGTGATATGATAAAAAGATTGAATTCAAGTTATTCGTGCTCTATATATGGGAACCTCATCACATAAAAAAAATCCGTTTGTCTTTTTTTAGGCAACAGGATGAAACAAAAGTATTTAAGGATAACATTAGTAAAACCAAGGATATGTAAGTCTTCTCTTTTTCAAAATCTTATACAGTTCAGGCGATGTATCAAATGGCCAGAAGATGGCAGTATCGCTTATATGTACCCAAAGTGAAATCCGCGGACAAAAACGGTTTCCAACCTACTTTATAAGTTGCCGAAACGTTCCGTTCAATCAGTACGATCTAGATCAGGATTGCCCTTGATGCTTTGGATACAAAACTTATTCAGTCTGGAGTGAAAATGATTGATTGTTTTATGTTTATCATATTTTCATTGGTACATTTAAGCAAATTATTAATCCGTTCACACACACACAAGCACTTGTGCAACATCGTCTGTGTAGTCTTGAAATCAACTTTACTGTAATAATTGAAATGCGAAACAACACCTATGTGTTGACTTTATACAAATGTGTGAGTTGTGGGATCTTAAGGATCACATCATTGTGCTTCCCTCTGACCTGGCCTGGCAGACAGCACCTTTGCTCGTGGACTTTCTTCGGATGCGCCACCAGCCAATCGCACCTGTGCTATTCAACCCAGCTGGTTGCGCTTACGCATGTAATTTGTTCTGGTGAGTGGCACATGTACGTATGTTGGTTGAAACATATTTTTCATTTTTGAAAATTCAATGGTACATTACTCAATTGTTCCACACACAATTGGGAAAGAAGGCTTTGCCCTATTTGAATCCCTCTTGTAGGAAAGTACGCAGCGCACAGGACAAACGAGACACACACAACAAATGAAGAACACGTAGACATGGACAAGACAGAAAGTGGGGCGTAACTAGGGAAATTGGTGCAGAAAGGGATGTTTAACATGGTTGTAGAATCCATTAGGATCTGTACCGTAGACAAAAATGACTAACTAGCCTATCCGGCAGATTTGAAGCGCTCAGTAGAAGAAATGTGTCCATGGACAGCTGAAAAGATGTCACCATTCATTTGTAAGGAACATTCGGGAGAACCATAAAGCATAGTTTGGAGGGTGAATGGGGCAAGATGAACAATTTTGTATGTATGTTGTATGTCGTGACGTGCCAATAAGTTGCGTTTACACATACCGCGATTCAGCATGGAGGCTGGAGACGTTCGAGACGCGTCTCTTTTCAGAAGCTACGTGATGATTAAAAAAATGTATACCCTGACTTTTAGTCACTACCGGACGTAAGTCTGTTAAACGGAGACTACGGTTTTAATTTTTCTCCACTGGAATATGTATATGCATAAACCTGGAAGCGATCGTCCTTTGCTGCGTCTTGCAGGAGGTTTGAATGCACAGATATGATCACATGATAAAATGCACAGCGAAAAAAGTGTGGATTCGCAGAGCAAACACATATCCAGTAGAAGGGACGTCTCTACAGTATGTCCAGTGTCCCACCAACGTGTAAATTAGAGCTGATTTCTTAGTACCCTTACTCCCCACTGACTGAAGCGTACCACATAAGTCTCATTCAGTCTCGAAAATAGTATCAAGGCATGATTAAGATGAAGAAAAAAATAACTTACATTTTCATAATCATATGAATCCCAAGGCAACCTTACAGTAAGTCTATGGTCACTCATTTGATCATCATGCTCATCTGACATATCACAATCGTTTTCAATTTGTGTTCAGTACAATTGACGCATATCATAGTAATCAGTGTTATTTTCACATCACAAAACCAACAACACTCTCGTAACTGCCAAGGCAGTTTACTAACACATAAAATCTTACATAACAAACTTAAAAAGATTTTGATAGCACAAGTGGTAAAATCTGCATATGACAATGGCCGATCCAGTGAACTTGACCTAAAGTAAAATTACTATTCTCCCCTGCATGTAAATAAACATGTATCGGATTGGTACAAAAGTTCAATTTTTACACCTGTATCTATTTCGTAATGTTCTCCCTCACAGAGAGTAAATGGAAGGAACTATTTTTATTTCTACTATTTGTATGCTTGATCGAG
Source organism: Hermodice carunculata (assembly GCA_964020975.1). Lineage (NCBI taxonomy): Eukaryota > Metazoa > Annelida > Polychaeta > Eunicida > Amphinomidae > Hermodice > Hermodice carunculata. Next base: position 41,811,987 of record OZ026615.1, on the reverse strand, counting down.
TTATCTTTGTTCTTTGACTTTTGACTTATCTGTATACATGAGCTTTTCTGAGTTTAATTATGTGATTCGTATGCTTGAGATTTGCATTTTACGTAGATGTAACTGTATCTGGATTTGTGATAATTGGTTTGTATGATTCTAGTTTTTTATGTGTAATTATTTTGATGTTTTGATCCTTTCCTCGCTATCGGGGGTTCAATAAAAGTATTATTATTTGCTCCGAATGATGCCTCGGTGCATTATCTTGATCAGGGATGCGAATCGGGTCAGCCAGGCAGGTGATAAGATGTGTTATTTGAGGAAAAATAATAAAATTTGCATTAAAGGCTCATGACTATATAACCGCGATTCCCTAAATCACTGAGAGATGCTGGTAACTTTCGCTTAGAACTGGGAACAAGCAGCTGCATGCTCAGGCACAGAATTCAGTCCAGCTTTATCACTGATAAATAATTAAGTGGAGAGGCATTTAATTAGTGGCCCAGTACCGGATACAAGTAACAGTGGATGTTCATCTTTTGCTTTGTCTACCATATGGGTATATATCAGGCCCCTCGCTGTCCTTATCAGCATAACAAGCATAATGTGCATGCCAAGGAACAGATAAAAGCTTAAACTGAACCCACCATTGTATCCGACCTGGCCTTCTATCTACTAGGGGTATCGAGCTATCCTGCCTCTAAAGTAGTGTTTCCATCATGGACAAAAGAGAGTTGAGGACGGCCAAATATAGACATGGCATTAAGAAAATTTAGAGCTTTGGTTTTCATTTGAAACATCAAACCCATGCCTTAACACGAGGAGGACTAAGATATATAAGTATTATAAAGTTTGGACCCATATCGCTAATAATGTTGCCCTTTTCATTTTTAAATTCCCAATCATTCCATACATTCAAATAGAAAGTTAAAAATGATCATGCGCTGCGGATTTAAATGTAACGATGAAAATGGTTCTTCTGCACCAATGAGAAAGTTTCATTACGTACAAGAATAATCAATGGTCATTCATTATGCTTGCCATTTGTACATTTAAAATTTGCACATCTGTTCGGTTGGCTGTTTTTGTTTTGAGTGCGCGTGTGTGTGTATGTGTGTGTGTGTGTGTGTGTGTGTGTGTGTGTGTGTGTGTGTGTGATGTTGTTCATGACTCAATTGTCCTGGGTGGTGGGACAAGGATTTGCCTTTTGCCCACACTTCCATTGTAATACATATTGCATTGTCTTCAATGTGTTATTTGTCAAGCGAAGAATGAAGGGTTCAGAGTACTGTTTTAACCTGTTTGCATCAACCAGCGCGGGGAAATGGCAGTGTACAAGATTTGTATGAATTTGTCTCACGGGGTTTGGATGAAAAGGTATATGAAAAGCAGGGTACAGGTCACCTGACAGACAGAGAGGAGACTGAAGTATACTACATGTCTGACCTACTAAAAAAACCCAAAGAGTGTCTCTGTGCTCATCTGGCGACCACAGGAGGAAGACGTCATCATATCAGGAGCGAGTGGTGGATCAACCATTTGAAACCAAAAGAACCTGACTTGGGTCTGGATTGTGTTAGGCCTATATTGGATTGTATTAAAATCTGAGTGCTGTGACCAGCGCCTGGTGACTGTATTCAGTCAGAACTAATAAGTGCCGAAATAATCTACAAAACATATATGTGTGCCCTTCGTTATTGGAACTTGGGATTAATATTTTTATAATATGGTGTTTTAGTTAAATTCAGGGATCTTTGCGATTCTTTGACGGGTTCATTCAAATTCCAAGAGTATCTGGAATATGCTGTGCTACAACATCACAGAAGCTACCAAAAAAAAAATCATAAGCCGATTTATCATTTCCATATGCCGGCTGCTTAATTTTCTCTTCATTTTTTCTATCCAGTTCGTTGGGCTTCTCTTCATGGTTAAACTTTTGCTACCCCACAAAATAATTTGTGGTGTCCAGTACATCATGATGAAGACTGCAAGCAAACATCTTGACTGAGTACCAATACCATAATACAACAGTTAAGAGAAAGTGTCTTTCATACCTACCCACCAATCACATACATACGTACATACATACATACATACATACGTAATTAAGTAATTAAATTATTGACCAAGGTCCAAAGCAGTATAAAATTTAAAACATAGAACAGTTTATCATGATTCAAAGAGCGGTAAGATATGGGTGAGTCTATAGTCTTTTACAGTTTCAGCTTCCATAATGACGTCCGGGAAAGTCATATGACAGAGTACCATAAGTGTGTCTAATATATTGAACAAGAGTATTACATGTGCCTCGTCCTGAAATTGTCCACACACACATATCCTCTGGTCACGGGAATCAGCGCCCATCTGTCAATTTCACCTCTGAGTCTGTGTGCTAAAAGTCGTCGACGAGTGTATGACTTTCTTAAATACTCTAGAATCGAAGCTTCACTATCTTTGGCATATATAACATGTCCCTGGAGATCTGGATTAACCTGATCATACATTACAAACTTTGACCTTTGTTAATCTTTTACCCGTTGTTTCACGATTGTAAGTCCTTGTCCCAAAACATCATTGATGCCAAGTAACGTGTTTAAATGAGCACCTGTAGTTGTGCCGCTACTTTGAGTTAGTTTGATGGCAAACATCAACGGGTCGTCAACGAATGTATTCCCTTCTGTTAGTATTTTCTTGAAAAAATTGTGACAGGCTATGTTAAACGAAGTCCTTCAGAGACGAATATCCCAGTTTAACTAAACACAAATCAGTGCCTGTTGTCGTTCGGACACCCACTATGCTTTCAATGCAGCCATGTACTACATAGTCTCAAGTTTACTTAAACTTACATTCAACCAGCTTTCACATGCGTAAAGTAGGGCCACCAAAAAGGCAGCATCTAATCCTTTTTTTACCGTGAAAGATAAATCTGGATTTTTACTGAAGAGGGACATGAGACTCCATAAATATTTTCTGATAGCTTTAGCGTGTTCATTTACAGTAGTCAATATACATCCGTCACAGGTAAATTTGCTTCCTAAATATGTGTATTGGTCACAGTGTTCTGCATTGAACGCATCGTTTGTACCCACAACTAGGGACAGGCGCTCATCACTGGACCCATTGGCAGCCATGGATTTTGTCAAGTCAGCGCACTTGTCCAATGTTAAGCATCATACTTCAAAGTGCTTTATCATTAAAAGTTCGCAATTCCCGCAAAGTTGCAGGAGTCGATTCCCATTGATATAAAGTCGAGGTATATTACTAGGTATACTAGCATATGAATACTTTATATCATCTTTCACAAGGTCATTAATTGCCGCGTCACACCTAGCATTCACGTCTCCAACGATGATAACCTAGTCAATTTCTTCCATGTTCTTCCACTGAATGTAAGCCCAGCCTTCTCTGAGTAATAACTGGAATCAGATGGGGGTATGAAACACCCACAAAACGTAACACCTGGAATAGATGAGAGTTTAAACCACACTTGTCGTGTACTATCAACACAAGTTACTCTTATTTTTTAGACAGTTGTGTACAAGAAGTGCTACATCCCCATGTTTGGATTGAAGCTTTTACCTGATATATCGTTATACCCAGGTACTCAGAACGACATGCCCGTGTGAGTTTCACACAGTATGCAAATGTCATTTACTTGTAACAATTTTATTACATTGTTAGATTCAAGTTTATTATGAACACCATGTATGGTCCAACAACTGAAATTTACGTTGGACCAGTCACCGAAAATACGAAAGGGACCAACGATCGACCACAACATGATTTCTCATTTGCACTAGTCTTTTTGTGTCAAGATACATAGATATACAGCTGATTTTCTCAGCTCTCTCTTTTCATGCTTTCTCCGCATCTCTCAATCTGTTTCATTCTCTCCTAATAGCAGGATGCAAATCTTTCTTGACATATATTTTCATATACATATAATATAATATATATATATATATGTGTGTGTGTGTGTGTGTGTGTGTGTGTGTGTGTGTGTGTGTGTGTTTCGGACACATAAGGTACACAAATGAAGAGAGAAAGGAAAAAAGTCACACTTTAGTCTAATACAGGAGGAAATGTTACCCTTTCTAGGTAATACTGTATGCGGTACAATTATTCAACTGAATAACATGACGAATCAGAAATAAGTCTCATTAACAGGTCTATGTAATGTACAGGAATTTACTTGTTTCATTTAGCTGTTGGCGGGAAAAATTTACTGTAATTTGGTATCTCTGGCCAAGCAAAGTTCTTTTACAAAGGCTACAACACGACTGTCATTATTATTAAAGTCCTGAATAGCTAAAAAGGAAAGGTTAAGTGCATTGCAGGTTTTTATCAATTAATGATTATTTGTTCACGCCATACTTAGCACCAATAAAATTGAGGGAGTTACAGGTTGAGGAGCCACTCCTATCTAGAGTAAAGAGACCACAGAATCTAACCAGTTCATCATTGCTTCTTATAACTTTGTAAAAAAAAAAAAAACAAACAAACAAAAAACAAAAACAAAAAAAAGCAAAAAAACAAGGATCCTCTTGTGTAACTGTAATTCTACCGGGATGTCATCACATATTAAATGTAATACTTGGCATTGACCTCTATATGGGAGCTTCCAAATAAACCTTATGGCTTTTCTCCAGGCTGTGTAGAAACGTTCAACTTCAGGTTTAGAAAGTCCCACAGCTGGAAGCCATACAGAGGCATACATTAGGCTTTAAATAATTTGTACCTGGTGTCAGAAAATACGTTTCCAAATTGTGCCATCAAAATGTTAACCTCGCTATGAATTCTTTTAGTACATTCAGACAGAACAAACGTGTATTGGTTTGTTGGCAGCCAGGCTTAACCCCCAATTTGAGATTTGATGAGTTCAGAATATGGTTATTCTTATTCATAATGACCCAATCAAGTATCGTGCCCACTATACTACTTAGAACAATTCGTCAGTAGTTATCTGAATTACTCAAAAGACTTTCTTTTATTCTTGGGGATCATATTCAAAGATATACGCATAAAGCTTTTTGCTGCAAAGCAATGCCTCAGCAGTTCAGTAAATAATCATGATAAATAAGTGTGAAGTTCCTCTGTACCCATTAAAAGGTGATCTGAATAATGGCAAAGCTCTTCATCATGGTTTGACTGGTTTGACCTTATTGCCGACACCAATTTGTGATTCTATCATGTGTGTGAAATCATCATTCAACATTTTCATTTCATTTGCATCCAAAGAGATAGAGTTATGTGAACATTCATACTTTTTGGCAAAAAGATCAGCAATTTCCCCGTGATTTGTTACGTCATCAATTACACTTAGTCTTGTATTCGCTTTCCTTTTAATTCTCTAAATAATATCCCAGAAATCTCTATGGCAGTTTGATGTCATAGCATTAGCCAAATGATTAGCAGTATGCATGTCATCGTTCATTTGAAGAATCTAAGTGCGTAGTGGTACTTATCCCGTGTTCTATTGCGGATATCGGATAAGACGCCACCTCCACGGTGCCACCCCTGGGTGAATTCGCATTATTCTTACACGCAGTGCCTGCATGTTTCAACAACTTTAAATTTTCAATGATGTCCCCAAGGTCAGTTTGAGATTGTGCATGCAATAGTAAAGGTCGGGGGCGGCCTCCTTCAGCTTCTCTCCCCAATCTCCTCTGGGTGAAAACGTCATTTGCTCCAACTGCTCTTAAAACTGCCCCACATTTTTGTTGGTCGGTTACCGCACCATCCAGTGGAGCAGACTCACTGACGCAAGTTTTATAATATTATATTATGGCTTCTTTACCTGGCATAGATACAGACAAACCATCTTCCAAACCAAAGGGGTTTTTTTTTATTTGTAACTAGGCTTTCGGTGTGAATGTATAATGATGATTAATATTGCATTTAGTCCAGAATACTTTCTGGTTTTCAAATTATGCTAGTCCTAGAGTTTAATAAACCAAAACCGCTTTAAGAAATTTTATGTCCCCACTGTTACATTCCACGGTACAGGCATGGCAATATTTGTACCACATGTCTGACACACTGTACGTAAGAGATTTTGAACATCGATACACTTCAAACGTAGCCGTGATGTATTTGCTAGTGAACACGCGGATATGACCTGTATAAATCTTAACCCTCTCATCCATTCGGGGAGTAACGTTTCGGATCAAAAGGGAAATGCCGTTGCGTCACGAATACAGACCATATTCACACGTGCATGAATCAGTACATTATGGATATACCGGGGAAGAGGCGATGACTTTGATTCTTCTTGTTTTCCAACATGTGTGTGAATATTCATTTGAACTATATGTGGTCTGTGGAACTTATCTAATCTTTCAAGATTGGACAGGTGGACATTCAAAGTAACACGAACTGGTCAACTAACCACAACCCGATGTCAGTACATGAATTGATATTGTCCATGGCAGGCTCTCTTCATTAGAATTCTTTCAAGCAAAAACGGAGCCGGTACAGCATTATGAATTAGCTACCCCTTGTTGCGTCTTTATTTAATTTTTCAGACTTTCATTTGACAAAAACCTGTCATACAAGCATACTGTGGCCGGAAATCCTGTAATAATGTCATCAGGTTATTCCTGAGTGTCGACATTTTGTTAAGAAAGGTGCTATTTATGTGGAAACTGTTTGACCATTCACGACTGCAGGTCGGCACGATGATCGTGACAGTCCCTGAAAAAGAGTGACAAAGACATGATTGTTGTAGTTGTACTTGCAAACACTCACTTATTTTTCTGACAGAATGAACGATTTAAACACTCTTCAAATTTCCATTGTTTGGGGGGCCGTGTCATGAGCAGTTAGATCTCACTTTTCATATTGATGTACGCTTGAGGTTACAAAGTGTGGCATCTTCAGTCATGCTTGTGCACGTTTACTTTATTTCTTTTAAAACGTCCAAGTAGCAGGTAAGCACAGGTCGCATTCGCCTGTGCATTTGCGTCTTCATCTTTATTTTGAATTTCTGAAAACACAATCAACAGACCATTTCAACGATACTAGTGAGTCTTGTGTAATCTTGACCAAATTCTAGAGGTCGTAGGGTGATTATTTGCCTCCAAAACAGACCCAAGCTGCGTATTTTAACACGGAGCTTGGTCTGCTTTGCAGGCAAGGTAACTATGTAAATTATGTTTCCAAGTCCTGAAAGATGTGACGAAACTTCATAAAGAAGTACAAGTATTTATCCAGGTGCGATCTAGGTTGGAATCGTGTTTGGATCATCTTGACTTCGTGCTCGTTTCTGCTTCGAATAAAACACCAGGAACTTCATCACGTGTTGGGAGTGTATTTGCCACCCTTGACAATCATCATGGCGGTATAAATGATGTCCCAAAGGTTAAAACACAGCTATATCGATTGCCTGATTAGCTAGACCTTCGATTGCCTCCTGTTATGACTGTTTAGAGCACAGACTGTGGTTGGTACTGCAGTCGAACTAAACCGAATTAACACAGACCCTCAGGCTGGCAAATGTTCTGGAGGATCAGGGTCCTCTAAATTAATGTACATCTGAAACTAATCATGGCAACATGTTGAAAAAAATCTAATCAAATAGCTGAGCTGAACACGTCAGGGTTTTTTTTTTTTTTTTTTTTTAATTGCTTGAGGACTAATTGGTGAGGATGGGCGTATACCTGCTATTTTCATCTGCATCTCAAAACAAAATTGCTCTGGATACCACTAAAGGATCTCCATGTATATTCTACAGTCGCAATAGGTTTGATGTAGAGACATCGATTTTGTCTTGAAAAATCAGTCAATTCTAGTTTCATTGGGGGTTTTTTGTATGGGCATTTGATGATATATCCCCCCAAATCTCTGGTTTAATAGTAACGGGATTTGCCTTTAGCTCATACAGCAAAGGGACACAGCCATACCGGTGACTTAGGAACGTCTCCTATTACAGACTGAATATACTTTTTGTGCATCAGAGGTAAAATCCAATATATTAATGTGAAGTAATATCATGTAGTGTCGTCGGTGACACGAAGTGAACCACTGGATTTTTTTTAGGTGGGGGGTCAATTTAACAAAGTACGGTTATAACCCACTAAGAGGAAATCCGACATTGGTTCCTGTGTGAAATAACATATGATTAATTATTTCATTCTGTGTATTTTGTTTTCTTTCTGGACTCCCTGATATACTAAATCAGTTCAAGTGTCCATATCTGATGTTGAGAATGTCAGTGCAGACACAAATCTTTCCCTTGTGAACATAGCCAGCCACATTACGCGGGCACACGACCTCAGACCCATAACCACGCTTTCACACAAATAATTTTATTCCTTAAGTAAAGCAAGACATTTATACCGTAGTATACAGTTTTGCCATGTCACTGGCACGACACACAGTGACATGAAAGGAAATGGCTTCTCTTTTATATCACTTTTAAAGGCGGTATGATATTACCGTTGAGTGACATTGACGGCATATTTGTGACATGTGAGGAAGGAAGGCAGAAATAGGAATGTGGAAACATTTACATGGGGCGGTTCGCATGTTCTTGTCTATAATACATAGTTGTTCCATTTCAAAAAATCAGACCTCTGGTTCCAAACGTACTTAGACAACTGTGGGCTATAAGTCCATTAATATTCTTGTCACGATGCTTAAGTTGTAAAAACTCCTTGTATCCGATAAAAAGTGTCTCAAAGTGGTGTTCAAATGGGAAACACCTTTATACTTTCAGCTACATTAGACTGATACGTGCTGTGGAATAGAAACGTTCTTACACAACACACGCACTGCATAATGAGATCATTTGATTACCGTCCTATAAACAAATGAGTGATTACTCAAAGTTTGAACTTCGTTGTTCCCAACTACTGTAGAAATACAATTGCATAGATATTCCATTTCTTATACTGAAACAAAATATTTTAGAACGCGTCGGCTCCATCCTAAGCGAGGTCTCTATATTGGTTTTGTAGGACATGGGAACCATGACCTTTTCTTAGTCGGCAAGGGCAAAATGATATGTAATTGAATTTGCGGGAATATAGAATAAGGAGTTCATGGGAATAGTGAATGTATAGTTGAGCAGGGAACACTGATTTATGATAACTTCGAAACAAAGAGTTTTTCACTGTGAATCTCAAGGGAACTAGAACCATTCGACCTCCTTCCATTCAGGAGCCCTCTTGACGGATGGGCCAGATGTGCCAGTTGTTTCTGAATCATTACATAAAAATTCAGCCACATTTTCCGTGGCTCCAAATATTACACCTGAATTTATGTTGCCGCTGTAGATATAATTTCCGGTGAATTACCATTTCATTTAAATGGAGCAGGTTTCTTTTCACGCCACTGCCTTTAATTCTGAAAGTGTGAGTGCATGTTAAAAAGAGGAAGGGGTAAACTGGTGAAACCTTCAGACATATATTATCCGCAGAGTTCAGATCAGAAAGAAGGTAGCCCACTTTAAAAACCTGCAGAGTAAAGACATCATCATGTAAATATTGATCTAATTCCGACCAAATTGCAAAAGACGACACTCTAGGTGGGAAGTACAAAATATGTTCTACATCCAAATGGCTTTCCGTGAACCAAAACATAACTGCTAAATCGCTTTACCGTGTTTTCGTTCAATTTTAACATGCCTGATTTTCCTGGGGCAAAATATATTGCCATGCGAGTTCTCCTATTCGCGTACCTGGCCGTTAACGCATGCCTTCAACCATTTTTGTTTCTCAAAGTGCAATATTATCCAACAGTTTCACAACGTGGTCTTTTATTTATGCATTATTTAAAGTTTTGTTTTAGATAATTGTTTATCATTTATATCTGTCATTGATGTACATCATTATACATGTAGCCATCGTTTTTATAACTCACAACGTCCCTGTTTTCATCTCGTATGACCTTTTACCAAAAGATTTAGTCTGTAAGGATATAGCTTAATAAACTTAAAACTACCCTGTGGAGAGGTCCAGAGGAAAGTTTATTAAAATTAAAGAAGATACAAGTAAACCGTAGCGACGAATAACCTATGAAAATCAAAATGCACACCAGGCCCTTTTCATAAGGATTAAATCATTAAAAGTGAAGCACGCATATTTAATTTTGAATCGCTCTACACAGGCGTACAATTATCTTTGCCATTTGTACTAGAAGCGTAGACCATGCATTTTTTATCAGAGTCGTAGACCATGCATTGTATTTTCTATGTCAAATATTGGACTATTACATTGGCAATCGTCCGATGCCCAATACATTGCTGGCCAAAAAAAAGTATATATATATATATATATATATATATATATATATATATACATATATATATACAACTGCGGACTGCGGAATAGGGTAATGACTACTAGGAAGTGGTTTTGGACCAAAAGACTTAAATACAACGCCCTCAATACCAAGCCGAGTGTGTGTGTGTGTGTGTGTGTGTGTGTGTGTGTGTGTGTGTGTGTGTGTGTGTGTGTGTGTGTGTTGTAGTTTCTGGCATAGAGTGCTCTATAAGCGAACACTAAGAATAATTAAAACTGTCTGTCGGTGATGTTGATGTACATATTTTGCAGCGTCAGAATGTTACTTTTTGAAGCTAATGTTCCATTCTGCCCCCATCACATGCGCGCAAGGTACGTCCCTGTATTTGAATACACATACACACACACACACACACACACACATATATATATATATATATATATATATATATATATATATATATATATATATATATATATATATATATATATATATATATATATATATATATATATTTCCAACCTGGCATTTATGGGAGTGCCTGTCGTCTCTATAACCCTGACAAAATGTGTTAAATATAAGTTGATCCTGAAGTCTATTACAGATTGGATGAGGGCACAAGACACCTGTACTTTGCATTGTGGGGCTAGAAGTTTAACACGGACCACATTATTACAGGGAATGTTTTTTTTCAGCAAGCCGATAGTGACCTCAAGGATATCACCAGATATGCCAAGCAAAACCGTAGCAAACATTTTGTCTTGAGTATAGATGTTTTTATTCAGATATCCATAGGCTACCCTTATAATATAAGACAGCAGGTGATAAGATTATATGATTGGGAGACCCTTTCAAATCCATACAGCAAAAATTCGATCCTGATGTTCGGATGAAGGGAAGGAAAATATGGCTAAAGTATTATAAGCTACTTTGGCAAAAAGTCACAATCAATATGTTGTCACACCAAGCCTACCCAAGGCTATTAATACATATATTTTCATCAAAACATTAAAATAAATACCCTGTAGTTTCAGAAAAAAAAACACCATGTACATAATGTATGATATGTTTCACAACATCATGAAACCCTACAATACCAAGGTGCATCCCGCTTTAGGAACCATGGAACGTGAATAAAAGTGACGAATAAGCTATTTGGTACTAATTATACGTACCTTCCGAAACACACCAGTCTTTTCTATGATGCCACCTTGCAGCCTGCCAAAATTTATATTCCAAGTAGAAGTTGAAATCACAATGCGTTATTTAAATAGCTGCCCAAGACAATATGCCAAGGCCTGACCTGGTGAAATTTGTCACACCGTCCAAAGGAAAGTCGGATAAAACACCCTTGTGTACGAAATTCATGACTACCAATGCGAAAAAAGTAATTCGTATATTTTATGAACCAGACCTGCCAAAATCACGTACAATATTGATGTCATATAAATGGACTAGATTTAAAGAAAATAAAAGATGTTGCAAGGCCTCTTATTACTTTAATTTGCGATCATAATACAAATCATGGGTTGATAAAGCTCAAATGACTACTTCAGAGAAGAAATAATGATATGCCTTCTTTCCAAACCAAATACTTCAGAGCTACCTACCCCAATAATATGGGTATATTTCACTGCAAAATTACCCAAATGATTACATTTACAAGGACGGTGGGCCAGTTGCTTGAAATTACAAGGTACATGGCCATTCGCTGACTTAATTGTGTATTGCACCATGCTCACGTTATGCAGGGTATACATGGACCCTTTCTGAGATAACTTAGTCTCAATGACCAAAAGCAAAAGAAAGAGTTGATGTTGAACTGTAACTGATATGGCATAGTCCCATCGTTCCAGAGGAGATGGAAGTGATAAATATACATACAGAAAGACAGATTATCAACAGAAGTTCACATCTGATGCACAGAACCTTTACTGTACAGTTCATTTGTAAGCGGAGGCATGATGGCATATCGATTCTAGGTTATGATAGTAGCCCTTCCATACACCATATACACCATCTACAACAACAAGCAATGATATTTTGAAAATCACCCATAAAATAAACATATCGCATTATTATATACAGATTCCGGATGAAGAGGTTCGGGTATCCCGATTGAAACAGTGGTTACTGTAGAACAAGTTATTGTGCAGACCTCAGCCCTGGTAAGACAGAACAAAAACATAAGAAGACAAGCGACCAAGAATAGAAACCACTCTGTCAAACGCGTACGATGCCTAGGCAATTAAAAAAACTGAACTATAAGACATCCTTACTAAGAGCTTTGGCAGAGCAAATTATCGTAAGTGATAGTCGGCGACGGTACAGTCCCTTCGCGGCTCTGTACAGTTAGTCAGTCCAAAAGAGTGGAGTGTCAAAAATACAATGGGTCGAATACCAGGTCATTAATCAAAACCTTTCTCAAGATGGGGCTATCATCACACCCGGGAGTGTCACTCAATACATTGATTTTCTCATTCCACCCTGATAAAAACTGAGTCAACAGCTTTCCTTCTCGCGTTCTGGGGGCAATGCGCCCAGAGCGCCCCAACGAAAGCGGTTGACCATGGGTATATAATTTGGAATGATCTTCCATGCAACTGTCATCCAAAAAAATTACAAATAATCCCTAAATTAGTAAAATACAATTAGCAGACGACATTTAGATATTAGTGGGAAAAGCGCCATTAGGGTGGAATGAGTTCAAGGGCACTTTGTAGTTAAAGAGTTAAAGCAAGAAATCGTTAAATCCAGTGGCTCACCTCCCAGTCCCTGGTGCTATCACAAACACATCTCCATAGGTTAAACTGTGATTCATCAATCTTTACATGAAGTGTCTCTTTCAACAAATGAAGATTTACATATCAGATAACATGATCAGTTTGACAGAAATGACCTGGACTTACAAGGCCTGATTGGTACTCTGTTGTACGCGAAAGAACGTAAAAGAATCTTAATTACGAGTGCAAATGTTTCAGATGGATTGTAGATTTGCTCTGATGCGCATATTGACGGCTGCAGGGAATGAAGTTTGGACTGACTCAGAGGAGAAAATATTTCAAGACCACCAAAGACATGGACATGCAAGGTCTTTTACTCATTAATGAATAAGGAAAGCTGAATGGCATTGAGATAGGCATCAAATTATTTCCTACCGTTGAACTATTGTGCCTAATATGTAACACTCTCAGTGTCTGATACAATATTCCTATTCTGGGGCCCGCTGCCGTAGACATCTGGTAATTTCGAGGTATTACATTTACATTTTTATGTAATGCTCACACTGGAAAAGTCCCAATATATATTTTACATTACATTCATTCGACAAATTAACATTCCGTTAACACTAATCACACATATACTTTGGATCCAGCCTCTTCAAAATATCCATTCGGGATTAACCCACGGACTTGGATGCCATTTTAAAAATTGTGGATTCCGCACAAGATGCTTTGTAAATGAGAATAGTATTTGGCGATCTTGGGAGGTTTATAATATATTAAACCAAAAGCATATATTTTGCAAATATTTCAGAGCATCAATAATGATATGATGTATGCAGTGGCCGGGATTCAATTTGATATCCAAATCAAATGTATTTTGTGCGACTGTCCCGCAATTCATTGCGCAACGTTCAAAATGGTGCTCATCAATACGTGCATGATTTGTCGGCTCAAGGTATCATGTCGCATTTGGATTTGTAACTAACGATGATAACTGCTTTAGACACAACCCGAGCAGGCAGATTAAAGTTACGATAGTAAGTCATTTAAAGTACTTTAACGACTTTAATGACCGTTTGGCCTGCTAACACAGAGAACGGACACGTGGAACCTAGCGAAATATTGCGATAATGATCTCTGAACAACCGTGCTGTTTGTTTCAAAGAACAAACCATGGCTGTGCTGCTATGCTGCTTCCCCGACCCAACTTAACCCTCCAGTAAAGCTGAACTAAAATGCAGTGTCTGAGTTGATTTTACTCCAAAATAACGGCATAAGACGGCTGCCTGTTTTTATAAAATCTTTCAACCGGGGCTATGCTGTTTCACTGAACAACAGTGGCTATGTAGCTGTGCTGTTTCCCCGGCCAAAGTTAACCTTCCATACAAATTGAAATAAAATGCTGTGTTTGAGTTGACCTCACTGCAAAATAACGACGGCCACTTTCTCGATAAAATCTTTCAGCCTGGGCCATACTGTTTCACCAAACAAACGTGGCACTGCAGCTATTTTGTTTCCCCTTTCCCCAGCCCAAGTTAATCATCCAGACAGGTTGAAATAAAATGCTGTGTTTGAGTTGACTCTACTGCAAAATAACGGCGCACACGACGGCCACTTTCTCGATAAAATCTTTCAACCAGGGTCGATCAATTTCTATAAGGGAAAGGCGGCTTGAAACTTTTTTTTTTAAATGTTTCATGAAATTTATTTATGGCTGGGCCTTTTCAGTAGGGTCGATGGGTTACCGGACCCACAGATATATTTTTGTTGGGCCTTAGGTAACCTGGACATATGTTGAAACATGTTTAAAACGGACTTTTTTGCACTTAAGCTTATATGCTCGCTGTTGTATTTTGCTTGATATATCCCTGCATCATATCGCAAAGAAATATATCCTGCACTAGCTACGTTTCTCAAAACACCTTAAAGTTTGTATTTTGAAATTGTTGCTTCCTCTGTGCTGCATTATTTATGATGGCCGTCTAGCAGATTGATAGTGATTTCATGTTGAAGTTACGCTTTTTATAGCGGTCTTCGCAAGAAATCCTGGTTTTTTGACTCCTTGTATGCAAAATGACCCAAACTGGTGTTACATACATGTCTTATTTACTTCTTAGCCGTGTACATGGTAGGGTACTCATTTAAAAATACCTGTGTTTTGAAACCACAAATTTAGTGCATAGCTACTAGCAACTTAGTAAGCATTTTTCTAGGTCTCCACTGAATGATTCGATCGCCTGGGAAACGCTTGCCTACACAATGGGTGCATTTAAAATACGTCTCAGCATTGCGAAAGTGACTTAATAATGCAGAATTTAAGGCTATAATTCTGGCCAACTGGCCTTGCTGCAAAATTTTTTGCATGACTAATTGAACCATCAATTTTGGTGGTGGCGACCTCTTATAAATAAATTTTGCATTGAAAAATACAACAGACTGATACAAAATCGTTGTTCATATGAGGCAGTGGTACCATATTCTGCAATCATTTCTTCTTCTTTCTGGGAATCCTTTGTGGAAAGTTTCATAAACGATATGGGATTGCATATCTTCAATCAAAGAATGGTCCATAACATAATAGTACAGTATTTTCCGAGGAGCTGGATCTGCACACAGTGTTGCGGGGGTATCCATCAACGACATATACTTTTAATAAGTAATGAGCATGTTCTTGCCATTGTCATCATAGTTTGACATGTTTCTGTACAATGGCAGACACGGCTGTACAGGATAGGAAGGGTATCATGTTTTTTGGCAGACATGGCTGCAAACGACAGGTTTATACGTACATCCTGTCTTAAACAGTGTATTACAATACTCCTTACACTGAGTGTGAGAAAAGTAGGGTCAATGACACGTTTATCATAGACTCGGCAATCGGACTTTCTCATTTGATAATTAAACACTTGACATTTCCTCTTGCCCCATCATATTTCTAGGGTTTAAAATAGTGACCGAACTTTCGTTTCTGTAAATTTGTGCCAATGTTATGGTGGTGTTTTGCGGGATAATGGCAGTGAAAATCAATACTTTATGATATTGAAATTCAATACTTCGTTGTGTGCATGGTTTATAGCCAAGCCACGGATTTTACATACTTTTTTGCCTCTAGCTGTAATACAGGTATAGCTTAGCGGCAATGCAAGTATAGGTTTTAGGCACTGCACACATAACCCAATGCTGTAATCATGGATATATTGTATTTTAATGGTCAAACCGCAAGGTAACGATTTAGAGGAGGAGCTCTGGTTTCCTGGCTTTTGTCAAATAGGCCACGCTGTCTGTATAACAGTACAAAACGCCAACCCTCAACTTGTCCAGCAAAGCAAACAGGTACAAATGCAGTGAGAGCCTAGACTACTCCCTAAAAATTGGCGATCGTAATCATACTGTACTTGTAACACGCGACGTGCTCATTGATGACATGTAAATCTGTGATCCATTTTCGAAGATCAGATTAATATGCGTAGAACTATTCAGCCAGGTACAGGACTTTGTGCCGCTGCAATATTTTCCTTGGAACTAGATCTGCACACAGTGTTGGGGAATGTGTCCATCAACTACATATATTTGATTCTTTGCGATCTTTCCTCATGAGCTGTGTGAAGAGGCTTTAGCCAAATCCCTTGAACCCGGAGCGCATTTGACTTGCTCGGCATTTAACCTTTCCTTTTCGTGCTTGTGGCAGTCTCAGATATATGGACATTTAAATAACTCTGTTCTTGTCCAATCTGGACATCCGGGTGTTTGTTGTTTGAGTCGTAATAATGTAGTGACATATTCAGAAACTAGGCCAGTGTATTGGCTAGGATCGTTCGTAAGGTGTATTTCGTAAATGGACTGAATATGATATCCTTTCTAAGTAGGTTTGCGTAACTCTAGTCTTGTCCGTTTAGCTGTGAATCTTTTATATCTTGACCTTGACATTTGGTTTTAGTTTTCTTGCAACCACACGTCAAAGAAAGATTAAATGGAAACCTTTCCTCTGTAAACATAGGATGAAATAGATAATTTGGAGGGAGCACTTTTACTTTCATTGGACCGAAGTAGTGCTTTATTTGTTTGAAAGGTCTTTTAGTAACGACATGGGGATGTCCAACCAGACACACGTGTTCCTTTTTAATTGTTGGGTACATTAAAGTGATATACAAATCCTGTCTGCTGGCGGCACCTGGTGATGCAGTCTAGAACAGTCAGTTCTTCCACCAAAAAGGATGCCCTGTAGTCCAGCATCTCCACAATATGTGAAATTGGAGAACTGGTTCCCAGGAAATCATAGTCAAAGTTGTATTTCAAATAATTTTGAGCAACTGTACAACCAATGTTCATAGATTACAAACGAAGCGGCCACAAACCGGATCACAGCGACTGTTTTTGTAAGTGCATGGCATACTCCAAAAGTATACCCACCAAATCACCAGAAAAACATTCGTAGTGACACAGCATACCGAACTGCACTTCTCAATGCATAATACTTAAATGGAGACAATCTCTTGCATCCCAGACTTGAGAGCTGAAAACATGCATAGAAGATTTTTTGCAGTGCGATGTGGTCAAAATACTGGAGCACAAATTACATAATCAATTGCTTTCCCACGATGCATTACAAATCTCAGCTGACCAGTTGCAGTTTGTGGTAGGTTTACCTTGTTGCGGTCTAGCTTCAAGGGGGTCCCACGAAAACTCAGCAAGGCGTTCAGGGCTCAGCGGACTCAGCGGACCCTTTAATAAATAAAGTGGTTCAATGGGCCTAAATTGACAATAATAAACCAGTTAACCATTTTAATAAAAAACAGAGAGGCTCGAAGTTTGTTATGTATGCCTATCGTGGCAGACAGAATCAATTTAAACCACTGTTACCGTTCTTCCACAAGAAAAAAATAAAATATTCGAGCCTGTCAACAACATGGAACTGGTCAACGAAGATTTGCATTGCATCATGGGTGCACAATTGGTCATATAATGGTGTTCCTACATCGTGACTACAATGCATTGCAGAAAATATAAAACATTCCTTCATATTAGAATATACCTCGGAGAAGTCGAGTCTCGTGTGGTGTGTCTTTATGAAAATAATATTCCTGATCTGTTTGATGTTCTTTGGAGTCTGTACTCGTAAAAGATATCACTGTGCTTCGTTTCTGGCTACTCTTCAATTGGTTGTAATCTACGAACATGGATCACACAGTTGAGCAAAACTACTTAAAACATACCTTTGGCTTTGATGGTATTCTGTGGCCGGTCTGGTTCTCCGATTCCATGGTTATATTGTTGATGGATTGGCTCTTGTCGTCTAGCCTCATGACCATCCGATCAAAGGAAACATTCAGAAACACACACACACACCCCGAAAATGTCTCATGGGCAATCTGAGAGGCTTAAACGTTTGCAAGTTTTGAATTTAAGATTTGGCAATGATGTGAATTCAAAAACTACACATCCCAGGATGTTTTCATGATTGCATGAATGCACAGATCGTACAGGCCTAGCCACATTTACGCTTCATTTCCACGAGGCACTTACAAATACAGAGAAATACTATATTTTTTCTGTACCGTGCCATATAACCGTAAACCAGAGGAACATATTGATTTCATGGCTTGTAACAGTTCATGAAACTAGCTCCAGTTACCGGATAAAAATTCGCTTGCATATCGACAGCTTGGAGAGGGGATGTATGGGGAGGGTGGGGCAGATCCCAATTCTATTGAGTGAAGCCATCATTTCGCAATTCCCAGCACAAAATTCCAATTTTCCAATTCCCAGATATAACTGCTCAGTCAGGGGTCGAATGTTTTAAGGGCTTACAAGAGCAAAACCGACGGAATTCACAGTTCCCGAGAACTAGAAACGTTGCTTTCCCAGTCTCCGTAAATGTGTAAGTTTCAAAAATCCTATCAAATAAAAAAGCAAATCACAGTAATGGTATTTTAAATTACAGGCTCACAAAATATTTTCATTTTCCATTTACCATTAAACAGTACCTTGCTATTCAATTTACATGATATAAATATGCTCTTTTCCAGTTCCCACAAATACATGCACAACCGGCCCAGTAGAGCAAAAGTAAGTATCATGTACACAGCTACCGTCAGTTTCGGCTATGCCACGCATATCTTATGGTTTGAAGATTTATTCCTTGTCGAAAATTATACACAACAAAGTTGCCCTGTTGAATCATTTTTAGGGAAGCTTATTAGTAGCCATCGAGTTGATCATTTCGAGACTGTGGTGGTCATTCCACGCTCAAAAAATGCCTCCCTACCGTTCATTTTTTTATTCAGTTTGGTATAGAAACAAGTTTTATATGATCATTAAAATATTCCGGGGGCATATCGCTGGTGCAATGTCTCCCGACCCACCTCCACTGCAAATCTTTGAGCCCAAGTCGCAAAGAATCGTCATGTGCTCCATTTCTACCCACCCACCCGCTACCTTACAAAGCCCGGACGCGCCACTGTTGCATATGTTCACAATTCATCTTTACAACTGGACTGCGTCACAGAGTAACATGGAGGAAATTGGATCCATCCATATGTAAGGCCCTCTTTGTTTGAAGATCATGCTTACCAAAATTACACAAAAGGTACTATTGCATTTTATGCACATGAAAATGTGGCAAGCACGATCTTTCAGCACAACGCAAGAATATAGTATAACTGTGTGCCAACAATAGACCCAGCAACAAACATTCTGCTTCTTCATTTCCATTGGGCTCCGACTGTTCCAAAGAGCCATTGTTCTAAAACTGTCACATAAAGAGCCATCCTTGGATATCGTCGGCATCATTGTCTGGTATTGTTGTCGTACGGAATAATATGACCGTACTTTGTTTTGCCTTAAGAAACGACTAGGTTTGTCAATGTCTCCATCACCCGTTGATAGTACGACTTTGTTCAGGTCGAATAGCGTCGCGTGCAAATTTGAACAAAACAGATATCTTGGAAAAACACAAATTATAAATGAATGGCCATCATGCTTGCCTCCAAAGCAGACCACGTTGCGTATTATCGCTTCAACTGCACAGCAGACCTAATACAGGGCTTGGGTCTGCTTCGGAGGCAACCGGCATCCGCGAAACAGTCAACTATCACGTCAACAACTTAATTCATTGTTTCCTCTTACATGACCTGACCCAATGGCAGTTTCCCTCGTAAAGCGATCACATGATGTATCAGATGGTTTACTTTTCTATTCAACGTGCACATCGTGAGATCTTCACGCCTGTTGACGTTCATTTAACGTTAACATTTCAATGAAAAAAACCTGCAAGCAATTCTGTAAAATATTTGGATGACTTATTCCCTTTTGATGTTCATTTTAGGTTTACTTTTCAATGAATAAAAATCTTCAAGCAACACTGTAAAATATCTGGAGGATTTGTTCTCATTACTTGTGTATTGCAAGTATAAACAACATGTATGTGAAGCTAATAAACTACATATAATGTCGATAGTTTGAGAATCTGTTGACTGTCAAGATTGAAGGTTGCTGGGTATTCATTGTATGAGTTATCATAAATCAGTCGTACACGCAAAAAGGCAAAATAATGCTACTTCAAAGTCAAATCTCGACTTTTACCGATTACATCCGAATTGTGTGTTACGTCACATGTTTATTTTTTCTTCAGGCATTTCACCATCTTCATGCATATTGAAGCATACGAAGAAAATATGAATAAACATGTTATATTACTGACATCACTACAACAGGTCAATAATAATTATTCATTTACTTTAAATACAGACTGCTGCAAGGTTCTGATATAAGCTTTTAACGCTGTAAACAGCTGAAACGTCTTGGTTCTGATGCCTTCCAACTATGGATATTAGTGTCACTAAAACACAACCCATGTCTACATTTAGTGTTCTAAATGCCTGTTATAATTTTATTGTGGTGTTTTGGACTTTAAAGTGTGGTGTTTTTAATTTTACGTGAGTGTTTGTAGATATAATTTGGATCTTTTCACTGGCGTCACTTTTACTTTATCATTTTAGCATATCAAAATTTGACTGTATACTATAAATGAGTTTCGACTTGTTTTGAATTTGCGCACTAATTGCCAATTGTGCGTGTAGTTTCCAAATAACAAGTTAAATCTAAAATGTGTTATATATGTTTCGCTCGGATGACTACGCGTCTCGTGAGGCTGAATTCAGCAAAGCAAAAGCTCATTTGTGCCCGCTTAGAACAAAAATGAGAGAAATTTATTCAGAAACATTTTGTCTTATGAACGCCAAGCAGCTGGGCAAGCTATATACCCGTCATCAACAAAGGAAGTCTTCTGTGCTTGTTCTTGGTGAAAAAAGATCCCTTAGATCATACAGAGGGTTCATATTATATATATATATATATATATATATATATATATATATATATATATATATATATATATATATATATATGTGTGTGTGTGTGTGTGTTTGTGTGTGTGTGTGTGTGTGTGTGTGTGTGTGTGTGTTTACAGGCACGCTTGCTATCTCACACCGTGATTGCTCTCAAAGCAGACCAAAATGTGGGAGTGGAGAAAACACGTAGATGGGCCTTGTAAGCAGAGAAACAGCCGCTCTGTATGGTTGGGAATTTAGTCACGATATCAAGCCTTCATTTAACACTTAATTATATTTGATATGAACAACGTCTTGAGTGTTTATTATCACCAAGCTTTCAGATAAAACCTAGTATATGACATATTGCTAGACATGTAATCAATAGATAAACAAATCAGGCCCGGACTAAATTAGACTTTTTTTTTAGGAAGTTTATATTGCTTGTGAGCAACAGCCAAGCTTTATGTTTCTCTTACGAATATGGGATGGCAAAATGGGGACAAGAAAATTCTGGATGCTACATATTGGTATTGAACGGGATAAAGGGTAGAGAAAATAGGGATCATTTGCACTAATGTCCTCGGTGTAGTACTCTGACCTTCATGATCAATTCACGTTGGTGTTAATTATTTCCCATCATCACCTGTCGATCTTTGGCAGCGAAAACGTAGAGATCTTTCTGTGACCTGCCACAGAATACTGTATTTATCCCTAAGTTCCCTTGTAAAAGCATGAGGCAATTTAGATGTATCGATTTGTCTGTATTGTTTCTGTCTTGTTCACAAAATGTAATGGTTCACGGCGGTTTCCTTCTTGCATGCCAATCCAATATGAAGAGAGTCATTTCCTGGCTATTCAAATTTTTCTGTACATACATACATGCATGCATACACATACATACATACATACATACATACATACATACATACATACATACATACATACATACATACATACATACATACATGCATGCATACATACATACATGCATGCATACATACATAGTACATACATACATGCATACATACATACATACATACATACATGCATGCATGTATACATACATAGTATCAGATAGTATGCAAACTTACCACAAAGAACTGCAGTAAACGAATCCACCAAACGCAACACAAAGGTGGAAAGAAACCAAACGAAGTTCCTTGCCGTAAAATCACATTTTGCTTCCATTTTTTATTTTCTTTCCGAGGATAGCAGATGTTGGCAAAGAATGCAGGAAAACGGCGATATATCATTAGTTGTAGAGATATTTCAAATTGCCAATTTCAGTTTATATATTGCTTGAGGTTGTAGCAGGTTGCGGTCGATCATACTTTTCAAGCCGGCATGCCTTGAGAATGACACGTCAGCAAAAAGTTACTGTAGTCTACATGCAAATATTGACCCACAAATTCGCATTAACACAATTAAAAACGCATTATGACAATGAAGAATGAAGAAATTAAAAGAAAGACTGAAGAAATTAAACGGAAAATGTGGCAAACAAACGGGGAGTCAACTTTAAAAAAACCCAAGCTTATTAAATGATAATTCCCCCACATTCTCTTATTGATTCCGGAGAGAAAATTCCTCTGAACTTTGTTGAAAGAACACAATTATCTCTATTTTGCGCAAGAATATACTTTGACGGTTTTGCATTTGTTATTTTTTGTAGTTTTTGTTCAGGTTTGTGCGATTTCATGTTTTGTTGTTGTGGTGGTGGTTGTTGTTGTTGTGTTATTTCTGTTTCCAACAAGAAGACATTTTTGCCACTGTTTTTGACAGAAAAAAAGAGAGCTACACAACATCTCAAAAGTAAATTTAGCCCAATAATAATCAATGCTCTTATGCCAGAATTTTGACCGTTAAATAACTAAGCTAATTCTTTTGCAACAGAAAAATAACCATTTAAAGCAATATTTCTGCATGTGTTGTTGCCAACATTCACCCCCCACCCCCCGACACACACACTCGCATACCCACACAAGTCGAGGAGGAGGTAAATCAGGGTTCTAAATGAAGCCAATGGTCGATTTTGCTTGCTATTGAGGGAGGGGAAGGGTAGAACGCGAGGCCAATGTGCATATTGTTGCAAATTATTTCCAAAAAACCGTCCTGAAATTACATCTCCACCACTTTTATATTATCATATACGTCGTATCAAACATTTAGTTAATCGTATCATCTTTACTGTGCCAGTGCTGGCCACATGGTGTCATACGTATGTTTGTCTAGTGTAGTGGCCTTTGTGAGAATTGGTTGATATACCGTGCAGAACTGACCAGTATGTCCATGACTCCATTATTTATTCCATTCCGTTCATATCATGTATCCCTGTCGACTGGAGGAGGGATGCAGACGCGTTGTCCCGTGGGTAAATGTTGCTTTTGCTTCTAACTACCGCAGGCAATTAGCTGCAAAACAAATGCTCAAAAGCAACCCAAATATAATATATGCTGAGCATACATTTTCGTTTGCATTTTATTTGGTTGCGGATACAGTGATCACTTATGACTTTGTTATTGTATTGTTGGTGCGAAGAAGCAAGACTACAGACAAAATTGGGGGAGGGGGGTTCGCGTATGCAAAGGACATCAGGATATTCACGATAGTATCGGTGAAACTGTATTAAATTTTCATAGCAACTATATTACTATTTTAGTAAGTGTTACCGCTTACTCCTTTTGCTAACCGATTTTAAAGCAGCAAGGTCTTCCAATTTAGGGGCCATCAGTCATGGAAAATCACCGAGTAATAGTATGCATGATACTTTTATCCATCAACACAAATGAGAAAGAAAAAGTGTGACACCCTTGGGAACACCTAATCTACAGCGCAGTAGCTTGGCGAAACTATGCTGGCTATCCAACAGGCTGCTTTATTTAGCTAGGATTGCTTAGCAACAAACGTCACCTCAACGAAAAAGTAATGAACAGCCAGTCAGGTGTTTAGATTATTTTGTAGCTGCTTAAAAAGAAAATGGCGAACACTGAGCAACAAAATTCCATATCCAATAAGATTTCTTGTTCTCATTTATCGGCACAGTGATTTGCATGGTTAAAATTTAAGCCCCCGCCCCACTGATTAGATAACTAGGGGATATATCTGTCTGCTATTTTTGCGGGAACATTTAGTGAAAGGGCCCTTTTCACATAAAGGAAGGTCTGCGAAGTGTCTTCTTCGCCATGATTCATTTTGTTGCTCATTACCAAGTTGAAGAACCTTAGTGGACCTTGATATAGGCCTATGTAATACTGTACCTTAAAAAAATCGTATGCGGCGGATTTATACATGGGCGACCGTGACCTGTGACGGTAAAAACATTAATAAGCAATAAGACTGAATTGACAACGCCAGATGAAACCTGATAATATTATGAATATTTAATAGGACCTCGACAGAGACTGCACATGAATGACTTTAATATAATTTTCAAGGTCAAAGGGCTTTTAATAGAGATATGTATCTTTGCTGTAATTTAACATGGGAATGAATTAACATTTCTAAATTTCAGATTAAATATATGAGTTATATTCAGTAATGATACAATAAAGACACAAATATAGACGGACAGACAGATAGATGGCTGGCTGGCTGGCTGGCTGACTGGGCTCGGGTAGATAGATAGATAGATAGATAGATAGATAGATAGATAGATAGATAGATAGATAGATAGATAGATAGATAGATAGATAGATAGATAGATAGATAGATAGATAGATAGATAGATAGATAGATAGATAGATAGATAGATAGATAGATAGATAGATAGATAGCAAAATTGAAAACTGGAATGACAGTCCACAAAAGTATAAATAATGACTGCCATAAGAGCATATCTTGAAACTATTTCTGGTAACGTTTATATACTTCCTTCATTTGCACTCAGTTTAAATATCTGAAACCAGAAATCGGATGTTTTTATGGATTTCTAACTTTTCACAATACCTGGAGGAATGGGTCAAGTATCCATGTTTGATTTGAACGAGAAATCGTGCACGGCTATGCCGTCGTGACAAGCAATAAGCAATGAAAGAAGAATGATTGTTTGGTTTGAAAATCGGTGCATTTTTTGTTGTGTCTATGCTGTTCACATCTATTTTAGGAACAGAACATGGAGTTTTTTAGAGGAAGTGTTGGAACATGTCTGTGGCCGGATGTCATGCTTGGAGTTGTTGAATATGCTTCAAGGGGTGTTTTTGCGTCAGTGTCTTCATAAATGGTACCTTGCGTTCATGTGTTTGGTGACCGGTTGTCCCTTTGGATACTAAATAATGAGAGGTTTGACATACAAACAAATGGTACAGTGTGTCTTAAGGCTCTCGCGACTATCAATAAATTGAACTTATTACCACTTACACAAAAACGCGCCGGCACTTTCGGACCTGTATCCACCAGCGGGGCAACCTTGTCCACTAAGCTCTATCTTTGACTAAGCGGGGGGAGGGGTCTTGATTCGTGTGCACTGTGCTGTTACTTAATTCATAGCATGGATGCCACTTCAGTGTCTGATACCCAATCCCTATTCTGGGGCCTGCAACTGATAACTGTATGGCGTTGTATTTACATTTTCTGGTAATGCTCACTCTGGAAAAGTCCCATTATATATTGTACATTACATTCATTCGACAAATTAACCTTCTCTTAACACTAATCAAACATATGTTTTGTATACTACCTATTCAAAATATCCAATCGACTTGGCTTTCATTTGAAAATTGTGGATTCAGCACCAAATGGTTTGTAAATGAGTATTGGGACGATATTGGGGGTATAATACGTAAAAACCAAAAGTATATATTTTGCAAATGTTTCAGAGCATCAATAATAATATGATATATGCTGTGGCTGTGGTTCAAATGTATTTTTGTGCGACTGTCCCACAATCAATGAATTGAACAATGTTCAAATTGGCGCTCACCACGTGGCGGCTCAAGGTATCGTGTGGCATTTGGATTCGTACCTAACGATGATAACTGCTTCAGACACACCGATTGTGCCGATTAAAGTTAAGATAGTAAGTCACGTTTTTAACGTACTTTAACGACCATTTGCCGTGGTAGCTCAGAACTGACACTTGAAACCTTGCAAAATATTACGATAACGATCACCGAACAGGCGGGCTATGCTGTTTCATCAAACAACTATGGTTATGCGGCTATGCTGTTTCAGTTTCCCCGGCCCAAGTTAACCCTCCAGACAAGTTGAAATAAAATGCTGTGCTTCAGTTGACTGTACTGCAAAATAACGCCGCACGATGGCCACTTTCTCGATAAAATCTTTCAGCCTGGGTCGACCGGTTTTTATTAGGGAAGGGCGGCTTGAAAGTACTTTTTTTGTTCTACTAATTTTACGGTTACTCCTTTTTAGTAGGGTCTGTCAGGTTACTGGTACCACACAATACTTTTGTTAGGCCTAGGGTCACTTGGACATTTGTTGAAACATATTTTCAATGGATATTCTTTCCCCTTTTATACATTATCTCCTTTGACGTTAGTTTAATTCGTTACATGGGCACAGTCGGGGGCACTTGTTTCATAAAAAAAGTTGCCACGAAGGGCTTAATCAATATGAATCTGAAACATTACAGTCCGTGTATTTCTTTTTGGAGCTGAAGGTCTTTGATCGACTTAGCCAACGGAGACTGAAGGTTACTGATCGACTGAGCCATCACAGACTGCATGTTATTGAACGACTGAGCCATCTGAATGTTATCGGATGCCTGAGCCATCTCAGACTAAAGATTACTGACCAATTTAGCCATCTCAGCCTGACACTTACTGATCGCCTCCACCATCTGAGATTGAAAGTCATTGGCTGACTGAGCCATGTAAAACTGAAGGTTGCTGATTGACTCAGCCATCAGAGAATGGAGTTTACTGATCGACTAAACTATATGAGATTGAAAGTAATTAAACGACTGAGATATCTGAGACTGAGCGTTATTAATCGACTGAGCCATCTTAGACTGAAGATTACTGATCGACGCCGCCATCTATTAGCGTACGATTGCCGGTAATTCGACTTTAGTTTAGTGCTATTAGCAACAAAAGCCGTAATAGCGAGAATTATTAAAATCACTCTACAATCACATTCCTTGTCAAATACTTTCAAATTCCAGGGTCTGGGTCAAAATTTTCCCTGGAAACAATGCACCAAAACGCCCCCAAGGACAGTCAACACAATCCCCACTGTAACACTGAGAGGGTAGCAAGTATGCTTACCTTTTTCAGAACACCCTGTGTCTGATGGATATGCGGCAAAAAGATTAACATTGCAGCCCACTCTAACAGTTCATGAAAGCTTTATTTCAGCATTATTGTGTACATTGGCGGACTTGGCACTTTCTATCTTAGCATCTATTTTATGCGTGTATACCACAGCTGAAAAAGCAGTCCAGGAAAGTTTACTTACCACACTAAAGCCGTATTAGGTGTCTTGAAGATGATAAACTATACGTCACGTCGTTTATTAGATATTTCACATTACATCATCAAAAATGTGCCTCATTCATATCATGTCCTTTTCATGCCATGCCATATCACATAACATCATGTATCATAAAGTAAGTTATACAATCGATACCACCTGCGAAAAGAGACCATTTCTCTATTGAGGCCACCATTTTAGGTTCCTTTTTACTTATCCTGAATCACACTGCATTCCCGACAGAGACCATTACCTTATTAGGACCATATCTTCCAGCCCCTAGGTCATATCGATAAAGAGATTCCACTGTATTATATACCCATAACATATATCAGTCATACACGATAACAAATCACATCACATATTTCATATAAAGGGTCTCTCGGTGCGTTCAATCCCTCCTTCTTGTTCCTTGTTTGAGGTAAAAAAACAGTCCGTGTTTTGTGCTATTCTCGTTTGCCATAGGCTGATGATCATCACCAAATCACATTTAACACATTTGTTGTTCTGCAATGAGAGAACGCATGGAAAGTGTTGACCAGCAAGCACCTAATGATTACATTGCATGATTGACTATTATCTGCGGCAAAAGGCTTAGCTACAATAGTATCGTCTGTTTTACACAAAAGTGTGTATGTAAACAAAGCAAATCAACCTACACACAAAGTGAACAATCGTATATGTACATAGACGTGTATAAGCTTGGTTTCGATAAAAGTTAATGGAATACATAAGTATATATATATACATAGCCAGAACGCGGAGTATCATTTATTCAACTTATTGCACAGTTAATTGTATTGTTAACATGAACTATTTCAGTACATTATCAAAATGGCATCGATATAAAGACTTTTTTTGGAATAAGGAGTACAGATAGATTTTAGAGGCAAGTATATCTAATGGGATTGACAGCCGTGTCTTTTTTCTTACCACATACCAAACATAGCCCGCTGATCACAAAATGCTTTGCTGCTTCATCGTTTTTTGGAAAAATACTTGATTATGGTGAGAGTAAATTACGCAGAAAAAAGTTAAACCACGTGCCGCATTAGTATTGTATCGGGAGGAGGCTTAACTCTTTTGGTATGTGCATCATATATCCACTGGTGTACAAGGTCACGTGGTACACAGACGTCGTTGTCGTCACTGGTAACGGCTCACTTCCTGGCATTGTTCATCGTCCATGACACAAGAGCAACCAAAGTTCCATTTGCATGTCTGTAGCTTGTTACAATGGCAGGAACTACAACACAGACACGTATTACAAGTTAGGCTCGTCATTAGGTGCATCGAGTTACCACTGACATAAAAAACGTGTATGGCTGGGAGCTCAGACTAATGAAACACACAATATGAATACCGCAGGTTCTGCGATATGATTAGATTCATAGTACGTCACAGGCAAAGCTTGGGAAGCGAAGTTTGATGAAAAGTAGACAATTTATCCAATAACCGTGAGACCTACAATTTGTGCGGATTGTGACAGATGTTGCACGAGACTGACTTCTTTCCGGTCGGCTGTTCTCCCGCATGTCCAACCGGAAGCCGTTTGTGGCAACTTGCATCGATACACAAGATAATTCCGTAAAGGGAAGAATTAATTATAATAAATACGTAATAATTAATCGTTGAGACATGAGTTACTGTAATACTCTACGTTCCCGCCAATGTGAAACGAGTGTGACCAAGAAATGCACAAGGCCACCACAAAAGCTAAAGTTCATTAAATATTGCTCTGAAGTAATACATTTAAACAAATAGGGTGCTCAGGCGTTTTTTCATGACAATGTCGAATGAAGTCGGAATTGTCAGAAGTTCAAAACTGTTTTCATTTTTCAGACTAGTCAACTCGGTGGCATGTTACAAGATTTCAAAGTTGAACAACGAGGTCGATTTTTAGGCCATAACATTGTCATTTAAAAAACGGGTTCAATGACGGGTCGTTTGGTGCAAATGGTCGCGATTTTGACAGTTTTGTAATAAAACAAATAAACGCTAGTCAGTGTAACTTCTATACCATACAATCACCTGATCTAAAATTTGGCACAGTGGTTGGATCATCCTGATGGCTATCAAATACATTATAGCTTTTTTGGGTTTGTTTACTCAAGTATTGAAAAGATATAATTTACATTTATTTTGCACTTATAAAAATAGCAAAAAGAGGAAACGATGCCTTTGCGAAAAGTTATAATACTGTGATTGGAATTTCAATTTACCAAAGTCCTTGTAACACTGCCCCTTATTTCTTGGCCTTATATGGGATACACATAATATATTTTCAAATATATGTATATTCCGCATGGTGTCATAGACGCTGATATATGCAGATAGTACTTATGCACCTATTTTCTGTGCATACTTTAAGGTTACAGGAATCTACAATGGCCGTTACACTATTATTTCAATTCACATCAACATATGTTAGTAATATCATTTGCGCATTTTTATTTTCAAAATGATAGTCATCTGCTTTAAATATGCATAGAGCAGTTTAGAGCCTGGTGTTAAATTTAAGACCACTCATATAACCACAATTATAATTTGACTTTACTGCTAGAACATTCTTGCCCGACAAGAAAGAGTTTTCTACCGTCTTATAAAGGTCAAATGTCCTTGTTCGTAAATGAGAAGCACAATTTATGGCCAATAATAGCCTTTAAATGTAAGTATATTCCATCAGATGTATTTTTCTCTTCTATCGTGTAAGTTTTACATGCACGCCCACTTTCTCTGTACTTTTTCTGGATACACATATATTCAAAATGGTATTTACTATAGCAAGCATTTGTAAATTTAATCACAATTTTGTGGCTTAATATTTTTTTACCTTAATGATCATTTTATGGAGCTCAATGAAACAGCTATTTAGTTCAATAAATAGTTACTAAGCTAAAAAAATTCCCTTGAGCTCTACACGTCGTTTTGTAAATGGAACGTAAATTAGTTTTGGTCTATAGATAACTTTTTATATTGCCGGAGTTACTGATATAAAAACATTTCTGGAGCTCACAAATGGATTTATCAAGTTAAAAACATATTTTTGGTATAAAGTTCAAAAATGAATTATGGACTTCAAAAATCCTATAATAATCGAAATAATTCTCTGTATTAGAGCAAAAATATTGTTGAACTCAAAAATCATTTTATGGAATTCAACACTCCAGTGCCAAAACCAGTAATGAAAATATCATCCATGCTCCTGTCTCAAACTTTCTAATTTTACATTTTTTAAAATTAAAAATATACCAATCATACTTTAGTATTTGTATATTTTCTAGTCCCTGATTTTTTTAATTGTAATTTGTTTAATTTTTTACATATACCAGCCGGTAACGCACCCGTTTTCCCAGTTTTGAACACAGAAACCTTCAAGTCTATTTACCATACGTATGAAACACATAATTCAATTCATGCCGCCTCGTTATGAATGTAGATTTTTACCATATTTCGTACGTGTGCAGTATTGGTACTGCCATATGCGCAGCTGTCTCTGTTGCCCCCCAAGCTATCAAAAATAGGGCAATGGAAAATGAGGTTTCGACACGGTTGCCCTGTCTGAAGCTATGACCTATTGTAAGGTACATTGCAAATCGCACATTATTGGGGCATTGATAGCTGTAAAATTTTAAAAGACATGTTTGAGCTCCACGAATGAATTTTTTTGAGTGCAAATTATTCATTGAGCTCAAAATTTCAAGGCTTTTTATTTTGAATTCGGTTGATCAAACAATTAATTATGGAATTCCATAAAAGATTTGTGAAGCTCCAAAAAGGAGATCAATTAATGTAGTCGTATAAAATTGATTTAGGTATCATTTTTATTTTCTCTGATTGAATAATTGTACTTCTTCA
This sequence comes from Hermodice carunculata, assembly GCA_964020975.1. NCBI lineage: Eukaryota > Metazoa > Annelida > Polychaeta > Eunicida > Amphinomidae > Hermodice > Hermodice carunculata. Next base: position 41,780,426 of record OZ026615.1, on the reverse strand, counting down.
ATTATTTTTTGCAGCTCTTAAACCACTTTTGTTGCCCCATATTTTTTCCAGTTCAATTATTCATTTCTGCAATATATTCTACATTTTTATTTCACCAGCTTTCCTCTTTCTTAAAAACCCGCGAACAAAACGGTGGCTTCGATTCGACCAGTTGACCACGTCGTGTATCAACAGTCACTGCTCCGTTATTCCTGCTTGGATCCCCAGTGAAACTTCAGGGGCATATTATTGATATTCTTTTCCCATTATATTGCTATAAGACTCAACTTTTTTAAACTGTGATGGGCGAAATTGATATGCGGTGAGCTCAAAATGTGTGAATACAAGTTTCAACTTTTGGCTTAGGGACTGAACTCCCGACAAATTTTTTTGGAAATCTTTCACTGAAATTTTTAAACAGCTTCCAACATATTTTGGTCCAGTGACCGAACTCAATATAAAAATTTTCCTCTTTTTTCCAAAATCTTACATTGAAATTTTTGAACTGCTTTCACTCATTTACACACATCGTGCAGGCTGTTGCATTGCCGCCCCAACGTGGCTTTCTGCAAAATGTGTCGTCTGCTTGAGCCTTTAGAAATACGTCACATGTCTCCCGCACTCTGGAGTTCGTAATTCAATATCAGCACATCGATTGAACGTTGAAATATATCCTGATAATGTTCAGCGATTAACAAATATTAAATAATG